>CAMZMU010000095.1:30417960-30737176 GCA_947311845.1 Poa pratensis
CAATATTGAACGCCATAAGGAGAAAGATCTAGAAGACAATCCCGGAGGACGTGAAGACCAAGTAGTCTCCGAGTAGGCCTCTGTGGATGTTTCCTTATGGGGGAAGTTTCCTTTTGTAACCTAGCGAGCCTCTGTGTTATAAAGAGGACTCGCAGGATTAGAGCGGGTTAAGCTATCAAGCCCCAAACCCTAGCTTATACGGCGAGTACCAGATCGGATCGCCTCCATTGTAACACCTCGATTATCATATCAATACCAATCTAGGGTAGGCAGGAAGTAGGTCTTTTACCTCACATTGAGGGGGCCGAACCTGGGTAAATCTGTGTTGATCTTTGTTCCTGCGATCCAAGCTCGGAGATGCTTGACTCGCGTAATCCCACACCTACGAAGTCATCTATGACACTGACGTGACAAACCCACGACAGTTGGCGCCCACCGTGGGGCCTGCGGTCAAAGCGTCACGTTCCGCGCAGGATCGAAATCAGGCTTCAAGGACATCGCCATTGGCCAAGTTGAAGACATCAATGGGGTCCCCTTCATCGACGACTCAGAGTGGGGACCGAGGCAGATCGCATCGAGTTCGGATACATCGTTCCCATCGGATCAGTAAGTTTTCGTCGGATCCGTCAGTCGCAGATCTATGGACGCGACTCAAGGAAGCGAATCGGCAGGAGCTGCGGCCGGTTAGGGTCGCGTGTTGGAGGAGCTACAACAAGCTTACGGCAGATTGCCCATCCCTTGGTCCCATCAAGACCTGTTTGGGAATCCTACCAAATCAGAAGGAGACTCAAGATTGAAGGAGATTGAAGCTATCAGGACGGAACTGCTGTGAAGAGGCACAAAGACTCGCGGCTGAGCGCGAAAAAACTCCAAGAAGAAGGCCGACACTCCGCCACTGCCAGCCAAGCACCAGGCGGTGCAACCAAGATGACATTCGTGAGCGCAAGAAACTCAAGAAGAAGAGTGGCGACTCCGTCGTTGGCAGCAAAAACATCAGATCAAGATGGCAGAAAGAGAGGAATCACAGCTCCGGGCGACCCAGAGAGCAACGTGCACGCCGCGATAGGATATTGTCAAAGATAGCACCGGTTGGAGACACGCGAGCTGATAAGGAAGCTCGCCATGCGATCGACCTACTACAAACTGCTGCTTTACAACAAGCAAATATGTATGGAGTCACGCCAATGAGCCGCAAAACGAGGTATCATGGGGAGGAGAAAGTACAGCGTCGAAGAAGTGGTCAACCAGTTAGCAGGTTTGCAGGTATCATTGGAAAAAGAAAAGAAGATAGAAGGCGAGTCGCGGATGACCGGAGCGACTCAGCCATCCCAGATTGAAAGATTCAGATGAAGATTCAGCGCCAGTAAACTCCTATTCATTATTGAAAGGACCAGCATGTTTTGGAGAGGAAATACGGCTCAGCTCGTTCCCCCCGAACTTCGGAGTCGCAGCGAGTCACCACCTATCGCGTGACCAAGACCCTGCCTGGATAGAAGACTACGAGGCAAGCATGACAGGGGCTGATGTGACTCAAGAAATACGTGCAAAATACTTCCACTTGGCAATACAGGGAGAAGCTAGGGATTGGCTATTAAGGCTGCCATCAAAATCAATAAACACATGGGAAGACTTGAAGGACAAGTTCATTCGCAGATTCCAAACAGAAGATATGAAAAACCTTAGACAATGCATTCAAAAAAGGACGAATCAAGCGGCGACTGGATCAAGAGAGTCGCGGAGATCCTTGGCTCCGCCAAAAACTTAACAGTACAAGCTGCAATACAAGCTATGAGGAAGAACTGTAGATTTGAGCCGCTGGTGCACAAATTAAGTCGCGCTGAGCACAAGATTGATAGTTTCGACCAGCTTTTGGCAACGGCTGACAAGTATGCAAAGACAGATAGAGGGACAGGCGGCTTATCACAGAACCCAACGGGGAAACTGCCAGTCGCGAAGACAGAACGTCGCGCACACAGATGCAAGAGCAAGGGAGTGATAAGGCCTTACCCCCTAATAACTGCAAGGGGATCTTCGATGTGCCTTGCGACTTACATCGCAGGAGAGATGGCAGGCCAGCGGGTCACACAAAGGCGCAATGTCATTATTACCGGAGGTGGAAAGAAGGCGACACGCCAGATACAGCTCGCAGCAGATCGATGCACCACAAGAATAAATCTAGCTCTCATCAAGAGCCTGACGTTTTACCTAGAAGAAACATAGGACAGTTTCATACAGTGGAGGTACAAACGACGGATGGACCAGGAAGAACAGTCAGATTTCAACGCCAGAAAGGTATCGTCGCTGGACAGAGCAATCGGTTATTTGGAGTCGCGGCGATCACCCCCCAGAAGTAAGAGATCCAGGACAGCCAGCTCTGGTGGTCACGCCAGAAGTCGCGGGATACAAGTTAAGTAAGGTCCTAATGGACGGAGGAGGAAGAGTAAACATCCTATATCAAGACACGCTCGAAGAATGAATATACCCGAGACAAGGCTGCGACCATCCAGGAAAGAAATTCAAGGAATAATCCCAGGAGCTGTTACGCGACCAATCGGAAAGATAACACTTGAAGTTAGCTTTGGAACAGAGCGGAACTTCCGCTCAGAGCTCCTAGACTTTGAGGTTGTAGCAGTCAAAAGCTCATATCATGCAATCTTTGGAAGAGAAGCCTATGTCAAATTTACCGCTCGCCCCTGCTACGTCTACCTACAGTTAAAGATACCAGGACCAAACGGTGTTATTACAATATATGGAGACAGACAGAGAGCATTAGAATGCGAGAACGCAGGCTCAGTACTCGCAGAAGAAGCTTGTATCGCCAACTCTTCACATGGGTATCAGTCGCAGATCGGTGATCGCAGCTCAAAACGAGTCGCGTTGGAGGTACCGCGGAAGCGGCCAACAGGATGCAGCCACCGGATGGTAAATACCCACCGAGAAGTCGCGCATCAGCAAAATAATGCCCCGAGTCGCCTTGATACAAAAAGAAGACAAGAGATGGCGCATGTGCATCGACCCAGCCTCGATCAACAACTCCAGCCAAAGGGGCTCAGTTATCGTGAGATCTTACAAAGCAAACTCAATTCAACATAAGTCGCAGCTCAGTGCGGCTGATCGCCCAACACAATGCTTTCTACTTCAACATGAGACATACATCGGAGCTATCATGCTCGACCCGAGTCGCTTTTAGCGACTCAAAATTGAACCAATCAGGTGTTCAACCCACTCCGTCAGGAGTATTAATTCGCAACTAAGTGCGATGAGTATCAAGTATGCATGGCCTGCGGGGAATAGAAAACCCGCATTAAAGGGCCTGCATCATCATGTAACACCCTGTAAAACATCGAGTGATTATGAAATAAAGCCGGCACCCTTGACATTCAAGGGTTTGTCGTTTCGCCTCAACTATCATTGAGTCGCTGAGTCTTTTGAATTTCATATATCACTGACCCTTGAGGGCTCCTTACGAGCATCGCGAGTACCAATCGCACCTCAAATTTTGCCAAACTAGTGGCAATCCTTAAGCTAGAAGCGTCTTGCATTATGCGGCCAAAGTACTGGGGTGTGGCGTCAATCGAGCTTGATTGCCTATCATGGCCGCTCTCGACCCTGAACACACATGTTCCTAGGAAATACTGAGCCGCGCGAGCGTCTACTTAATGGAATTATCAAGAAAAGAACCTGCTTATAGGTCACAAAAATACAGTTTATGATACATGAATATCTTACAGACTAACGGGCATGTCCCACATTATTTATTTTTCCTCTTCCGAGCAACAGGAGTGGGAATTGGCGCGGCTTGTCTCGCAGTCGCAGCGCAGGTGTCCTAATAATCAGGGCGCCGCCAGACGAAGCAGAAGGGCCACCAGATACTATTGCTGGAGTGGCAGCCCGAGATGACTCAGCTCCTGAGGACTTTTCCTTGACACCTTGCTCCCATCAAGATTGAATTTATCAAGATAAGTGCCCAAGTCTAAGTTATCAACAAATTTTGTGGCATACCCGCGCATCCCTTTCCAGATATCGAAGTACTCGCTTATTGGCAATTCAGTATCATCTGCGCTCATCGCCAGGCCGTGGCGAGCAACCTTGCCAACATCTATCTCTGGATAATATGCTCGAAGCAATGTCAAGACATGCGCGGCTCCGGCGCGAGCAGAGGATCGTTTCCAATCAGAGACATAATGTGGAGCCTTGAGCAGTTTATTAATCCAATACTCGCAAGATGTTGGGCCATCAGTCGCAGGAGTGATTACCGTCATAACTTCCTTGGTAACCTTTAAGAAGCGCTGGCTGAGGTCAGACAGATATACCAGTTGATCCTTCAAATTGGAGCGGGACACTGGGGCCTCAGGTCCTATCAAAGAAAGAAAAGGCAAGAAACAAGTCAGAGACTAACGAGTGGTTACCCAAAATATGTATGATTAAAGGAATACAAGACCAACCAGCAAGCTGCAGGACGGCTGATTTGACCATGGAGCCAAAACCCTCAAAGGCTTTGAGCAGCGAGTTATATTTTTCATCTCGCGTGCGAGTTCCTTGCGTGGTCCCCTTCAGGCGATCAATCAATTCAGATTTAAGAGCCAGCCCTTCTCGCAAAGATCTAATGACCTCGTCTTTCTCCATGAGTCGCTGCTGCATATCAGCTTCAAGTTCTTTAAATTGCTCTTCGCAGGAGTCGAGTTGACCTTTGAGAGATTTTATTTCCTGATCTTGGTCCCTAATGACCTCGTTATGCTGCTCCAGGCGAGACTGCATCATTTCAGGATGGTCTATGGAAATGCCTTTACCCTTTATTGAGCCAGAAGCATCAAGCAAGGATAGTTCACGCTGAAAACAAACAGAGCAAAATGAATAGGTAAATTATCCAGGAATTTGGGGGCTCGAGATTTGAAGCAAGGAAAAGAATCAACACCCCGTGCGATGACACAAGGTTTTGATCCTTGGGGGCTACGGTATATGTACCTGGCGACTTGAAGAAAATTGCTCAACTAAGCCGCGCAGCAGAGCAGCATGCTTGTCTCCAGCAGAAATTATGGCATCTGCGATTGACTTAGAACTACTTCCTGGAGCTGGAATTCTATTTTCAGTAAATATCCTACCAGCAGCGGGAGTTGTGGATGGAGCCGCGACTGGAGTCGCAGCAGGAGCCGCATCTGCAATACCTTCCTCCAGGGAAGGCCTTGGATGAGTCGCAACATTACTGTTTCCCACGTTCTCATCAACACATCATCCTCGCTCATAGCTTGCTGAGAAGAAGCGGGGAGAATTAGACCTGGTACCCTCCTCAGACATGGCTCTGCAAAACATTAATGGGTTAATAAGCTGACCTAGCAGAGTCGCAACATTGAAAGGAAGGTGAACCATACCCAGAGGCGGCACGGATACTTTTCATCAGGCAACCAGAGGAAGGAGAAGATAAACCTTGCAAATCTGAACCTGCAGAATATGAAAAGAAGTGGTTGTCAGCAAATATGCAATCACGAAAGGAAAAGGAGAGAGTCGCAAATAATTACCCGAGCTTATTGAAAAGCAGTCCTTTGCTACAGCTTCGGAAGTGAAAGCAGCTTTGTTGGGATCAGTAAGTTTTAAAGATTTGGCAGCTTTGTTTCTACCAGTAGCGCCAAGGCTTTGCGGCGTTTTTCGGGCTGCGTGGGATCTTCTGAGCTCTGGCATAAAATACGTTTCGAGGACCTGCGAGGCACCTCAGGAAGTTCCAGGAAAGGAGTATTTGGAGTCGAAGACAAAAGAGCGTCGGCCATTTGTTGTTCCTCTTCAGAAGCACTACCCTCGTGCATAACTGTATCTTCGTCAAAGGCTGCGGCTTGCCTTGACGACTCAGCCACGGTTCCTTGGTTCAAGTCGACGTCCTCTGAAGGAAGAACCCAGAAATAGGGATCGATCTGAAAAGGAGCTCAGGTCAGAAATAATCAATTTTTGGGAAAGGAATTTTCGAGGAAACAAGTGACAAGTAAACATTACCACAAAAGGCTTGTGCTCAGCCCAGAAGGGAGCAAGTCCGACGTTGTCATACGAGTCAATATCCTCGTCCGTCACTCGGCGAATGAAATTTATCCACTCCCCTTTGTCCCAATCTTCAGGGCAAGTACGATCAACGTCATTTGCATGACAGGTGAAATCCATCATAAGTCGCAAGCGGCGACTCACAGGTTGAATCCGCCACTTAGTCCAACAAGATATAAGGTCCAATCCGGTGAGACCATGGAGTGTCAGTGCCCTCACCTTATCCAAGAGGGATTCGATAAAGGGCAACGAAGAAGGATCAGGTTTAGAAGACAAGCATCGGTAGCCTTGAAGGGAAGAGGAGACCAAAGAGGAAAGGAATTTCACCCTCAGGAGAAGTGTTTTTACAATAGAAGAATGTCCTTTGCCACTCCTTGATTTTCTTGGCGAGAGTTAGTTTTGGGAAGATACTACCCCTACGGCGTTGGAAGGAAATGGCGCCGCATTGGAGAAAAGGACCATCTGTGGTTTCCCTTTGACTATTGCAATTGAAAAGAGCAAGCCAGAAATCTATTGAAGGCGGGACGCCCAGATAATCTTCGCAGAGGACGTGGAAGTTGCTAACTTGCAACATTGAATTAGGGCCGATATCATGGAAGCGAAGACCTAACTGCTGCATCAAGGAACGGAAGAAGAGAGAGCCCGGGGGCTTGAACCCGCGCTCAACATGCTCCGCAAAAATCACTATCTCTCCTGGTTGAGGATTGGGGATTACCTCCTCACCGGCCGCTCGCCATTCGCATTGATCTTTTGGCGGAAGAAGGCCCCGTGCAGATAGGGATTCCAGGAAATCTTCGTCGACCCACGAGCCTTCCCAGTTGCATTTGCGGCGAGACATTTTTCTCAGATCGATGGAGATATCCACCGAAGGATTGTGAGTACGGGAAGCGAGATTGGAGGCGGCGGAAAGGATTAGCGGATGCAGGACTTGATGCAGAGACGCTGGGGAAAACGATGAGTCAAGATAAATAACCCAGACGCAGAAGACGTTTAGATCTGAAAATCAACCGTCAAGACAGGATAAGTCGCGTTCTTGAGCCGCCAAGAAAAGTTATAAGCCGCAGATTGGAAGCAAGGAAAAGCACGGCCTAAGCATTCAAGATCAAGAAGTACTATGAAGTTCAGGCCATGCTTGGGGGCTAATGTCGGGGGAATACTTTCTGGATTAACCCGCGGCCCAGTGCGACTTAACTTACTCGCACGGATGAAGGCCCACTTGGGAACAAGCCCAATATTGAACCGCCATAAGGAGAAAGATCTAGAAGACAATCCCGGAGGACGTGAAGACCAAGTAGTCTCCGAGTAGGCCTCTGTGGATGTATTCCTTATGGGGAAGTTTCCTTTTGTAACCTAGCGAGCCTCTGTGTATATAAAGAGGACTCGCAGGACTTAGAGCGGGTTAAGCTATCAAGCCCCAAACCCTAGCTCATACGGCGAGTACCAGATCGGATCGCCTCCATTGTAACACCTCGATTATCATATCAATACCAATCTAGGGTAGGCAGGAAGTAGGTCTTTTACCTCACATTGAGGGGGCCGAACCTGGGTAAATCTGTGTTGATCTTTGTTCCTGCGATCCCAAGCTCGGAGATGCTTGACTCGCGTAATCCCACACCTACGAAGTCATCTATGACACCTGACGTGACAAACCCCCGACAGGGGAGTCCACTGTGGAGAGAGGTTTAGTATCATGGGCAAAGAGTAGTTCACCAAAGTGAGGTGGGGGGATTCTTTTCCTACTATTTAAGAAAACATCTCCTAGTCTCACGAAAAAAATCATTTTTTTCTTTTTCCACTTTCCTTTTCCTTTCTCACCTTGCTCTTTGGGCCGTGACCGTCCTCCTTGGCTTGTTGAGGCCCATGTGGACTCCAATTATCTTTACTATTAAATGGGAGTTGGTCGTTCGTACGTCCCTAGCGAACCATCCCTCCCTCCCTCGATCTGGCTCCCCGTGGCTCGCTCGATCGCACGTCACGTTCTCTATCGATAACATGGGCCGCCGGCCCAGTAAGAAACAATTCCATTCTGCAACAACGGCCGAACCAGGCAGTCAGTTGGCGAGCGAGCCTCGCTTCTCTCCGAGCTAGGTTCCACCACCCGCCGCCGCTCACTCCGGCGACGGGCTACAGACGCTCCGCCGTGATTCCGGTAGCCCCATCGCGTTTCAGCTCACCCCGCCGTGCCGCTCTCCCCCGCAGGCAAAGACCTGCGCCTCCACCTGGATCGACTCTAGCACTGACAGGCATGCCGTGAGGTACCGTGGTCGGGGCATCCCTGGCCGACGTCGACCGACGCAGTAGGGTTGAAGAAGGATTCGTCACCAACATCCCTGCAGCTTCCACCGCCTTCATCACCACGACCTGCACCCTCGAGTCCAACCAACGACATCAGGGTTGAATTTGGATTTTGCAGTATCTTGATCTATTGCATGAGAGTGTCTAAGACTGCCGATGATGGCATGTTCTGACTGTACTTGTATTTTTTTTTTTGCATTATTCTTTCGAAATGGAGTTTCTGAGACTGTCCCTGATGTCGCATCCAAACAGGATTTCTTGGAGCAAGAAGCAACCTCTCCAAAGCTGTTTCAGGAACATTTGGTTAGTATCCTTGTTAACTGGGTTCTGTTCTTGCACTTGTGTCTAGTATATGCAAGACCAACATTTTAATTTATCTCCAGCCCAATTAAAGCTCGTGTTGATGCAAAAGAGTTGTTCCACTTGTACACTGTATTATGGATTGAAGACAAACGCAGAGCACTGCTGCAAAACTGCAGGCTGTAAAAGGTAAATACTTATCTTTTATTTGCTTTCGCTGATTGGCATGATAAATAGTTGGCACACTTTAATAGTAAAGATAAATGATTAAAAAGAGATTAAGGACCAATCTGCCGTTGTTGGTGGCCAACTTTGATTCCTGCATTTCTCTCTTTTATTTCCCTTTGCTGCGTCATGAACTAGGAAGAAACCAGCCAGAGACGTCAACAAAAACACCAGTTTTTGTTCTGGCTGCAACTGTTCGATATCCTGTTACCTTTTGCTTACTCAGGTCGCCTAAAATTTCCATTCACGTCATAGTTTTCTGTTGACAAAATTGTGTTAATTGTCCTACTTTAAATTCCTATCAGTCCTACTCATTACATTGCTCCCAATTATTGGTCTGCTACTATAAATTTATCAGAAGGCATGTCTTAGACCAAAGGTAATGTTGGTACTTGGATGTGATCGAATCATATGTTTTGGGTTGTAAGAGGTTAATTAACTATTTCATGCATCTTAATTTTAGTTTTTATTTGTCTGATGTGGAAATAACTTCCCATGAAGCATGGCCTGTAGTTGAAAAAGATGATTCCTCCTGGTTTTGCAATAAATATACTTATTCTGTACGAAATTTTTCGTTCAGATTTGGGAGCAGTATATGCTGTTTGAGAATGTCTATATCAGAAGGAGACTACTTGTTCTTCTATTTGCGTACTCGCCGGAGTTATTTTTTCCTAAATAATGGGGTATAAATACACTCGATGTTGTTACCCCATATATATGTTGGTCTGATTTTATGGTTAGTAGCTCTGACAGCAATTCTAATCTTCAACAAAGTTCAGTATTATAGTTCTTGCAATATGAAACTAGCAATTTATATGAAAAAGCTTCATGAAAGTATACATGTTCGGTCATAGTTTAAGGTGTGTAGCATAGCTCTTGAAAAGTGCATTGTACCCTGTACAACAATCCGGTCCTCTTGTTAGGATTATATCAAGTGCTAATACACGTGGGCCAAAAAGGTGTGCAACATAGCTTGTCAAAGATATGGAGGACAAATGTATGAGAAGAATTATAATGCCATAGTCATCGGTAGCAGGTTAACTTCAAAGAGTTTACAAGGTCAGAGAAGAGCCATCTTCTTGTCTTGCAAGCACACTTCTCTTGCCATATGAAATTTGTATTGTTCTGTTGTTGATCGTCTGTTCACCTGAAACTAGAATGCTTTCCTATTTGTAGTTTGTAGTTGTTTGGTTCAGCCATGGTGATGGATAGAGGCAGTGAGAATTGGGTCGTACTCCAAGACAACATGCTGAGTCTCAGGATGCAATTCCTCCTAGCAATGAGCTTAATTTACATCCAAGTGGTGAAAAACTTCAACATTTCCGGGAGGACGTGGACTCGATGATCTTCTACCTGGTGGAGATTGGAGGCGCCTCAGCAGCCATATATCGTCAGAAAGGAAAGGCTGATAATGAATTCATCGCCCATAAATCATAGAAATACTGATATAGCCTTTGTGAGTTGCGATACCAATGTATTGTTGCCGTGTTGGGGAAAATAATGAATAAAAGCTACTCACAAAAGTCCCTACCTTCTATGCGATCTGGTGTCTTTCATGCCTGTTGTAATTCTGATCTGTTGAGTCAACCAGGTGAGGTTGACATCGTGGTGTTCCAATGTGATCATTATTTGACGTTGCTCATTCTCAGGGGCTGGTACAGACTGCACTTTGCCAGAACGAGGCATGCATTATGTATCACCCTTCACATAATGTGGTGTGCTTTGAATACATTTTGTGTTATGAACCACCAGGTTTCTTCCTCTAAAGCCTAATTGAAAAACACAAACACATCCAAAAACACATGAGATTGCGGAATGGTGGGCATGATTAACATGAAGACCTTTCTTTTATCGAATTTGTTATTCTATCAAATTTCCTCGATTTGTCTTGAAACGTGTGGATTTACTCAGTACGAATAACCATATAGTTCATGGACCAAAATAAACATTTTTCTTATAACTACTTATGTCACATGGACCGTCGACAAACAATCAGGGCAAAAAGCATTGTAGTGATGAAGCAAATCAAAAGCATGAAATGTGGTTTGAGTAACCCAAATCATGATTTTTAAGGCGGTGTGACGTCGTAAGGGGTTCTACCCCGATCTGATGGCTAAGTGGCCGCTTAAGCGCCTAAAACGGGCAAATTTTCAAGGCGCTGCTATGACGCCTTATTATCTAAGTGTAGTCTAAGGTTCTAAGGCGGACATCCAAAACATCATGACCCGAACTAGATACTCTGTCCCTCGGATGAATTATGTTTATAAGATGATAAAATAAATTTGAAAACCCGTAGCAACCCACAGGCATTCAACTAGTATATTTACATATTTGAGTTATTGATGGCGTCCACAATAGTTGCTTACATCACTGGATTTAAGTATCAATATATTTTGCGGATTAATTGCTTTCAATTGCTCGTTAATATATCTATATATTTACCGACAATATATTTTGATACTTATCTACATATGCAAATCCTTTGTCTTTTTGTATTTATTTTCACGATCTATATTTAATTGTAGTCGGATACACCATAGGTATTTATGTCACAATAATATCCTTTATCATTTTTTTATTATTCTCATAATATCTATATCTTTTGGTAGGTACACTTTTGTTCCTTACTTATATGCCAATATCCTTTGCCTATTATTCATTATTTATAAGGGTCATAATATCTTCCACTATAAAGTCTTGCATAGACAAACGATTGATTCTGTCACAATTATCTCAGTCACAATTGTTTCAACAACCTCCCCACCAAGGTATAGGTATCAACCCCACCACTTCACATTCTAAGATGAAGTTTAGCCTAATGCTTGTTATAGCCCTTTTCGTCCTGGCTATAGCGTCAGGTAGATCTTCAGATCTCTAGTATTGATGCAAGATAAATTGACTTGCTTGTTGTTGGCATGTTCCTGATTTTCTTCTGTTAACATTTGCAGATGGAATAGTAAAGTCTTCAGCTCAGATACACTGTAAGGGATACATCGGGAAGGGGGGCAAGCTTTGCACTCTCGAGGACGAGGACGCATGCAACGCGTGCTGTGATCAAGAGTGTCCTGGCAGCTGTGGCCAATGTTCACCCAAGGAATGCACGTGCCACCCCTGCGGCCAGCCACCCTGGAAGAAAAACAACTAGCTTAGGCTAATCTGAGAAATAAGAACAATGCCACTGTGAAACTGGCTCACTGGAACGGAATATGCATGAATAAATTTGCATTTTGATTGTGTTTGTTTATATTTATGCAAGCGCGGTTCATGAAAAAAAAAAAGATGAACAATGATAGAGGACTAACCACACATGCGGCATGTAACCTGCTATCATTCGATTGGGTTTCATCGCTTTCAGTCGCATTTTGGCTTCTGGAATTGAGGGGTTCACGGCCACTCTCGGGTTGGTGCAAATGTTCAATATGTCACTCTTCTTTATAGTTTGTACATATAGAAGCTCGCTCATGTGGGTGACAAGCTATATATTGTGTAGTACTTCTTGGAAACCGATTTTGAGGTTGCGACTTGCTATTCACATCCTTTAGAATAAGCATTCCCTAAAAAGTAGAACATTGTTTTCCCAAAAATTTAGATCATTCCTAGATATCCCTACTTCCTGATTCCTGTAGCATATCGCATTAATTCTCTCACCATCTGTATTATCTACTGGTGACTTTTTGCTATCACCGGCACTATCTCGTATGCTCCTAGTGTAGTAATTAAGGACTAGACATAAAGTTTGACGCTCGCACTAGTACAGAAAACCTTACCAGTGGCGCACCAAATAAGCTTACCAGTGGCGCAATGTCGGTGCGCCACTGCGGCGCGCCACTGGTAACAGGCTATCTGTGGCGCACCATCCCGTGCGCCACAGATAACACCTCTTACCTGTGGCGCACAGGACGTGCGCCACAGATAGCTGGAAACGTGCGCCACTGGTAAGGGCCGCGGGGCGCACCACTTATACGCGAACCTCTCGGCTGTGCGCCACAGATAAAAGAATCTGTGCGCCACAGATAAGTGCACACTGTGCGCCACAGGTAACATTGGGTGTGCGCCACAGATAAGGAATTTTGCAATTTTTGTTGTTGTACCGTATTTCGTATTTGTACAGTATAAATACACAGGGAGTATAAATACACAGTTTTGGCCAAAATAAAGTAATCATATTTGAAAGTTCCGAAATAGACACAAATTCATTACATTTGATATTATACATCCCGATTCATAACACTAAAAGTAGCATGTTCGAATAAACTAAAAACAACACCAACAAGTTTATGAATAACGTTTACAAGACACATAAAAGTGCAACCACATTGTACTCGGAACAATAACAACCACATTGCACTTGGAACAACCACATTACAAGACACATAAAAGTGCAACCATTACTCTTCCGGTTGGGGCTTGTTCTTCCTGTGGATTCACCATGACCTTTACTAGTACAGAAAAGGCTTTCTGTGGCGCACCCAAAACGCTTTCTGTGGCGCATGGTGGGTGCGCCACAGAAAGCTCGCCACTAAAATATTCGAACATGCTAGAGCCCAAGATACACATACATATAGTGACAAGTGCCAAATTTTTACACAAGTCTTAATTGGGGTACAAAAGTTCATCTCATGTCACACAAGTCTTAGTACAAATGAAGTTGTCACCGCCTAAACTAAGATCAAATATATCCAAACTGGTATGATTGAGCCTTCTTCTTGATCGGCTCCGGGAACGGTTTATAGCAGTCTTTCGTCATCCACGTCCTCATGTCATTCTGCATATCTAGGCGTTCTTCGATCTTTCACTTAGACAACCCTGCAGTTGGATTGGGATATATATTTGGTTAATAATTGTCAAGGTGTGCCCTCGGCAATTCCCATGGTTGCTATACCTAGGGTTGATTGTGTGGTAGAGAACGCGTAGTATTGGTGGAATCGACGGCTGACAAGATGGATTTACCCAGGTTCAGGGCCCTCGAGTGAGGTAAAACCCCTACTTCCTGCTTGTCTGTGTTTATGATTTGAATATGGAGGTTACAAGGGTTTGACGAACAGTAGATCTCATCGAGGTTTTGGTGGCTATGGATTGCTTGTCCTTGATCGATCACCCTCCCAGCCTTTATATAGGAGGCTAGTCTCGGGAAACACAACCGACCAAGGTTACATGTATGGAAAGTCTTAACCGACTATTATTTGATCTAGCTTGGAAAACACTCTTCGTCTTGGGCCTTTCTTCATGGGCTTCGATTAATCCTTGGGCTTCTTTGATCATCACGTGCACCAGGTACCCTTATGCTGGGGTACCCGCAGAGTATAACCTCGTCATTAGCCCCCAAGTACTTGCTTGCCTCGAAGAGTCGAGCATGTGCTCCCTTCATCGTGCACGTCATAGTTTTCTTAGCTTGTTCTTCTGACCCGATGTAATTCTTCAAGCTCTAATTTGTTTCAATTGTATGTGTATGCTAACTGAGGGATACTGACATAGTAGGCCTGATTCACTCGAATATCGAGCTCAGTTAACCGCACATTTGGGCGAAATCATACTAGCCTTCAGTCAACTCGAGTCCCCGGGCTCGAGCCTGGAATGCAGTCGAAAGATTTTGCCTAGGGATATTGACATAGTAGGCCTGATTCACTCGAAAATCGAGCTCAGTTAACCGCACATTCGGGCGAAACCACACTAGCCTTCAATCAGGTTCGAGTCCCCGGACTCGAAGCTGGAACACTTTTGAAACTTTTGCCTAAGGATATTGACATAGTAGGCCTGATTCACTCGAAAATCGAGCTCAGTTAACCGCACATTTGGGCGAAACCATACTAGCCTTCAATCAGGTTCGAGTCCCCGGACTCGAAGCTGGAACATACTGGACAGACTCGACTCAGGCCGTTGTAGGTCTTACTGATTCGTTCTGCAGTTTAACTTTTGATACCTAACGCGTCCGTCAGGATTTTCATCATGTCTGTTGACACGGAAAATTTCAAGGGAAAACACTGTTGGAGCGTCCCTCGGCCCATCTCGATTGCTCGGCGGGTCTTACCTTTACATTTGCGTATGCAGCATCCGAAACATCTGCGATTGGCATAGTTCGGGAATTTATGAAGTTTGATTCTTTGCTTTGTGAGGTACTTAATGCTTTCAATCGAGCCTGTATTCGAGTGAATTTTTCTTACCTTGTTTGGAAATCTATGGGAGCGCGACAGCGCTCCCATGGGAGTAGCCCCCGAGATTGTGGTTTATTGTCTTGCAATAGAGGACAATCTCAAATCATCCTTTTACTCTGCTTTTTGTCAATCGAAATATTTTGTCTTTGAAATCTATGGGAGCGCGTCAGCGCTCCCATGGGAGTAGCCCCCGAGATTATGCTTTATTTCGTTTGAAGTAGAGGATAATCTCAATAATTTTGCTCCTTTTTGATCAATCGCAACAAATTTTTGATATGCTCCCATGGGAGTACCTTTGCTAGTCGAATCCTTGCGTCGATTGTAGTCTCGAAACCACCACTCGAATGTGGACGTTATCACTGCCCCTGACGTCATTCATGACGTGTTTGGCGTGCGCCCGCCAATTTGACAAGACGTGTCTGTGTGGGCCCAATTTTCAAACTTTTGACCGCAGAAGACGCCATTTTTATTTTGGACCTGACTTATCATGGTATAATCAAGATAGTTCTCAGGTAACACATCTGTGTTTTTGATTTGTACCAGGTCCCAAGTTTTTCGAGTGGGTTTGTGTTTCCTGTTTAACTCAGCCCCCAGCATGATTTTGGGTTTTCTGTTTGACCCAGCCCCCGAGCATGTCGAGTGAGATTTGGGTTGTCTGTTTGACCCAGCCCCCGAGCATGTCGAGTGGGATTTGGGTTGTCCTTGTGCTCACTGATTTTTGAGCTAGAATTTTGAAGCTTATGTTTTTACGATCGAGTTCCCGATTGGTTGAGTAGCGTAAAAGCATATATGAGAAATATGGAGGAACATGTATCTTTATTCAAAATATGTGTTCTATCAGCAAGCCGCCTCATTAAAACCTTCCAGTCCCCTTAGGTACCCTGGTAAGGGAAAAGAGTGCGTCTGAAACTTGCTGATTCTTTGGCCTTATGTGCTATTACATACGAGGTTAAAAGATCTATGCATAGAATCGACGCAGGTGCGCCACGTTCCATGGGTTTGATGCTACTTCGCCCGTCTTTGCGTTCTTCAATCGATAGGCTCCTCCTTCGATGACTTCTGTGACAATGTAAGGTCCTTCCCAAGGTGATGCAAGTTTATGGACTTTCTTCTGTTTCTCTCGCAACACCAAGTCTCCCACCATGAAAGACCGTGTGCGTAATCGACGACTATGGTAGTTGCGGAGGTCTTGTTGATAAACGGCTGTTCGTGCCAAAGCCGTATTGCGTGCTTCTTCCAGCAAATCGGCTGCATCTTCGAGTGCCTTGTTCGCGTCGTTTTCTTCATATGCTTCCACTCGTGGTGCATTAAACTTGACGTCAGATGGTAATACTGCCTCCGCACCATAGACCATGAAGAACGGTGTATACTGTGTGGAGGCGTTTGGAGTGGTCCGTAAGCTCCATAATACTGATGGAAGTTCTTCTACCCATGCACCCGCGGCCCTTTTGAGTGGTACTAAGAGTCTCTTTTTGATGCCACTGCATACGAGTCCATTGGCCTTTTCAACCTGCCCATTGGATTGTGGATGTGCCACAGAGGCGTAGTTTAATTTGATGTTTTGTTCCTTGCAAAAGGATTTGAATTCTTCCGCCGTGAAGTTTGTACCATTATCAGTGATGATGCTATCCATTACTCCAAATCGATACATGATCGATTGTATGAAACGAACTGCCGTAGAAGCTGTTGAGCTTGCGATAGGGATTGCTTCGATCCATTTGGTGAATTTGTCGACTGCCACTAGCAAGTGAGTATGACCTCCTTTTGATGATTTTTTAGTGGTCCCACCATGTCAAGCCCCCATTGGGCAAAAGGCCATGCTAATGGTATGGTTTTTAGTGCCGACGCGGGTGCATGTGGCTTGGAAGCGAACTTCTGGCAACCAATGCATCTTTTGACTATGTCCTCTGCATCCCTTAGCGCTGTAGGCCAGTAAAACCCTGCTCGGAAGGCTTTGGCTACGAGTGATCGACTGCCCGCGTGATGCCCGCAAGTACCGGCATGAATGTCTCGAAGGAGATCCTTGCCATCTTCGAGTGCAATGCATCTTTGGAACATACCTGAGGTGCTGCGTTTGTACAACTCACCGTTTATGATGGTATATGCTTTTGCCCGTCGAGTGACACGTCTGGCCTCGTTTGTATCTTCTGGTAGTTCATTGCGAAGTATGTATGCGAGAAAAGGTTGAGTCCATATTGGCTCAATGAGAAGTACTTCAATCGGAGGATCCTCTGTGCTTGGCGCTTTGCTTTTGTCTGTAGCTGTCGTCGTAGCCGATGGTCGTTTGTCGATTGACCTACGTTCTATTCGTTCAAAGAAAACACCCGGCGGGACTTGTGCTTTTGTGGAAGCAATGTTGGCTAATTTGTCGGCTCTTCATTGCTTTCTCTCCCTATGTGTCGTAGTTCACAGCCATCGAAGCTGCCCTCCATTATGTTGTACAAATCCCGATAGCGATCATGTTGTCTGCGATTGCATCACATGCCTTCATTGTTTGCTGCACAACCAAGTTAGAGTCGCCATAAATCATTAGTCGAGTACATCCCATGGCTTTTGCCATGCGCATGCCATGGATTAGACCTTCGTATTCAGCCTCGTTATTTGATGGGAACTCGAAACCCATTTGCAAGATATAGCGCAGTTTGTCGCCTTTTGGTGATATGAGTATGACGCCCGCTCCTGCTCCTTCATTCTTTTTGGACCCATCAAAATACATTGTCCAGGAATTTGACACGTCAGGTACCCCTGGCAATTGGGCTTCTACCCACTCGGTGTGAAAATCGGGTAGGACTTGTGATTTGATGGCCTTCGGGTGTTCGTACTTGATTCCTAGTGGCCCCAGCTCGATGAGCCATTTTGCTACGCGCCCCGTTGCGTTGGGGTTTGTGAGGACGTCTCCAATCGCTGATTTATTGACCACCGTTATCGGGTGTTCTGTGAAGTAGTGCGCCAGCTTTCTTGAAGTCATGAATACGGCGTACGCCAATTTCTGATATTGTGGGTACCGCTGTTTGGACGGGGAAAGAACTTCACTTACGTAATACACTGGCCTCTGTATGCTTTGACTATGTCCTTCTTCCATGCGGTCGACCACCAGCACTGTGCTGACCACTCGGTTGGTGGCTGAGATATATAGGTAGAGTGGCTCATTTTCCTTAGGTGCTACGAGGATTGGCGGGCTTGTGAGCATCTTTTTGAGTTCGAGAAAAGCGGCTTCAGCTTCATCCGTCCACTCGAACTTGTCTGCTTTCTTCATCAATTTGTAAAATGGAAGTGCTTTTTCGCCTAGTTTACTGATGAATCGACTGAGTGCTGCTACTCGACCAGCTAGCTGCTGTACCTCATGGAGTTTGGTAGGTCTATTCATTGTGAGTATAGCTTGTATCTTTTCTGGGTCTGCTTCGATTCCACGCGCAGATATCAAATAACCCAAGAGTTGTCCAGCTGGGACACCGAAGGTGCATTTCTTTGGGTTAAGCTTGATGTTGTATCGATTGAGATTCTTGAATGTCTCCTGTAGATCACTGATTAATGTGTCCTCCTTTTCAGTCTTGATGACGATGTCGTCGACGTAGACCTGAACATTGCGTCCTATCTGTTCTTGTAGACAGTTTTGCATCATGCGCTGGTAGGTTGCGCCTGCGTTTTTGAGCCCGAAAGGCATGGTTGTGTAGCAGTAGACCCCGAGTGGGGTTATGAATGCTGTTTTGTCTTCGTCTTCTTCTTTCATCCGAATTTGATGGTATCCTGAATATGCATCCAAAAATGATAACCGAGCGCATCCTGCTGTTGAGTCGATGATCTGATCGATTCGTGGTAATGGAAAGTGATCTTTTGGACAGCATTTGTTGAGGGCTGTAAAATCTACACACATCCGCAGGGTGTCTGAGTGCTTCTTTTCGACCAGTACTGGGTTAGCAACCCAGTCTGCCTTTTTGATTTCGCGAATGAACTTTGCAGCAAGTAACCTATCAACTTCTGCCTCGATTGCACCTCTTTTGGGATCGGAAACACGGCGCATAGTTTGCTTGACTGGTCTAGACCCTGGCTTGAGTTGTAGAGAATGCTCGGCGAACTCTCTGGGGACACCTGGCATATCAGCTGGGCACCATGCGAATATTTCCCAGTTTTTACGGAGAAATTCGACGAGTGCATTTTCCTGTTTGCTGGTAAGACTCGATGATATGTTGACTGTTTTTGAGGGATCAGTTGGGTGCACTTGATGCTTTTTCGTGTCGTTGGTTGCATTGAATTGTCTGTCGGATGCTAACCTCTTGTGTTCCGGCAGAAGTGTGCGGTCGTTAGAAACCTCGAGTTTGGCGAATGATTGCTCCATCCCATACATCTCTGAGATTTTGCTGAAGTCACGGTCACATGAATCTGACCTTTGAAAGTTCCCGTTGATCGTGATGACTCCTTTTGGTCCTGGCATTTTGAGCTTGAGGTAGGCGTAGTGTGGGACGGCCATGAATCGAGCGAAAGTGGGGCGCCCAAGTATTGCATGGTATTGTGACTTCCAATCGACCACTTCGAACTCAATCGACTCGGTTCTGAAGTGAATAGGATCTCCAAACGTAACATCGAGTTGTATAACACCTTCTGGGAGCACTGCTTTGCCTGGAACGATACCGTGGAAGGTATTTGCGGATTTTGGCAGATTTTCGACTGGTTTGTTCATTCTGCGTAGCGTATCTGCAAAGATTATGTTGAGACCGCTACCTCCGTCCATGAAGACCTTGGTCATGGCGTAGCCTCCAATTTGAGCGTCGAGTACCAAGGCTGCATGCCCTGGTCGATATACTACGGGTGGGTGGTCCTCTCGATTGAAGGTAATCGGAGTTTCTGACCCTTTCAAAAAATTGTTATGGCTGGGGGTGCCATGACCGCCATATTGACGTGTCGAGTGTGTAATTTTGCTCTCTTTTGGAGGGACGTCCTGCTGGATCATGTTCATCTGGCCGCGAGTTACGGGAAATTTTTGTTCATCTCCCTGCTGCATCTGGTGCACGGCTGCTGCCATTTGTGTTCCCGTAACGGGTTGTTCTAGCACCATGTGTACTGGTGTCGGTTGCGCTGGTGCTGGTGCAATATACACCTGAGTAGGCTGTGTTTGCGGTGGTATGGAATATAACTGTGCTTGTTGTACTTGTTGCGGTGCTGGATATGCTTGAACAGGCTGTGCTTGTGATGTAGTTGATGGAACGTGCGTCAGTTGAGGAGGTGCACGTCCTTCTCTTTGCATACGTGATATATGTTCAATCGCGAGTTGATCGAATTCCCTGCAATTTCTCAGCGAGTGGCTAGAGCGAAGCTTACCATCATCCCCTCTGTAAAGATGGAATCTGCAATAATCGTTCATCCTCTCTTCGACTGAGCGCTCAGGCTCTTTGTCTGCTTGCCTGCGCCATTCGGTCCTTTGTAGCTATTGCGGTCGTCGCGTCTGTGTTCTCGACTGTCACGTCGATCGTCTGTACGGTGGTCTCGATTACCTCGTCGGTCGTTCGTATGATGATCTCGATTATCACGATGATCGTCGGTCTGTCAGTTTGGTCGCGACTGTCCCTTGACTGGACAAAGCCTGCTGCAATGAAGTTTGGATGGTCATCGTCGTGATAACGATTCTTGCGTTTGCGCCTTCGATCATCTCTGTAGCTATCTCTGCGGTCTCGACTGCCCCCTCGTGATTTTCATGTGATGCTACAGGTCGATTGCCTCGTACGGAGTCTTCTCCGTCTGCCCACTTTGTTGCGAGTACCATGAGTGCGGCCATTGTTTTTGGGTCTTCTCGACCAAGTGTTTCTTTGAAGTCTTCCCTCCAGAGTCCGTTTTTGAAGGCGTCGATTGCCCTATCTTCTGATACGTTGCCTACTGAGTTACGGATGGTGGTCCACCGCCGTATGTACGATCTCAGAGATTCATCTGACTTTTGCTTGCAGGTCCGGAGCTCCTCGAAGGTTTTGGGGCGCTCACATAGAGGCTCGAAGTATTTGATGAAATCACCCTTGAAGTGTTCCCACGAATCGTAGTATGATTCGGGTAGCGATTTGAGCCAATCGCGAGCCGTTCCTTCCATCATAAGTTGTATGTACTGCATAGCTGTAGTTGTGGTACCGCGCTGACATCCGACTGCCAGCCTGTAATCTTCTAGCCAGCCTGATGGCTCTTGTTTGCAGTTGAACTTAGGCGTGGTAGCTAGCGAAAATTTCTTGGGCATACGAGCCTCCCGGATCCGTCGAGTGAAGCATAGCGCTCCACATGGCCCGATTTCTGCTTCCGAGTCTGAGCTGTTGCTATATGACCTCCTCGAATGGCTCCTACTGGAACGATGACGACGTGAGCTTTTTCGACTGCTCTTCCCCGAGGGCTTCGACTGCGACGATCCCGATCTGTATCTCTCCTTGGAGTTGCTTGTGGATGCTGTATGGCTTGTGCTGCTATTGCAAGTTGTTTGTACAGTTGGAGGTGATGATCCCTCTTTGGGTCTCCTGCAGGAGGTTCGATTGTTCTGAGGTAGGTGCCTAGCGTCATCAGCGCCCCGGCTGGCTCAGTAGGTATGGGAACTCCTTCCGCGTCGACTGCCATGAAGGCTGGGTTTAGTTCCGAGTGACCGCTGCACGATCTGCGTCTCCGAGGTTGATGAATCGTGACCTATTCGCGGGGTCGTTTCTGCCCTTTGAACTTGTAGACAATGCTCTTCGCCGGGCACTCGATATGCTGGCTTGCTTTTTGCGTTCTTCGAGTACTGCTCGGTAATTTTTTAACCGTATCGATTCTTGCCATTGGAAATACTGTAAGGTTAATACCTCTTCTGGAGTTGCGTTTGCTGGCAGCATCGTGCAGCTCTCGATTACTTTGCTCACTTTCTCCGCCATCTCTGCGGTGATGGTCAGCGTGGTTGTTCCATCTGGCATGGTGACTGTGCAAGGGTATTCTGTAGGTCGACGGCATGTTGCGGCTGCTGATGTTTCTGCTGTACTCGCGGTATATACCTGGTACGGTACCACCCGATCCTCCATCCATGTGCTGCTAATGCGTTTTATGGATTCGGCGTCGTCGTACAGGCTCATGTTGGAGTTGCTTTGCTTGTTGGGGTTTCCGCCGCAATCGAGTATGTCTTCGAGTGCTTTGTCCAGGCTGTCTGTGTCGCAGGTGAATATCTCATGGCTAGCACGGATTTTTAGGCCGTTTAGATCGGCGAGATATATGTTGTCGTCTATGTTCTCTTCGTTCCCCGTGACGTCATTGCAGTCGACGATGTCGTCGAGCGACTCGATTGAGTTGTTTGGGCGGTACGCAGATTCGATCTCGCTTCTTCCAAATTTTTTGCCACCTCGTTACGGAACTCTTGCGAGGTCATGGACGTGGCAGAGTCGCTTGGCGATTGGATCGGGACGATCTGTGACGATGTTGCGCCCAAGATGGATAGTGTTGCAGTCGAAGCGTTGTCGAGTGTCTCCACGTCGAGTGGATCTAACAGGTCCTGCACACTATCTTTATCGACAAGGAAGTTAAATTTTCCAACCGTAATATCCAAACCTGATTCGAGTCCGGCGAAGGCTTGCTGAGCTTCCATCGAGTGCGGCGTGAGTCTCCTTGGAGATTTTGGCGAGTGATCCCTTTTCGAATTGATGCTGGTGGATCTTGCCGGCGAGTTGCTGTTTGCAACGGTGGTTGGTGATTTGCTTTTTGATGATGCAGTAGGCGAGTTACCTTGTGCAGATGCGATCATCGGGTGGCCGCTTGATGATAAAACCGGCGAAACCGTGAGCCCAATACTACCTGTTCCCACAGACGGCGCCAATTGTCGAGGTGTGCCCTCGGCAATTCCCATGGTTGCTATACCTAGGGTTGATTGTGTGGTAGAGAACGCGTAGTATTGGTGGAATCGACGGCTGACAAGCTGGATTTACCCAGGTTCAGGGCCCTCGAGTGAGGTAAAACCCCTACTTCCTGCTTGTCTGTGTTTATGATTTGAATATGGAGGTTACAAGGGTTCGACGAACAGTAGATCTCGTCGAGGTTTTGGTGGCTATGGATTGCTTGTCCTTGATCGATCACCCTCCCAGCCTTTATATAGGAGGCTAGGTCTCGGGAAACACAACCGACCAAGGTTACATGTATGGAAAGTCTTAACCGACTATTATTTGATCTAGCTTGGAAAACACTCTTCATCTTGGCCCTTTCTTCATGGGCTTCGATTAATCCTTGGGCTTCTTTGATCATCACGTGCACCAGGTACCCTTATGCTGGGGTACCCGCAGAGTATAACCTCGTCAATAATATAAATAGAGTATGATTTATTCATCTAATTAAGTGGATAAGTCTATAATGAAGAAAATAAAGAAGCACTTCTATCGAGTGAGGCAAGGCTTTCTTTTATAATACATCCTACCTCTGGCGTTGTGTAAGGACCCCCCTGCTGTCATGACATCTTACACGATGATTTGCGATAACTGCATCTGGATGCGATGGAAGTCTTCTCTAAGCTCAGCATCGGTGATTTTCCCCCTTGGTTTGGTCCATTGTTGGAGACTAGATGGCCACCTCGTTTTCTCTGCATCTCGGACAAATGCTTTAATGTGATGGAGGACGTAGAAGGCATCCTTCACGCTGCCAGGCGCCTGCTTGATGCAATGGAATCCGGTCCCATGCCAGAAAATGTGTTTGTTGTCCTTCGTGAAACGTTCTCCATTCTTTTCTTTGTGGAAGTGACCTCCCTTTTGGGCATAGCCCTCGAGAGCCTCATCGAGAACACTCTTTATTCTGGTGTAGTCTTTAAGACTCCCTGATACGTCCATTTTGCATCACTATTTTATATCATAATTTACTGCTATTCATCGATATATTTCATATTTAGAAGTGTTACTTATGTTATTTTACCTATTTTGCATGTTTGATGAATAATGGAGAATTGGACACCGGAGTCAGGATTCTGCTGGAAAAAGCACCGTCGAGATGCACTATTTCTGAAGATCAATAAATCGAAGGAGACATATGGAAGTTCCTATTTTACCAGAAGATGGAGGAGGCCAAAAGGGGAGGCTGAGAAGGGCCAAGGTGGGCCCTCCTCACCCTGGCGCGGGGGCCCCCAGCCGCGCCGACAGGTGGTTTGGGGGCCCTGGCCCACCTCAGCCGTTCCCCCTTCGCGTACTTGACCCCCTCGGAACCCTAACACACGAGGACGGCCATCGAAATATTCCGCCGCCTCCACGAGGCGGAAAACACCAGAGAGCGAAAAGCTCCCCTGCAGGAAGAAATCTGCCGGGGGAAATTCCCTCCCGGAGGGGGAAATCGTCGCCATCATCACCGTCATCGAGCTGGACTTCATCGGGATCATCATCATCATCTCCACCGCCAACACCATCATCACCGCCGCTGCACCCCGTCTCCGCTTAACATCTAGGGCTGAATCTTGTCTATTTCATAGGGGAAACTCTCCCGGTGTTGATTACTCTTGTTATTGATGCTATTGGGTGAAACCATTGGACTAAGGTTTATGTTCAGATTGTTATTCATCATCATATCACCTCTGATCATGTTCCGTATGATGTCTTGTGAGTAGTTCGTTTAGTTCTTGAGGACATGGGAGAAGTCTTGATGTTAGTAGTGAACTATGTTGAGTAATATTTAATGGTTTGATGCTTAAGTTGTGGTGTTATTCTTCTAGTGGTGTCATGTGAACGTCGACTACATGATACTTCACCTTTATGGGCCTAGGGGAATGCATTGTGTATTCGTTTGCCAATTGTGGGGTTGCCGGAGTGACAGAAACCTGAACACCCGTTGGTATATCGATGCATGAGGGATAGCAGGATCTCAAAGTTTAAGGCTGTGGTTAGTT
Organism: Poa pratensis; assembly: GCA_947311845.1. Taxonomy (NCBI): domain Eukaryota; kingdom Viridiplantae; phylum Streptophyta; class Magnoliopsida; order Poales; family Poaceae; genus Poa; species Poa pratensis. The sequence goes on from CAMZMU010000095.1 coordinate 30,442,798, forward strand.
TATCTTAATTACTTTCTTGTATTTGCGGATGCTTGCAAGGGGTATAATCACAAGTATGTATTAGTCCTAGGAAGGGCGGTGCATTAGCATAGGTTCACCCACACAACACTTATCAAAACAATGAAGATTAATCAACTATATGAAGCGAAAGCACTTGACAATATTCCCGTGTGTCCTCAAGAACGTTTGGTCATTATAAGTACAACAACCGGCTTGTCCTTTGCTGTAGAAAGGATTGGGCCACTCGCTGCAACTATTATTACTGCATTTTATTTACTTGTACTTTATTTATCTGTCATATCAAAAACTCCTAAAAACTTGTCTGAGAGCATTTACAGTGAATCCTTCATCAAAACCGCTTGTCAACACCTTCTGCTCCTCGTTGGGTTCGACACTCTTATTTATCGAAAGTACTACGATACACCCCCTATACTTGTGGGTTATCAAGACTATTTTCTGGCGCCGTTGCCGGGGAGTGTAGCGCTATTGGTAAGTGGAATTGGTAAGGGAAACATTTATTGTACGTGCTGTTTTTATTTTTGCCTGCTGCTATATCTCATTATGGAGGGGTCTTCTCTTGAATTCCTATTTGGGAAAACAACTACCACTGCTAAGGTAGTAGAGGAGGCGCCAGATGAGCAGGTAATACCGTTCAAAATTCCTATGAAAATTGTTGAACGTGTCACAAATAACCGCTATGCAGGAGATGGAACTGTCCATCCTGGAGATCATTTGTTATTTCTGCATGAATTGTGCGAGTTATTTAAGTGTGCAGGTATCTCGATGGGAGAAGTTAAGAAGAAATTATTCTCTCTATCACTGTCTGGTAAAGCTGCACATTGGTATAAACTGCTGAAGAATGGGTATTCTCTTGGATGGGAGGAAATTGTACCTCTCTTTTACTCCAAATTCTATCCTCCAAGTGAGATTCATAAGGATCGGAACCTCATATATAACTTCTGGCCCTATGATGGAGAGAGTATCGCTCAAGCGTGGGGGAGATTGAAGGCATTAATGCTCAAATGTCCCATTCATGAGCTTCCTGGTAATATTGTTATTGATAACTTTTATGCAAGACTCTCCTTTCAAGATAAAACTCTATTGGATACCACTTGTGCTGGATCGTTCACTCGTAATAAAGAAGAGTTTAAGTGGGACCTTCTTGATCGGATTCAGGAGAACACTGAAGGATGGGAGAATGACAAAGGTAGGGAGTCAGGTATAACTATGACTTTGAGTGTGTTAAAAATTTTATGGATACTGATGATTATCGCAAAATTAGCACTACTTATGGTCTTGACTCTCAAATTGTTGCAAACTTTTATAAAGCCTTTGCTTCCTATTTCGGTTTGCCGAAGGAGGGTTTTAAAAATTATCATGAACCATATAAAGATGAATCTGTTTCTCATATATCTAAAGGTGTTGAGGTTAATGTTGTGATCGCATTATTCCAGAACCTTATATTGAAAAAGTTCCTTTTCCTAATAAGATTAAGGAACATACTATCATAACTGGTGTTGTTAGTAAAAGTAATAAGAAAACTACCAAACCTGATGAGCAAATAACTGTTGAACCTGTTGTAGCATTGGTTAAAGATCTTGTCACTGAAAATTTAGAAGATAGACACATTATCTTTTGTGAGGATGCTTCTAATATTGTCTCACATCCTAAAAGTTCTAGGAAGTCTAGTGTTCCTGTGCTTTCTGTTGGATAGGTGATCATTGCTATTATGGTTTATGTGATATTGGTGCAAGTTCTAGTGCTATTCCTTATGAGCTTTACAGGGAAATTATGCACGAAATTGCTCCTTGTAAACTTGAAGAGATTGATGTGGTTATTCAGCTTGCTAATAGGGAAACTATCTCTCCAATTGGTATCATTAGAGATGTCGAAGTCCTTTGTGGTAAGACTAAATACCCTGCTGATTTTCTTGTACTTGGGTCGGCTGCCAATGATAGTTGTCCTATTATTTTTGGTAGACCTTTTCTGAATACTTGTGGTGCTGTTATAGACTGTAAGAAAGAGAAAATCTTTACTAAATTTGCTGGTGAATCTTATGAATTCAATTTCTCTAAATTTGCTAAAGCACCTTATGAAACTGAATTGCCTAGTGAGGATTTTGAAATTGCTCAACTTGCATCTATTGTTCTTGCTCCTAACAATGCTTTGCAGCAACATATGGAGAATCATGAAAGTGAGAACTTCAGGGAAGAAAGGAATGAGCTTGATGAAGTATTCCTTCGTCAACCTATGCTCAAACACAATTTACCTGTGGAAGATTTGGGTACCACAATGCCACCCAAGGAGGATCCTGTTTTTGATTTGAAACCTCTGCCTGATAATCTTAAATATGCTTATATTGATGATAAGAAAATATATCCTGTTATTATCAGCTCTAAACTTTCAGGTACAGAGGAGGAAAGGTTATTGGGAGTGTTGAGGAAACACCGCGGAGCTATGGGATATACTCTTGATGACCTGAAGGGAATTTCTCCTACTATATGTCAGCACGCCATCAACATGGAACCTGATGCAAAGCCTGTTGTTGAGCATCAGCGTCGTTTAATACCCAAGATGAAAGAAGTGGTAAGAAATGAGGTATTAAAACTTCTTGAAGCTGGTATTATTTATCCTATTGCTGATAGTAGATGGGTAAGTCCTGTGCATTGTGTTCCTAAGAAAGGAGGAATTACCGTTGTTCCTAATGAAAATGATGAACTAATTCCTCAAAGAGTAGTAGTTGGTTATAGGATGTGCATTGATTTTAGAAAGGTTAACAAAGTAACTAAGAAAGATCATTATCCTTTGCCTTTTATTGATCAAATGCTTGAGAGGTTGTCCAAGAAAACTCACTTTTGTTTCCTTGATGGGTATTCTGGGTTTTCTCAAATTGCTGTGAGAGCGCAAGATCAAGAGAAAACTACTTTTACTTGTCCTTATGGAACTTATGCTTATAGACGTATGCCTTTTGGTTTATGTAATGCTCCTGCTACTTTTCAAAGATGCATGTCTGCTATTTTTCATGGCTTTTGTGAGGAAATTGTGGAAGTCTTCATGGACGATTTCTCCGTCTATGGAACTTCCTTTGATAATTGTTTGCACAACCTTGACAAAGTTTTGCAGAGATGTGAAGAAACTAGCCTTGTTCTTAATTGGGAGAAATGCCACTTTATGGTTAATGAAGGAATTGTTCTTGGACATAAAATTTCTGAAAGAGGTATTGAAGTTGATCGAGCTAAAGTGGAGGCAATTGAAAAGATGCCTTGTCCCAAAGATGTTAAAGGTATTCGTAGTATTCTTGGTCATGCTGGTTTTTATAGGAGGTTTATTAAAGATTTCTCTAAAATTTCCAAGCCTCTTACTAATCTTCTTCAAAAAGATGTACCCTTTGTTTTTGATGATGATTGTAAGGAAGCTTTTGAAACTTTGAAAAAGGCTTTAATCACCGCTCCTGTAGTTGAACCACCTGATTGGAATTTACCTTTTGAAATTATGTGTGATGCTAGTGATTATGCTGTAGGCGCTGTTCTTGGGCAGCGAGTAGATAAAAAGTTAAATGTTATTCATTATGCTAGTAAAACTCTTGATTCTGCTCAAAAGAATTATGCCACTACTGAAAAAGAATTTCTAGCTGTAGTTTTTGCTTGTGACAAATTTCGACCCTACATAGTTGATTCGAAAGTCACTATTCATACTGATCATGCTGCAATTAGATACCTTATGGAAAAGAAAGATGCTAAGCCAAGGCTTATTAGATGGGTACTTCTTTTGCAAGAATTTGATTTGCATATCATAGATAGAAAAGGTGCTGAAAATCCTGTTGCTGATAATTTGTCTAGATTGGAAAGCATTCCTTATGATCCTATTCCTGTTAATGATAGCTTTCCAAATGAACAATTGGCTGCAATAAGTGTAAGTTCGCGAGATAGTCCTTGGTATGCTGATTATGCTAACTTTATTGTTTCCAAGTACTTGCCTCCAACCTTTTCAGCTCAGCAAAGAAGGAAATTCTTTTATGACTTGCGGCATTACTTTTGGGATGACCCACACTTATATAAAGAAGGAGTCGATGGTATTATGCGAAGATGTGTTCCTGAATATGAACAACAGGAAATACTGAGGAAATGCCATGGAAGTGCTTATGGAGGGCATCACGCTGGAGATAGAACTGCGCAGAAAGTTCTACAATCAGGTTTTTATTGGCCTACCCTCTTTAAGGATGCAAGAAAGTTTATTTTATCTTGTGATGAATGTCAAAGGGTTGGTAATATCTCTAGACGCAATGAAATGCCTATGAGTTATTCTCTTGTTATTGAACCATTTGATTGTTGGGGATTCGACTTCATGGGTCCTTTTCCTTCTTCACAAGGTAATACTCATATACTTGTTGCTGTTGATTATGTCACTAAATGGGTAGAAGCTATACCTACTAAAAGTGCTGATGGTGAGACCTCTTTAAAAATGCTTCAAGATGTCATTTTTCCTAGGTTTGGTGTACCTAGATATCTTATGACTGATGGAGGTTCTCATTTTATCCATGGTGGTTTTAGAAAGACTCTTGCTAAATATGGTGTTAATCATAGAATTGCTTCAGCCTATCATCCTCAAACTAGTGGACAAGTAGAATTGTCAAATAGGGAGATTAAATCTATCTTGCAAAAGACTGTTAATAAATCTAGAAAAAATTGGGCTAGTAAGTTAAATGATGCTTTATGGGCTTATAGAACTGCTTATAAGAACCCCATGGGCATGTCTCCTTATAAAATGGTTTATGGTAAAGCTTGTCACTTGCCTTTAGAATTAGAACACAAAGCTTATTGGGCAGTGAGAGAACTTAATAGAGATTTTAAACTTGCCGGTGAGAAAAGGTTGTTGCATTAAGTTCTTTAGATGAATGGAGAAGTGAGGCTTATGAAAATGCTAGACTCTTTAAAGAAAAAGTTAAGAGATGGCATGATAGGAGAATTCTTAAAAGAGAATTTAATGTTGGTGAGAAAGTTCTATTGTATAGGTCTCGTCTCAGATTTTTTGCAGGAAAGTTACTCTCAAAATGGGAAGGACCATTTGTTATTGTGGAGGTGTATCGTTCAGGTGCAATAAAAATTGCTTCATTGAAAGATAACTCTACACAAGTGGTAAATGGTCAAAGACTCAAGCATTATATTTCTGGAGATTCTATTAATGAAGAGGTTGATACAATTAAAGTGGTGACTCCGGAAACTTTCATTGAAGAACATTTTTCTGGGACTGCAGAATTCGATTCGAATAGGTAACAGTTTCGGTAAGAAAAGTTTCGCGAATAACTTTCTAGAAGATATTTTCGTCGTTTTTATTAAATATGGAAAAATAAGAGACCGAACCGGATGGGAGACGGCACCCGTGGTGCCCAAACCATAGGTCGGCGCGGTGGGCCCCCCAGCCGCGCCGCCTGGTGGTTTGAGCACCCCGGAGCTCGTCTCCGATCAGGTTTCCTCCTGTACCTTCCTTATGTTGTAAAACTTTTTGCTATATAACTCACCCGAACCCCCGAGGTTCGTATCTCGCCTTTTCATCGTGTTTCGTTTCGAGCTGTTTCTGTCCAGATATTGTTTTCAGATTTAGAAGCGCCATGGTCTCCAACAACAACAACAAGGGCAAGGAGCCTTTGGAAGACGAGACTCAAGACCCCAAGCTGAAGGAGGAAGTCAAGAGCGAAGATGAAGGAGAAGTGGAGGAAGACCCGCGCGAATACCCGCGCGCTACCGTTGCAAGCATCGGAGTGGTGGCAAATCCATTCAAGCCCAGGCAAGGGCGCGGATGAGCACCGGAGGGAAGGTTCCACGACGCTTCTTGGCTCCCAGGACATCTTCCCCAGGCATAAATAACCCCTTCCATACTCTTATCCATAAGCATCAAATTGAGAGGATCCCGGAGGCTGATTGCCTAGTGGTTGGAATATAGATCGTTCTAACAATACAGGAAAGAGGGATTCTGCTGCTGAGGAGTGGGGAAACAACTCCAAGAGTTGGGACTCGCAGTCTGACAAGTTTATGAATCGCATCGAACACAACTCTGAGCTGATTCGCGCCCTCACCTACAAGATTGATGAACTGAAGGAGCTGGTTGATAAGCTTATCAACAATTCCCACCACCACCGAAGGAGTAATTCATCATAAGTATTGGCATCCCCTTGGTTTGTTCCAAGCTTGGGGGAGTGCCGCGGTATCACATCATTATCTTTACCTTTTACTTTTCCATAAAGTCATATCGTGAGTAGGGAAGTTATCTTATATGATGGTTTGCAATGTGGAAGTATCTCTCTTTTAGTTGGTTATCTATGTATCCCTTGGTGTGAGTTGCCGTTATGAAATATTAATGAGAAGTTTTATCATTTACTTTCTGCATACTTTATTTTAGCTTGCAATTCTCTTTCATATTGATAACCTTGTTGTTAGTATAGGGATCACTTTTTAGAGCACCAAGTTAATCTTTTTGGTTTTGGCAAACTTAGCATTGGTCAGTAGTAGACAATACTTTGAGACTTAAGTAGAGAGAGGGAGTGCATGCAAATATATTATTCCATGATCTTTCTTTCTTTGTAGCTCATAAGCTTAGTATTCTTAAGTTAAACTATTTGTGCTTCTAAGGAAGATTGCATGATTATTCTTATCACTTGTATAATTGTTTGTATCCCTCAACTCTTATGCTTGCTACATAACCTTGCTAGCCAAAGACCTGTATCGAGAGGGAATGCTTCTCATACATCCAAACCTTGAGCCAAACCATTGCCATTCGAGTCCACCATAACTTCCTACTATATGGTATTTTGCGCCATTCCAAGTAAATACTTCATGTGCTACCTTTAAATTATTCAAAACTTATTACTCCTAGTTTTGTGTCACTGTTTATTAGCTCATGAGGGTTCTGTAGAGTTTCTCTAGCACTTTTGTCAAACAGACTTTCACCAATGGACTAGTGGCATATACACCGCTTATCCAACAATTTGCAAAAAGAGCTGGCAAATGGGGTGCCCAGTCCCAATTAACTACAACTTTCATTAATAATTCTCTTCACATGTTTTGCCCTGATTTATCAGTAAGCAACTTAATTTGCAAATAGACACTCCTCCATGGTATGTGAATGTTGGAAGGCACCCGAGGATTCGGTTAGCCATGGCTTGTGTAAGCAAAAGGTTGGGAGGAGTGTCAACTATAAAGAAACTAAAATACATGTGTAAACAAAAGAGAAGAGGGATGATCTACCTTGCTGGTAGAGATAACGTCCTTCATGGGAGCCGCTCTTGAAAGTCTGGTTGACAAGGGGTTAGTGTTCACTTTACTACGATTCGTTGACAACGACATACATAGCTCAAACAACTATTTTCATACTCTCTATATGCTTTGCAAAACTTAAAAGCTCTAGCACATGATTTAATCCCTGCTTCCCTCTGCGAAGGGCCTATCTTTTACATTATTGTTGAGTCAGTAAACCCATTCCTCTCTATCTCAAGCAAGCATTTGAGTTGTTGAGATCCAATTAGTTATATGTGTTGATACTTCTAATCATATCTCTCATTTCCTTGTTTCGCACAATAGCTTTTATCCGAATGAATATAACTTTGAAAGTTATCAATGACTGTAAGGAGACTGTTATGATTAAGGCATGTAAGTTCTGCTATATAAGCTCTGATATAAAGACTCTTCTCGAAAGATAAGTATGATCTGTTAATTGTTCTCTGACCAAGAGTTTAAGTTTGCCTTCACCAATCATGGTTCTCTTTATGCACTTCATCGTGGTTCCCTTTACTTATTTCAAGTTAGATTATATGAAGGGAAGTTGCTGTCTAGAATGACTTGTGTATCAATGAATGTGATGCTTCTTGTCCGTATTTTATTTATCGACACTTTGCTCCATAAACTTGTGGTCATGTTTACTGAGCTCAGTTTTCGCTTGGGGACAAGCGAGGTCTAAGCTTGGGGGGGTTGATACGTCCATTTTGCATCACTATTTTATATCATAATTTACTGCTATTCATCGATATATTTCATATTTAGAAGTGTTACTTATGTTATTTTACCTATTTTGCATGTTTGATGAATAATGGAGAATTGGACACCGGAGTCAGGATTCTGCTGGAAAAAGCACCGTCGAGATGCACTATTTCTGAAGATCAATAAATCGAAGGAGACATATGGAAGTTCCTATTTTACCAGAAGATGGAGGAGGCCAAAAGGGGAGCTGAGAGGGCCAAGGTGGGCCCTCCTCACCCTGGCGCGGGGGCCCCCCCGCGCCGACAGGTGGTTTGGGGGCCCTGGCCCACCTCAGCCGTTCCCCCTTCGCGTACTTGACCCCCTCGGAACCCTAACACACGAGGACGGCCATCGAAATATTCCGCCGCCTCCACGAGGCGGAAAACACCAGAGAGCGAAAAGCTCCCCTGCAGGAAGAAATCTGCCGGGGGAAATTCCCTCCCGGAGGGGGAAATCGTCGCCATCATCACCGTCATCGAGCTGGACTTCATCGGGATCATCATCATCATCTCCACCGCCAACACCATCATCACCGCCGCTGCACCCCGTCTCCGCTTAACATCTAGGGCTGAATCTTGTCTATTTCATAGGGGAAACTCTCCCGGTGTTGATTACTCTTGTTATTGATGCTATTGGGTGAAACCATTGGACTAAGGTTTATGTTCAGATTGTTATTCATCATCATATCACCTCTGATCATGTTCCGTATGATGTCTTGTGAGTAGTTCGTTTAGTTCTTGAGGACATGGGAGAAGTCTTGATGTTAGTAGTGAACTATGTTGAGTAATATTTAATGGTTTGATGCTTAAGTTGTGGTGTTATTCTTCTAGTGGTGTCATGTGAACGTCGACTACATGATACTTCACCTTTATGGGCCTAGGGGAATGCATTGTGTATTCGTTTGCCAATTGTGGGGTTGCCGGAGTGACAGAAACCTGAACACCCGTTGGTATATCGATGCATGAGGGATAGCAGGATCTCAAAGTTTAAGGCTGTGGTTAGTTTATCTTAATTACTTTCTTGTATTTGCGGATGCTTGCAAGGGGTATAATCACAAGTATGTATTAGTCCTAGGAAGGGCGGTGCATTAGCATAGGTTCACCCACACAACACTTATCAAAACAATGAAGATTAATCAACTATATGAAGCGAAAGCACTTGACAATATTCCCGTGTGTCCTCAAGAACGTTTGGTCATTATAAGTACAACAACCGGCTTGTCCTTTGCTGTAGAAAGGATTGGGCCACTCGCTGCAACTATTATTACTGCATTTTATTTACTTGTACTTTATTTATCTGTCATATCAAAAACTCCTAAAAACTTGTCTGAGAGCATTTACAGTGAATCCTTCATCAAAACCGCTTGTCAACACCTTCTGCTCCTCGTTGGGTTCGACACTCTTATTTATCGAAAGTACTACGATACACCCCCTATACTTGTGGGTCATCACTCCCCGAGTCGAAATAAGTGGCAACGGACCACCTCGGGCTTAGGACGATGAGTATGTAGTACTCGTCACTGCTCAACACAATTGAAACGGAATGTTGGAAATGATCAACAACGGAAGAAATCTATAAGAAAGCATAAGATACGACGGCGGCGACCGGATGTGTACTTACTCGAAAAAGAAAGGCAGAAGAAGGTTGTTCTTATCCTGGTTGTTCAGCATGATTCTCTGGAAGAACTACGTGGCCATGGCCGTGTCGTTGATCCTTCCACCAGCTGGGTGTCACGCATGTAGTAGGGATCCACTACCTTGACGTACGGGGTATTATCTCTCCTGATCCTCATCGCCTGGTTGAGCGCGTATAGGCGGACCAAGTTATAGTCCAGTCGTCTATAGTGAAACAGCCTGAAGACGTCCTCGTACGATATGAAGAACATATCCGCGGGGGCTTCATGGACGAAGTCGGCCAAGTCCTTTGGCACCTTGATAGTGAACACCGGGTAATTTGGATTCTCTTCTTTAAGAAGGTTGCCCTCTAGCGTCAAGATAGCATTTTGCAAAGAGAGCATGCATCCGTCTGCAAGGCGGAGCAGCTCCGGAGTCAGGATCGGTTGACCAGCTTCATGAACTCGGGTCAAGCCATCCGCACGGGGTGATACCATGTCTTCATACCCCCGGATAGTCGTCTTAGGAGCTGGCTTACTTCTCTTCCTGTGCTTCTTCTTCTTTATCTCTAGGGATGCTGGGGGTGCATCTTCTGTAGCCACATTGATTGGGTACTTGTTGGAGCCGAAGTTGATCACTGGGGGAGGCCCTTTTTTTCCCTCCCTCAATCCAAACCCTGACAGACTCACAGATGGTAGGAAAGAGCGACGTGAGCGTCTTTGTCACTGCCTGTGCGATGACCGTCTGAATCATACTATTTTCCTCTATCGGTTCCTCGCCTCCTGTTCGAGAACCCCCGGCCTCGTTATTGTAAGCCATGTTTGCACCTACAAGAAAAAAGTCGAAGTTAGTACACCAAATATAAGAAAAAAATCACTTAATTAAGTACTAAGATACCCCGGCCCATGCATTAGTCGCAATACCCCATATGTCCTATTTTTAGCAAAGTCATGCCAAAATTCACGAAAAATTTCGTCATGACCTTTGCTAAAAAAGGGACATATGGAGTACCCGAATTTGCTGGAACGGAAGTTAATCGACATTCCGGCAAACTCAAGGGCCTCATGGATACCTGCAGACATTTCATCCACAAACATTTGGCCCATGCATTAGTCGCAATACCCCATATGTTCTATTTTTAGCAAAGTCATGCCAAAATTCACGAAAAATTTCGGCATGACCTTTGCGAAAGAAGGGACATATGGAGAACCCAAATTTGCCGGAACGGAAGTTAATCGACGTTCCGGCAAACTCAAGGGCCCCATGGGTACCTGCAGACATTTCACAAATCATGTTGCCGGCATCTCCGGCCGGCAACATCCACATACACTGTCGGAACACAAATAACCACGACACGATTGTCATGGTAGCACAAAACACAAGCACCTCTGCACACCTCTCCAGGTACCTGCAAATATTTCACAAATCGATTGTCGGCGTCTTCTTGCCTAGCACACACAAGAGGAAGGGGATATAATGAATTGCAACAATTGACATGTAAATAGCAACAATTGCAACATGTAAATAGCTAACCGAGATTGCATTGCCCTAAACCTAAACAAAATGATCACCTAAACAAAGTTATATAATTACAAGTTTTAAATCACATGGAGCAACTAGAAAATTCACATCCATATATATCTTCATTTCCTTTAAAAAGTACCAACTTTGGAGCATTTCTAAAGCATCAAATCTTGATCCTATTTCACATTAACCCTCATGGATCTCTTATACTAAGTTAGTACTTCATGATAAACCCCAGAAATAATTTTTGAATACATCTAGAACCTTAAATGAAGACATTTTTGTAGGCATATTTAATAGTGACCATATTTAACTTAGCAAAATTTTAAATTTTTTTGGTCTCCAAAATTTTCCTAACACCACTAGCACCAACTAGAAGCATTAGCAACTACTTGCAGCAAGCAATCAACAATCAAATCATCAAATTTTTCTAAAATTGTGGGTTTGGCATTTGATCAAACACCTTATGTGCAGGTGTGGAGGGGAGGGTGAGGGCATGGAAGAGGAGCAGCACCTCGAGGGAGGGGAGGGCTTCGACGGCGACTCGGGCCGGCAGCGTGTTCTGGAGACGGGCGTGTCGGCGTTGAGGTGGCGCGCGCGGCGGACGGCCGCGGGTCCAAGGGCGGCGGTGGCGGGTTGAGGTGGCGCGGCGGACGGCCGAGCGTGTGGGCGCGGCGTCGGCGCACGGGGGACGAGCGTGAGGAGGGAAGGGAGGTCGCCGGCGGCGAGTTGGGGCAGGGGCGCGTGCAGGGAGGGCGGGGGGCAACCGGCGGCGACAGAGCACGGCGGTGAGCACGCCCGCGCGAGACTTGGTGGTTTTTCGCGTGAGATTGGGAATGAAGAGAGAGGCGGGCGTGGGGCCCACATGTAAGTGAACCCTAGCTTATCTGTGGCCCACGAGCCTGTGCGCCACAGGTAATCTTAGGGCCACTTACATGTGGGCCCGCCAGTGCGCCACATGTACGTTATCTGTGGCGCACAGGGTTGTGCGCCACAGGTGAGCAACCTGTGCGCCACAGATAAACTGTGAATTTTTCACATATTTGAAAATTTAAATTGCACATTTGTTCACATATTTGAAAATTTAAATTGCACATTTGTTCACATATTTGAAAATATTTAAACTGGGAATCAAACCAGACATATATTTAAATTGCACATTTGTTCACATATTTGAAAATATTTAAACTGGGAATCAATCCAAACATATATTTAAATTGCACATTTGTTCACATATTTAAATTTTTTTGAAATTTTCAAAAAAATTGTCCACACATTAAGATACAATTAATAAGAGAGGTGATACAAATGAGGGATACAATATTGTTCACATATCAAGAAGTGTGCATGAGTTATAGAAATGAGGGATACAAAATAATAAGTGCTTCAATCGTCAGTGTTTGGCAATCTTCTTTCCTTTTTTGGTCGATGTTGAAAAATTTAGCCCGACATTGTGGTTTTTTCTTGTGTACGGAGGACCTGTTGACTTGGGTGGTACCGTGGTCCTTCTTCTTCTTGTGGTGTATGTTTCCTGATTGTTGTCGTCATCTTCAATATTTGGGTCACCGTACTTGTCAAAGTCGTCCTCGTTGGCGACTCCATCCATTCCGGCGATGTTCCTTTTGCCTCTCCTCACAACAACACGGCTAGGCATGGACGGGTCGGTTATGAAGAAGCCAATACCCATGGCTCATTTTGTGCGGTGACGTTGGCGCTTGATTTGGCTGTGGGTATGGACATGGTGATGAAATATCGGTCTTCGGGAGTGACGTTCTTAGCCATCTGTCATGAAACATCGGCACCGTTTCTCCAGAACAGTTTAGCTCCCATATCTCCTCGATCCTTTCGTAGTATCTTGTCAGCACGTCACCGGTGTAGGATTCCATCGTTACCCCTGAGTTTTGATAATCTGACTTTTTGTCCTTCTCCTCCGTGTAGAATGTGTACCCGTTCATATCGTACGCTTGAAATGTCAGGAGGTTGGTCGCGGTCCATGTGCCAATGCGAATAAGAGGATGTCATCCGTAGAGATCATTGGCGGCGGATTAGCCTTAAGCCGTTCTTTGAACCAACCCGCGAAGGAGGAGTTGTGCTCTCTGATTATTTCTCCCTCCGTCCTCGTCTTGCCCATATCACTATACTTCTCCCTAATTGTGTTTTGGTGCTCTGTCAAATATTCGTCAACCATATCAATGTGTTGTAGTGCTACTAAGTTGGCCCTGTCAAAGTCGGCGCGTCGACCTTCAAAGTCCACATGCAAATCCGTCCGGCCATTTTTGTGACCTGCTCCATCTAGCCTGCCGAGGTGCTTGTTTACGGGCAAACCAACCAGGTTCTCGAGCTCTAGAAAATTCGTGCAGAAAGAGATGCACTCTTCAGTGAGAAAGCCTTGGACGATGCTTGCATCCGGACGTGCCCTGTTACGAACAAATCCTTTGATGACCCATTCAACCGTTCGAACGGCATCATATTGTGCAGGAACAGCGGCCCGAGATGGATTATATCATCCACGATATGGACCAACAGATGCACACAGATGTCAAAGAATGCTGGCGGGAAGTAAATCTCAAGCTCGCATAGTATCACAACGATCTCTTCCTGCAGCCTATCGAGCTGCTTCCGGCTGATCGACTTTCGAGAGATGACGTCGAAAAAGTTACAGAGGCCAAAAAGTGTTTCACGGATGTGCTTGTCCATTATCCCTCTGATTGCAACCGGAAAGATCTGCATCATCATCACGTAACAGTCATGAGACTTCATCCCGCTGAAGCATTTTTTCTTCGGGTCTAGGTATCTGCTTATCAACCCCGCGTAACCGATAGGCACTTTGACTCCTAGAAGGCACTTGAAGAGTTGATCCATCTCATTCTCGTGCAGAGTGAAGCTGGAGGGGGGGCAATAATAGTCATTATCCCTCTTAACCTTTTTGTCCTTGTGACCATCCGTTTCTTCATCCGACTGATCTTCCCCCGGCCTTTTCCGGCGTCCCCCGTGAAGCTCTCCCCTTAAATTAAAATATATCAGGTCGCGCCTTGCTTTCGGCCCATCTTTGGTCCTCTCCGCCATGTTGACCACAGTGGAAACAAACTCTCGAACACATTCTTCGTGATATGCATTAGATCAAGGCAATTAGGCGTACCGAGAATGGGCCAGTACGGCAAGTCCCAAAACACGGACCTCGCCTTCCATACATCCAGGAGCAGTTTTGGTGCCTTCTTCTTCTTTCCTGGCGCAGGGCACTCTTTCCAGTTATCCAGGAGCATTTTGATCTCTTCGCCGCTTCTCTTACGTGGAGGTCCTCGATCCTCATCTTCATTGTTGAACAGGTCTCCACGCTTTCTCCACAGGTCTTTCTTATTAGGTAGCCACCTTCGATGCCCCATGTAGACGGTTTTCGAAGAACCCTCTTTCGGTAGCTGTAGGTATGTGGTACCGTCCATGCACCTGACGCACACAATGTCCTTGACACACCTGGCCCGAGACATATCCGCAGCCGGGCAAGTCATGCACCGTACAGAGCAAGGCGGCTCTCAATGGGAAATGGTCTTCTGCGATGGCGTCCCATGTGATGACCCCTTCCGGCGCCCATAACGTGTCCAACTCATCTTTCAGTAGCTTCAGATACAGATTGATGTCGCTGCCTGGTTGTTTCGGCCCTTGAATGAGCATGCTCATGTGAATGTACTTCCTCTTCATGCAAAGCCAAGGGGGAGGTTGTATATCCACACAAACACTGGCCAGGTGCTATGTGTGCTGCTCTGTTTGCCAAATGGATTGAGTCCGTCGGTGCTCGCACCCAACCTGATGTTCCTTGACTCTGCACCGAAATTTGGATCGTAGTTGTCTAATGCTTTCCACTGGGTTGCATCCGAAGGGTGTGTCAGGATTGCCTTATCCATCCGGTTTGGGTCCTTTAGCAGTGCCTTCTTTCTATCCGCGTGCCAGCGCATGAGCTTTGCTTCCTTGGGGTCCTGGAAATACCTCTGCAGACGGGGAATGAGCGGAAAGTACCACACAACCTTTCGAGGAGCTTTCTTCGTCCCTTTCTTGTATCGAGCAGCGTTGCACACTGGACATGTGGTCTTGTCCGCGTCCTCTTTCCGATAAATGTAGCAATCATTGATGCATACATGGTATCTTTCGTGCGTAAATCAAGAGGGCACACGACTTTCTTGGCATCCTTTAGACTCTTAGGACACGTGTTCTTCTCCGGAAGGACATTCTTCCAGTATTGCAGAAAATCGTTGACGCTAGCGTCGGTCCAATGGTGTTTTACCTTCATCTGCTAGAACATCGAGAGCTACTTTCAAGCGAGAGTCCTCCGGCCTGCAACCTGGATACAACGGAGTTTTGTATCTATCTCAAGTTGCCCCAACTTAGATTTCTCTCTAGCAGCAGCTCTATCGTTAGTCGTCGGCCTTAGAAGCAGTTCTTGCAAATGAGGGTCCTGCAAGAACGTAGTTAACGGCAGCGGCGTCGGCGCCTCCGCGTCAACCAATTCTCCATTGTCATGTGTGGTAGGCTCTTCTTCGTCTACTCTCTCCTCGTTGTTATTCTCAACAATCATCATGTCATGCCCTTCGTCCTCATCTACTCTATGCATGGACCTCCACATCATCTTCATCATTCATCCAAGGGGCGCCATCCATGAAACCATGCATGAGCAGGTGATCCCGCACTACACCGGAATAGGGGTGGTGCAAGATCATTAGCTTGCATTTTCGACACGGACAGTTTATCTCCAACTCGTCCTTTTTATACATGTCCTCATCGCGTGTCTTAGATATCTGGCCACTTTCCTTTCGCTCATGATGATCATTATCGCCTGCCTGCACAGTACATATAAGCAAAATGATTAGGTTGCACATCTCTCGGTTGTTGTCGTCATGCAAAATTTCGGCATGACCTCCCTACAAACTGGGACCGAGAAGTTTACCAAAGTTTTGCCGAAACGGAAATGAATCAACGTTTCGGCAAGCATTGGCAACTCATTTTCATGTACATCATTTCCGGACGGTGAGAACACATCATTTAGCGATCACGCATCCACCCAAATTTCACATTTCATTTATTTAGTGATCACATGCCCAAATCTCACAATTTCATTTATTTACATCATCCAATCCATATAGTCACCTTACACACGAAAGAGATGACCGCGAGACGACACGTCGACGAGCTAGAGCTTATTGGAGAAGGGAGAGAAAAAGTAGCTAGATCTATAGACCTAGGGTGTGTGGGAGAGATTTTAGAAGCTAGATCTATGTCATGGATGTAGGAGATGTGTGGGAGGGAGATTTAGCAACTAAAAGTGGTTAGATTGACCAAATTTGGTGCAAAATAGGGAAAAATAAGATAGGAAGCAAGAGATTTCGAGCTAAAAGGAAAGGGGAAGTGAGGTTGCAATAATGAAGCTGGAGGTAGGTGGGGCGACTTTAAGGGCTCATCCCAGGTTACCAGTGGCGCACAACACTAATCGTACGCCACAAGTAATTTTTTACCTATGGCGCACATGCATAGCTATGCGCCACAGGTATTCTCTCCCCTCCCTGCACAATTTCAAAATATCTGGCGAAAACTACCTGTGGCGCACAGCCATGTTTGTGCGCCACAGGTACTCTAATTACCTGTGGCGCACCGAGCTGTGCGCCACAGGTACTCTCATTACCAGTGGCGCACAGGCATAGTTGTGCGCCACTGGTATTCTCTCACCTCTCGGGCAAATTCTGGGAAACTTACCTGTGGCGCACCATCATACTTGTGCACCACAGGTAATAGTATGGTGGTGCGTCACAGGTAAGTTTTCCCAGAATTTGCGTGAAAGGAGAGAGAATACCAGTGGCGCACAACTATGCCTGTACGCCACTGGTAATATTTCTCCTATAAGGTTTTTTGTACTAGTGTCGGCAAGGCAAATATGCACTTGTTTGCCATGTTTGTTTGAGCTAGACTTTCTGAACTGTGGTTCAAGAGCATGCCCGACATTATTGCTACAGGAATGGCTATCGGTATATTCACCTTAGTGCAGGAAGTAGTGAGAAGAGCGACTTCCTATTTTGTAAAACAAGATGAAGTGTTTTGTGGAAACTGGTTTGTGTCTGGCTTCAGAGGACTAATCATATCGCGAGATTCTTACTATGCAAAATTTATGGCAATTATGTTAATAAACGCTGATAATTTTGACAACTTTTCTATTTAAAAATGGGCTCCGTGACTTGCGGAGATCCGTTGGAGGCGAATCGAGGGCGATTTTGGGCGCTGGCCGCCGACTTCGACGGCGATGGCCGGGAATCGTCTGCCGGCGAGGAAGAAGACTGCGTGGTGGGCGAGGATGGGGACCTCGAGGAGGGCGAGGTCTTAGGTACGTTCAGCTATCTTTGTCGCTCGCCGACGCCGGGGGCGATGACTTCGGTGATCGATCGTCGCTCCAGAGAGGAGAAACGAATCGTCAGGCGTCAAGCCCAAAGGTACGCCGCCCTTACTATGCACACGTTCTCGCCGGAGAAGATGCGTGAGACACCAGAACCTAAGAAAGATGGAGGAAGGAGACGGAGTGAAGGTCTGTGCTTGCCGTTTGGCAGGCCGGTCCAACTGAAACTGCCGGTAATGGCTCCATCGGTGTCGATCGATGATGGGTTAGGCGGCTGGAAACTGGTTCAACGACGGCAATGTAGCCGCGCCGGCGGTGCGTCGCCGGCGTCGGTGAAGAAGAACAGAAATTGTGGATCAGGAAATGCAAAATTTCAAAAAAAAAACGAGCAGGCCATGCGGGCCGAATTGCTGGTTTTGGTTTCCACATGCGGAATAGCCAGGATGGGTTTGCGGCCCAACATACCTGTGCACCGACTGAGGCGTGCGGTAGAATTAATCAGAATCAAAGCCTTGGTATCCGCTCGATCTTAGGGTTTATCAAACCATCTTCTAAGCCGCCGCGTGGTCGCGTTGTCGTCATGGCGCACAACGGCGGAGGTCCAGGAGGTGCTGGCGACGGTCGGGGTATACCTCCGACTCGTGGCCCTGGAGGTGGATACAATGCTGGTCGAGGCTATGGCGGGAACGGCCCTCCGTTCCGTGGCGGTGCTGTGGGGGGCGGGCGCGGATACGCGGCTCGCTCGAACGTACCTGCAGGAGCAAACGCTGCTCGCCAAGGGGAACAACGGCAGAGCACGTTCGAGGTTGGTGGAACTAATGGGACGGCTGGACACACGAGTATCGGCAACAAGGGTTTCAGGCCAACTTTGGCGGCTATAATGCGGGCTCGGGTTCGCTAATGGTGGACAGCAGCAGCGGCAGTACAACTACAATCGTCCCTATCAGTTTCGTGGAGGGAACGGAGGAAGGGCAGCACCACTTCGTAGTAACCAGAGAGGGGGATTTGCAGGTGCGAATGCCACTCCCTCTCCTTCAGGCTTGTCCGATGAGGTGCTGGCAAAGATCGTACGTCAGGTTACAGAGGCCTTAAGAGCTCCGGGGGTCGCTGCTCAGGGGAATGCGGCTACAACGTCTGCTGTTGCGACACAGACTGGAACAACGGCATCTAGGGCCGAACTGCTTGCCAAGGGTGCCACTCCGGTGGGGAATGCGACCACACCGCAGGTGGTGACACAGCAGCCTGGGGTGGATCGCTCTCGGGATGGAGCTATTGGACATGGTGGGTCTGATGTTGCCGCAGCTAAGAAGGCGAAGACAGGGTTGAAAACGCGTTGTAATCGTTGCGATGGGCCTGGCCACCATGGAAAGGAATGTACCGTGGAAGTGTGTGACATATGTGAAAGCAAGGAACATGCGCCGGAGGTGTGTCCCTTGCTAGATGCGCCTAAACCACAAGTGATCATGCACGGTTTGATTAATGAGGGTCTGCTATTTTTTGAGCAGCCAACATCGATACCTATAAACCAAAGATTGACAACGACCGGATGGCTATGTTGACGGTGACGAGTGGTGAGCTATCAATTCCTCAAATTGTGACTCAACTGCAGCGATTGGTGCCTGTGGAACTGTTCCATTGGGATGTTCAACAAGTTGGTCATAATGTGTTCAAAGTACCGTTCCCCTCTAAGAGTGAACTTGAGAGGCTTGCTATTTTTGGGGCTTGTAGGGTACCTAATAACAAGTGTGAGATTACAGTGGTACCTTGGGTTGCTACGGTGGAACCGATGGAGATGCTACCAAAAAAATGGATTAGAGTGTATGGTATTCCCCCCAAGACTACAGGGGACTTTCTTTCCCTTTGGAGCTTGGGTTCTTTGTTCGGGAAAACAATCAAAGTGGATATGAAATTCACTCGCAAACACGGGGTGCTGCGTATACTCGTGGGGTGCGTGGACTAACTCTTATTCCCGCTGGTTGGACAATTTTTATTAAAGATGGGTTTTATCGGTTGAAGTTTAAGGTTGAGCATCCGGTTGATGTTGCTGATAAAGAAAATGATGATCCAAGGTCACCACCGCCAAGTGATGATGAGGCTGATGGTGATGACGAGGGATCGAATAATCAGGATTTGAATGCGAGGGGGGAGGAGAACAAAACCAATGATGACATGGTTACGGACGAGATCACCAAAGATTCAGCTGAGAATGAAAACATGGGTGCTAAACCTACAGACTCCATGCAAGAAATGGTGACAGGTGTTGTTTTCTCTACTTTGGTACATAAGCAAATAAATGCTGCTAAACAGCAGGTGCTTGCGATGATTCAGAGCAGCCCCACTGAGAAAGTGGAGGTGCCTCGGGCTGATGTTGTCTCAAATTCAGCTGATGGTGTTGTTGCTGATGGTCACGGCTGTGGCAGTGAGTCCCATGATTGCATGTACATGCAGCGTAGTAACAACCCTGGCGGGGAGGCCGAGCCGGTGTTGAGCGAGGATGGAGGCGGTATCGATGATGTGGTGAAGTGCGACAGCGGCACGGATCACCGAGTTCTCTCGAGCTTCAGAGAGCTGGATTGTACAAATCACCCTGACTTTGGTTCTGATAAAGGCAAGGATGTGGAGGAGGCCTGTGCGGATGAGGGCACTTCCCAGCTTCTATCAACTCCGATCAGAACAATGGTGCCGCCGCCGGTCTCACCTTTGGAGGCTGATGGGGGATTGTACATGGACCGATTTGGCAACACAGCGACCTCGCAGCCTCAGTCATGCGGGCGAATGAAGGCTTCGAGGTTGCACCTGATCAAGTGACAAGGCCGTCAGAGAAAGACATGATGGCTTTTGGGGGAATGTACGAGGTGGACGTGAGATCAAGCCAGAGACTGAGGGAGTAGCCGAATGCAGTTCTTCCTCAACTGGACCGTGCGATGGATCTCACTTCACGCAAGATTTACGGCTCCCCGACAGGTACAAATTTACATTCCAAGTTTTCATTATGCTCTTTATCCAGTTCTGAAATTAAGCGTAGAGCGGATAGATTGGGCATCTCTGTAGGAAAAAATGAGGCGCAAGTAGGTTCTGCAATCCTAGGTATTTTGGAATTAGAAAAAGAAAGGGAGGTCATTTTTCTTAAAAACTCTTTACCGCCGGTTTCTGAGGAGTCGGAATCTAGCTTAGTGCTAAAAAGAGCCATTAATATTTGCGAGGATCTTGAAGATGATGAGGCTGAGGTTTCGGATGATCATGCGGATCTCAACGAGACCTTGGCATCGATAAAACTTAGGGGGGGGGAACAAAACATTCCAAGCGTGCGGCTAGGAGAAGTGTTATCCTAAACAAATTTAGAAAACACTGATATGAAAGCTATAATCTGGAATTCTGATGGGTTTGGGGACACGGCGAAACATTTGGCGGTTCATGAGTTTGTTAGGGAGTATAAACTTGATTTTATAGGCATTATCGAGACTGGTAGAGCTTCTTTCGCCACGCCTTTTCTCAATTTTTTGGCTGCGGGGTCGGATTTCACTTGGTACTGCATACCTCCACATGGAAGATCGGGCGGTATGTTGCTAGGCTTTAACAATTCGACAATGGCAGTACAAAATGTGGTTGCAGGGGACTTTTGCGTTAAGTTACACCTGACAACAAAAACAGATGGGTTCCGCTGGGCGTTGGTAGTAGCTACGGTGCGGCTCAAGATGATAAAAAGCCGGAATTTTTAGCGGAAATGGTGAGAATCTATGAAGGGGAGACACTACCAATGTTGGTAGGAGGGGATTTTAACATAATCAGGAGACAAAACGAGAAAAATAATTCAAATTTTAATGCTAGGTGGCCCACTATTTTCAATGCGATAATTGAAAGCCTAAGTTTGAAAGATTTGGAAATGTCGGGACGACAGTACACCTGGGTGAGTAGATGAGATACGCCGACTTATGAGAAGTTGGATCGTTTTTTAGCCACGGTGGATTGGGAGAGTAAATTTCCTCTAGTTACGGTTCAGGCTTTGCACCGTGCAGGGTCAGATCATACGCCACTGTTATTAGATACAGGGGATCAGGCTTTTGCGGGTAATTGTAGTAAATTCTCGTTTGAATTATCTTGGTTTAGGCAAGATGGTTTCTACGACTTGATCTCTCGGGAGTGGCATGCGGTCCAAACGGGAGCCACTCCTGTGGAAAGATGGCAAAACAAAATAAGAAATTTGCGTCAATTTCTTAGGGGCTGGGCAAAAAATTGAGTGGGGAGTATAAGAAATTGAGAGATAAATTAATCCTATTGATTACTGAACTAGACATTAAAGCAGAGACTACTCCACTGACGGTAGCCGAGCGGGCTGCTAAGAGGGAGGCTGATGATGGCCTAGCAAAACTGAGGCGTGACGAGGAATCAAAATGGGCACAGCGAGCAAAAGTAAAATATATTCAGGAAAGTGGGAGTAATACGAGATACTTTCACATAATTGCAAATGGAAAACATAGGAAAAAGAAAATACTTCAACTCGAACAAGATGAAGGTACAATAGTTGGACATGAAAATTTAAAGATGTATATCTCTGAATACTACAAAAAATTGTTTGGGGCGCCGGCCCAAAACAATGTTGATCTCGATGAGGAGGTAACACATGATATGCCCCAGATATCTCAAGAGGAAAATGAAATTTTGACTCAGGCTTTTACCGAAAAAGAAGTGTTTGAGGCGATTAAACAAATGGAACATAATAAAGCCCCAGGACCGGACGGGTTTCCTGCGGAATTCTACCAAAAATGTTGGCATATTATCAAAGGTGATCTAATGGCGATGTTTACCCAATTGCGGACGGGAAACTTGCCTCTCTTCAAACTAAACTTTGGTATAATCACCTTGTTACCTAAAAAGGAGGATGCTAGCCGAATTGAGCAATATCGGCCCATTTGTTTGCTGAATGTTAGTTTAAAATCTTCACAAAAGTTGGTACGAATAGAGTAACCTCGATTGCGAGTAGGGTAATTCGTCCAACCCAAACAGCATTTATCCCTGGACGTAATATTCTGGAGGGGGTTGTTGTCTTACACGAAACGATCCATGAAATGCATAGAAAAAATTGGATGGGGTTCTCTTTAAAATTGATTTTGAGAAGGCGTATGATAAGGTCAATTGGTCATTCCTACAACAAACTTTACGAATGAAAGGGTTTGCACCGCAATGGTGTGACTGGGTTGCGAGGTTTGTCCAAGGAGGGAGTGTTGGGATTCGTGTTAATGATGATATCGGTCATTACTTCCAAACACTCAAAGGGTTGCGACAGGGGGATCCGTTGTCCCCTTTACTTTTCAACCTAGTGGTAGATATGCTGGCTATCCTAATTTCTCGGGCAAAGGAGGATGGCCAAGTGGGGGGCCTGGTACCACATCTAGTCGAAGGAGGGGTTTCAATCCTCCAATACGCCGACGATACGATTTTATTTCTTGAGCACGACATTGCGAAGGCCGTGAACATGAAATTAATACTGGCATTTTTCGAACAATTATCAGGGTTAAAAATCAATTTTCATAAGAGCGAACTGTATTGCTTTGGAAAAGCTAAAGAGATCAAGAGGAGTACCGCCGTATTTTTGGTTGTGAACTAGGATCGCTTCCTTTTAGATACTTGGGGATTCCGATTCACCACCGCAAACTACTGAACAAAGAGTGGAAAATAGTAGAAGATCGGTTTGAGAGGAAATTGGCGGCCTGGGTAGCCAAGATGTTGTCTTACGGAGACCGTCTTGTGTTAATTAATTCAGTGCTAACAAGTTTGCCGATGTTTTTACTCTCCTTTTTCGAAATACCTAAAGGGGTTCGGAAAAGGTTAGACTATTACCGTTCCTTTTTTTTGGCAAAGTGATCAACTGAAAAGAAAGTATAGACTCACGAAGTGGAATATAGTGTGCAGACCGAAAGATCAAGGAGGTCTGGGAATTGCGGTTTTGGAGATTAAAAATAAATGCCTATTGAGTAAGTGGCTATATAAACTATTAAACGAAGATGGAGTCTGGAAAGATATCTTAGTCAATAAATATTTGGGGGATAAAGCGTTATCTCAAGTTCAAGCTAAACCTTTTGACTCACCTTTTTGGAAAGGGATTATGAAGGTAAAAGATGAATTCTTCCAGCACGGTAAATTTTTAATCGGGAATGGGAAACAGGTTCAGTTTTGGGAGGACACATGGTTAGGGCCGGTGTCACTACAGACCGAGTATCCATCGCTGTACGCCATTGCCTCCAATAAACATAGCACGGTGGCTGATGTTATTGGGGTGGTCCCTATTAATCTCCCTTTTAGACGGACATTACTAGGACAAAGGAGAGCGGAATGGTTTCATCTAGTAGAGAGATTGATGCGGACAACTCTAACAGATGATTCTGATACATTTAAGTGGTCTCTCACCAACAATGGAATTTTTACGGTAAAATCCTATTACGAGGATCTTTTAAATGGCCATACTAGGTACCTACGTAAATACCTATGGAAATTGAAGATACCACTGAAGATTAAAATCTTTCTCTGGTTTCTTAATAGAAAAGAATTGTTGACAAAAGACAATTTGGCTAAACGGCGGTGGATAGGCTGCAAGAAATGTGTCTTCTGTGATGCAGATGAGTCTGCTGAGCATTTATTTATCAAGTGCCCTTTTGCTAGAGACATTTGGTGATTAGTACACTTTACTTTTAATGTTTACCCACCTACTAGCATTGCGAACTTATTTGGTAGTTGGTTAAACGGGATAGATAATGTGACAAAGGCTCGCATTTGAATTGGTGTAGCGGCCATTTTGTGGGCACTTTGGAATTGTAGAAACGACATTGTTTTTAACAAAACAAATTCTATTCATTACTTGCAGTTTATACACAAGGCGTGCTACTGGATCCATTCATGGTCATTCCAGCTACCGGTGGATCAACGTGGTCTTATGGATGCCGGATGTACCCGTATGTTGACAGTCGTGCGGGCTATCTTCAGTCGGGCTGGGTGGCTTCATACTAGAAGACTTGATGCTTAGTACACCTTTGTTTGAGTGGCTGATCTTTGTAGCCACCTTATGTGATCCATGAATTGTAAAACTTGATATTTTGGATGCTTAAATAATTGCGGAAGGCTGTGTGCATCTCTTGGATGCAGAGGCCGGGATCCGCACCCCCTTATCTAAAAAAAAAGTCAAGTATTGTGAAGACTTGCTTAAACCCACCTGCAATTTTTGCAACTGTGAGCCGGTGACTAGACTTCGGGTGCGAACTTGGTGGTGGGGAGGACAGTTGGGAAGGGGACAACAATAACATAGTGGGACGATTTCTCGCGACAGGATGAGACTTGAGAGACGTCGACGACTTGCAGGCAGCGAACGATCTACATGGACATGCGACAGCTCCACAGTGAGATCCCCATATCCGACTTTTGCAAAGCTCTGTTCGTGTAGATGTAGGAGCCTGATTTTTCTTGTGACGTAGGAGTAGGAGGGAGGGGTGGGGGATTTTCTAGCAAGGCCACCAAGCCATCCAAAACTGAATCTACATACAAAATATGTGCACGAGTAAAGGGAAGTAGGGGATTAGCCGCGCGCACCCAAACATGTGTAGCGTTTTTGTTCAACTTTTATCCACGATGGAGAACTTATGCAACGGTGGATGCAGGATTCTTGCAGGTAGTTTGTGTTTTCATTGGGAGTTCTGCACGATTATGTGCTTGATATATAGCCGGCTACAAGAAGTGAGTTTTATTTCGTGTTTTATTGGGGTTCTATGCGTTGGTGATGGGTGCTGGTTTGGGGTTGTGAGCAGAATAGGGAGGGGAAGATGGGCCAATGACATTTTGTTTTGTTTTGATGAAGGGAGTAGAGGGAAATCTCCTTGATTTTTAGTGTGGGGGAGTAGGAAGGAATGGGATGATCAGAGTAGGGAGGGGCATTGCAACACATAAAACATTTCCATATTCGCATCAGAACTCCAAGTATTTTGTTAACACCTACCTACACCAACTAGGGAGAAAGGGTTACTAAATTTTTCTTTGCCACAAAATATACTGTCGCCGTGAGAAACCATGAAATTTATAGCAACTATATCAAATACAGAAGGAAAAGTTGTACATTGCTCTACGAAATCCTCATTTGAGGATTAGGCAACTTCTAGACAAGTGTTTTTTGATGTTTACGTAAATCAAGAAAACTAGCATAACTTTGAACGCAACATACTTGCAAATTTAGGAAATCCTCATTTGCTCGGTAGGCAACTTGTACGAAAGTAGTGTTGGCATATATGTAATCCATACAAACTACCAACACTCTGTGCAACATAATTGCAAATATAGGCAATCATTTAAGAGGTAGGCAACTTCTACACAAGTGCTATTCGACATTTATGTAAATCAAGGCAACTAGCAACAATTTGAAGAAAAGGCAATCCTTATGTGAGCAGTACGCAAGTTGTACACATGTATTTTTCGAAGTATATCTAAATCCATGTAACTAACACCATTTTATAGGCTAACATATTTGCGGATCTAGGCAATCCTCATTTGAGTAGTAGGCAACATGTACACGAGTGTATTTCGACTTAATGTAAATCGTGGCAACTGACAGTAATTCGAAGGCAACATATTTGCCATTTTGGGCAATCCTCATTTGAGCAGTAGGAAACTTCTACACAAGTGTTTCTCCACGCACTTGTAAATCCAGACAACTACGAGCACTTTCAAGGTAACATAGGTGCAAATCTAAGCAAAAATCATTGAACAACATGCGAATTTTATAACATTATATTTTTCCTACAAAGCAACTAATATGTGCACAAATAGTCAATTTAACACACCTTTCTCAAGCAACATAGGTTATGTATGGAGCAACTTATCAGGCAACTAATGCATCTTTGTGTTTTTTGTTTTGCCTACTTCTCTTTCTTTAGGCATGCAAACGGGTGTTGATCAAACTTGTTGCAACTATTTGTTACATAATGAGGATGTTTTCTTGAAATATGAAAGTTGACATGTTACCCGACAGTTCATGTTTTTTTCCTTCATTTTTTCCCTGAAGCAAATGGCGTGCATGTCAATGTGTGTTCGAGATGAAAATCAGATTTGGTGCAGAGAGTTTGGGTCCTTGCGGTGGATGGTTTGGGAAGTGGGATTGTTGATGATGATTTTGTAATGCTTCAAAACCAGGTCGCGTAACTGCCGTGGGCCACGTAGGTGGAAACCAGATCGGGGATGGTGGAAGTTTCCTTTTTTGATTTACTTAATTGTTTTGTTGTTTTTCCAGAATAGGAAGAGCCTCGCTTGCTCCATCTAGCAACGGAGCACTACCTAGTAGTAGTAGGCTAGTACAGTGTCAAGAGAAATAAAGGAGAGACGGAGCATAGAGGAACTCTCCATTCTGTGAAGTTGAGCGTCGTCTCCACCACCTAAATGTGTGAGTTTAATCTCGTTTCAATGGTTTCTTCAGCCACCCTGTTGGCTCTGCTGGTTCTCGCTCGTCCAGAAAGCACAGCGGCGAATGGCTTCACGACGCACTACTTCCCGCAAGAGCTTGACCACTTCAGCTTCACCCCGGCCTCCTCGACCGTCTTCTACCAGAGGTACCTCGTCAACGACAGCTTCTGGGCGAGGAGCCACGACGTTGACGGCGAAGTGGCCAGCCCGATATTCGTCTACACCGGCAACGAGAGCCCAGTCGACTTGTTCGTCGCCAACACGGGCTTCATGTTCGACATCGCGCCCAAGTTCGGCGCCCTGCTCGTCTTCATCGAGGTTTGAGGCTCTAGCCAATCTTTGATCAGTTTGCAACTTGTATTTCATTCATGGACTCTCGATCTGGAAAATGAAAACGGATTTGTGCCATGCAGCATCGTTTCTACGGGAAGTCATTGCCGTTCGGCAACCACTCGTACGATTCTACCGAGAAGCTAGGCTACCTGACGTCGACGCAGGCACTCGCGGACTACGCCATCCTCATCAGCAGCCTCAAGCAGAACCTCTCCGCTGTGGACTCCCCTGTCGTTGTTTTCGGTGGCTCCTACGGTGGCAGTAAGTTGGTCACCACTCATCACGCGTTTGGTTAACTAATGCCGGGCATGCTTATGGTTTAATTGTGCCTGTATCTGCAGTGCTGGCTGCTTGGTTCAGGCTCAAGTATCCCCATGTCGCCATTGGGGCCCTGGCATCCTCTGCCCCAATCCTCCTGTTCGACCACATAACTCCTTGGAATAGCTTCTACGATGCTATCTCGCAAGACTACAAGGTATATACTATACTTAGTAATAATACTACTCCCTAGGTAAGTAGGTAACAAAAAATTTCCTAGCAAAACCTTCTTAATTAACTACCGTAGCTCCGAGTCATATATAACATTACTACGTCCTGTCATAGCAAAACAAGATTGATTTCATTTCAATTTTCAGGGTGTATACTTGAGGTGCTTCTTTGGTTTAGAAGCACTCCAGTGTATTCCTAGCAATTAATGTAGCTGATTCCACCTTTCCAAAATAAAATGTTGATCATGCCTTGAGTCGTACATGGTTGATCACTCGAGACTCAACATGTAATCAGATATAGCAAGACTGTGACTGCTAACCGTGCCATTTGGCTTGTCAACTCCAGTTATATGCAGTGTCCCTTGCATGATGAGATACGAAAGCTACTACCTCCGGTCCGTATTAAGTTTCGCGGAAAGATAGCTGGTTTAGTGCAAAGTGGTGTACAGACTTGCGTCAATCTTTTCGGATCGGAGGAGTAATAAAACTCCCTTGATAGTGATACCTTTGTCTGATTCATGCTAAATTAGTCCATTAATTGCTTCAGTGCCATTCTTGCAGTCTGAGAGCCTGAATTGCTTCAGTGCCATTAAGGCAGTTTGGGACTTGATGTATCAAAGGGGATCCAGTAAGACTGGTCTCTTGGAGCTCAGCAAAACCTTCAGAGCATGCCGGTAAGTCTGTTCAAACTTCAAACACATTACCAACCTTATCAGCTACTAGTACATATATGACTGGCTTGGGGAGTTACGTTCATGGCACTCGTTCCCCTTCTTATTTCAGGACCGTGCCATCGGTCGATATGTTCGTAAGATGGCTAGAGGACGCGTTCAAATACACGTCCATGTTGGACTATCCAATCCCAGTCGATTTCGTGGCGAACCTGCCAGCCTACCCTGTCAAGGAGATGTGCAAGACAATCGACAGTTTCAGCGCACGAGCAGATATTGTCCAAAAAGTTTTCGCGGCCGCAAGTCTGTACTACAACTACACAGGAAAGGAGCCGTGCTTCCATATAGACAAGGCTGGAGGCCCCCTTGGTCCTGGGTGGCAATGGCAGGTGAGAACTCACGCACAAGCTGTAGACTCAAAGCACAGCATAAACACATGAGATCTGACAACACCGTATACGTGTTTTCTGAAACAAATTTTGTGTAGGCTTGCACAGAGATGCTCCTGCCTATGACGTCCTCAAAGGACAGCATGTTCATACCTCGGAACTTCACTTATCATAAAACCTCTGCCGACTGCCTTAGGAGGTACAAAGTTCGGCCGAGACCACATTGGATCACTACTGAGTACGGTGGCAATGTAAGTGTTTATACAGGCAGGAGGAGCTGTGTTCCGTTTGCAAGCGTTCATCTTGTGCTGAAATGCGTAACTCACTGCAGAAAATCGAACAAGTGCTCAAGCGGTTCGGGAGCAACATCATCTTCTCCAACGGACTGCGAGACCCGTTGAGTCGAGGCGGGTAAGCCGAAATCATTTCACCATCTCACCATTCATGTAGATGTTGTTTCAGTCTTTTAACTAGTAACATTTTTTTTATAGTAAACCATAATGGTTTTCCTTTGCCTATTGTAATCAGGGTGCTGAAAAACATATCGTCCAGCATCATTGCCCTTGTCGCAGAGAAAGGTAAACAGAGAGTGCCAGAAAATTCGAAAGTCAAAATAGTTTGGGACTTACTTCTCGTGGATGTTCATTCAGGTGCTCACCATTTCGATCTCCGTGCTGCAACCAAGGATGATCCGGACTGGGCCGTAGAACAAAGAAGACAAGAAGTTGAGATCATACAAGGATGGATTGATCAGTATTACCATGACATTGCATAGGTCGTGGCGAACATGACACCATCACGCGTTATAGTCTACTTATTAAATTAAATTTATGCATAAAACTTTTCCGTCAGCAGACCGGCTGCGAGATTGGGGCAATCTGGCGCTTTCGGACATTTACTGGCTTCTTTTAGAAACAAAATCAGTTTACATGAACTCGGTAACAAAGGCAAAACAACAACTATTTATGTGGCACGGATCAGTTACTTTGTTGTTGCATATACGCTGAGTGGCTCTATGGTCTCGACATAGGCAAATGTCTGGTAGCCGGTTGTCATCTTGGCGAGAAGAGTCCCATGATCCCGGTGCGCTGTATCATGTATGTACCACGCCACACCACTGAAACCTCGGCGAGCTCTTTGGCCAATGTCCGTAGAACCTGAATTGTTGCGCTTTGTGAGGATGCAATCGCCGTAGACAAAATGCGGCAGCAGGATACCATCCTCGAGCTTGTACCGGTGGCTCCACTGCCGCCTCCCCTGCTCCAGAACCCACACGTCCGGCAAGCTGACGAAGCCCAGCCTCCCGTTCACCTCCGTTAGGTGGTAGCCCTCATGTTTGGCCGACAGCCGAGGCAGCGGCGTGGGCGCGGAGGCGAAACGCTCGGCACCGAGATCAAATGAGACGATCCTCGTGTCGCCGCCCACCTTCACCCAGTGCGTCACGCCGTCGATGGTGATGATGCCGGCGGAGATTTTGCACCTCGCGCCGCCGACAGGAGGCGGCACGTTCCGCCACGTCGTCTCCCCTAGGGTGAGTACCTGCACGGTCCCAAACTCGCAGAGCCCAGTGTAGACACAGGGGACGTGCACCACCTTGTACTTCCCCGTCGTCGGGTGGTACCCCAAGTTGTAGGCAGCGTACCAACTCGCCCAGTCATGGCGTGCGACGATACGGCCGGCGCACGGTAGCGCCGGGACGGGTAACGTCTCGGCGGTGGCTGGGTTGACCACCGTGAGGGAGCCGCCGGCCTGCTCCTTGTTGTGACAGAAAAGGAGCAGTCCGTTGCTCGTGCCGATCAGTTGTCGGTGGCGATCGTCGCTCCACAGCTCTTCGCAGATCCCCGTTGACTCCGGCGAGAAGTCGCGTACGACGTAGGCGACACTGCCGTCCCATATGAGGGGCTTGGGGCGGCTCTGCATCTCCGTGGTGCGCTTGTTGACGACGTCGCGCCAGTGGCGGCAGACGAGACGAGCCCGGCGCAGGCTGCTCGGCGGCAGACGCTGCAGGATCTCCACCAAGACGTCCGTGGATAGGTAGCGTTCCATCGCCAGGGCTAGAGCTCTGCCGTTTCTTGTTCTTTTCTTTCTTCCCTACCGTGAGATCTTCGTGTCCTTTTTACCAGAAGATGGGATCAGAGTCCTTCGCGGTTGCCAAGATGTAGGTTATTTTTAGTTGGAAAACTGACGTAGCTGTCAAGTTTGTTACCGAGATGAATTTGATCGAACTTTAGACCGTAAAACCAATAGTAGTACAACAGAAATTGTAGTCCGGTGAAAAGGGATGGGAGCTACCACGCGAGGCATCATTCTGAAGGAGTGCCCCGGCTCCATGGACTTCCTTCCTTACGCTTCGTCGACTGGGAAACATAAACGAATCGAGTACCTCGGCCATGGATCACTTCCTTACCCGAACTCGACGAAAAAATGTATCGATATATCAAGAAATATGTTATTATGTTAAGCATAACATTTATCCCATTCTCGTGAACACGGCAACTTTTCTTCTCATAACTTGGTCTCCCAAGGCGAAAGGAGCCTTGGTCCTTATCCCTTCCCCGCTACAGTGAAGGCGATTTTCTGAACCCCTCTTCCCGAGCCAGCTCGCCGGCGGAGATCTGGTCGTTTCCTCACCGTCCGGCGGCCGCTCCGGCGGCGGGACGATGGGGGAACACCAGATCCCGTCGTGTACATAGTCTAGGGTCGTGGAAGTCACCGGTTGGCGGCGTGGTGGAGGTGGTCGCGCGGTCGGCATGGTGTTTTGCGGTGGTCGCTCTCCTCTCCGGCGGTTTGGCTCTGCGGAGCTCGGCTGTCGAGCGGCCTCCTTGGCGGTGTCCGATGCTCTTCGGAGCGGTCTGGCGTCGTTCATCTCTTCCCCCGCTGGATCTCGACGCGGCGGGTCCAGATGTTGATCTTGAAGCTGCAGTGGATGAGCTCGGTGATGTTGCTGATGGAGTAGGGTGGAGGCTCTCCGGAGTTCGAGGCCCGACGACTTCCCGTCCGCAGGGGGACATCTTCCAATCCAAGGCGTGTGTGGAGATGCAGCGGCGGCGCGCCATCGGCACGTTCTGCTCCGTCGCCGGCGACATCGAGTTGCAGAAGGACTGCTCTGTAATTTTGATCTTTGTGATGTCCTTTTCTGTAATTTCTGAGCTGTAATCCTTGCTGTGGTTTCCTCGCAAAAAAAAAAAAAAACTTGGTCTCCCAAGATAGCAGATCATGGCGATGGCAAAAAAATATCTACTGGTGATTGGTGAATAAGAATGTAGAGGAATCCCATGAACAGTCTAAAAGCAAACCGTATTGATTTAAACTGGCCAACTTAGAAACATGCCATGGGGCCAAACCTCTCGTCCCCCCTCTCACCCTAGAAAGGGGCGACAAGGGGAACACCCTAGCCGCCTCCACCAGTCCACTCATCTCATGCCCTTCCTAGCCACTGCTGCAACGAGCTTCTCGTGCCGACGGCAGTCCCCCGCCTCCGAAGGTTGTGTGGGGAGAGCTACGGTGGACGCGATGGAGCTTCGGGCGCGTGACTGTCGACAGCTTCTCGTGGTGGACACAACCCTCTGGGCATGACGACAACGCCTCCTCGTCAATGTAAAAGCTTGCGGTGATACCCTTGATGACGGTGTCGACGGTGGTGGCCTCCTCGCAAAGAGGGTGGAGGTGTGGCATCTTGGTCGGACTAGGATCTGATGGATTTGACCTCTGCGGAGATGTGCAACCATCGGCCCGCTTGGCCATCTGGCTGGACGTTCAGCCCGAGTTTTCCGGCTCGGCCCGAGCTTTGGCAGGCTCGCCCCGAGCCCAGCTCGGCCCGCGAAAGTAATGGACCGAGCCGAGCTCACTTACCTGGACCGCGGCGAGCTCGGGCCGAGCCAGGCTCGGCTCGGTCCAGCCCGTTTGGCTCGTTCGTTACCTTCAAATTGAAGAGAAAAGGCATTGGGCTGTGCTCCTGGGCTCTCCTGGCCTGTTTGAGACAACGACAGAAGCTTGTTCCTTTCTTCTACATCGAGAAGAACAGAAAACCTGGACCGTGCGCCGCCGCCTCCAGATGCAACGTCGCCGCCGCGCAGATGCGCCGTCACCGCGCCACCCCCTAGCCTCCCAAGAGCTCCGGACCTGTTACCCCTCATTCGCGTCATCGTCTACTGCCAGCATGATGTCTGATTTTGGTCCAGCAAGCTCTGATGCGCCGCCCCCACATCGCCGGCGATCCTCCGCCGTTGCTGGGGAAGACGGCCCCACCCGTCAGTGACCCACCACGCCGAGGCTCGCGAGCTGCACCGAGCTGCACCGAGTTTGTCGAAAGCTCGGGCCGAGCTCCATCTTGCGGCTCGCCGGCAGTCTCGAGCCGGCTCGTGGCTCGTCAATTCAGACCGAGCTTTTTGCAGGCTCGCCCCGAGCCGGCCCGAGTTGGCTCGCGTCCAGCCAGACTTGGCCAGTTGGATGTTTCCGTCGACGAGGAGTGCTACGTGGACAAGCCGGTCCGGATCAAGGTGGGCGTGTGGGACAGCAGGACATCATTGCTCTATATATATATTGAAAATCTCAAAAAAAAACTAAAGATGAGCAGCAGCCAGTTGAATGCCGCCATGGTCTGGTCCTCTTCTGCATTAATAAGCTTCTTCAGCTCCTGGTCTGGGACCCCGTCACTGGCCACCAGCACCGTTTTGCCATTCCTGCGGGGTTCTATAGAATGAGGTTCCTGTTCAACGGCGCGGTGCTCCGCGCTGACCAACACTTCCAGGTGGTCTTGGCAGCGGCATACTTCGACGAAGATCGACATGCACAAGCGCTCGCCTGCGTTTACTCATCAGAGACCGGCTCATGGGGAAATATCATCTCAACACGGCTTCCGTACCAGGTTACTGGTGGACCTCTCGGAACCAGGGTTCAGAGGGAAGATGCTGTGCTTGCTGGAGGTTGCCTTACTGGAAGCTTTGTAAGGATTTGGTTGGAGTTCTCGAGTTTGATTTGGAGCGGCGAAGCCTAGCTATGATACGAGTGCCAATGGGTATGTATACCGAGCACTCCGACTTCAAGGTTATGCGGGCCGAGAGCGGTGGGCTGGGTTTCCTCTTCGTTTCGAGCTCAGACTACACCATCCAGTTATGGAAGAGGACTACCGACGGTGATGGTGTTGCTTCATTGGGGCTTGCACGAACTATTGAAATTGACAAGCTACTTTCCGTGAAACCAGAAGAGAAAGGGGACATATTCGTACCAGGGTTAGCTGAGGAGAATAATGTGTTGTTTCTGTCGACAACAATCGGTGGGTTCATGATCCATCTTGACTCACTGAAGTTCAAGAAGCTTTTTGAAACCATGGATTTATCTTACTATCATCCATTCGAAAGTGTCTACCCTGCAGGTAAATAGCATGCCTTACAGTGCGGATACAACAGAACCAAAATTTGTTTCGATGTTTGGCTAATGACATTATGTCCACATCAATTTGTGTTAAACCAACAAATTTAAGTTGTATTGTGTCGTTTCTTTTGTTGCTTCGTGACCTCTTCAACATATAGCAATGATGTTCTGCAGTGTTCTGTTCTGCTGCTTGTTCGGTGGTGATGTTTTATGCAATAATTGTGATCTAGAAAAAAATGGTATACAATGATTATGATCTAGAAAAAGTAGTGGTGTCTAACTTACCTTATGTTGCAATTGGTCTACTGTTAGCTTCGTTTCTGTATTTTGTATGGTTTAAGTCAGAGTTAGATAACTGTCCTCATCACTCTATTTTATGGAACACAATAAGACAATGGGTACAAGATGGGCAGATTATTTGTAGAATAGTTGAAGTAATTTCATCATTGCCTGCCTGTTGGCAGATGCAAAAAAAATCTAATGATAGTGTTAGTGCATATGTGCAGCGCCATGTTTTCTAAAGAGGAGGTACACAAATTTTGGAAGTTTACTACATGAAATACTGTCTTGAACCTTGTTATATCTGTTGATATTGCTATAGGATAAAGAATTATAATAACCACTTGGTTTTAAATTTATGTAGAATTGTTCATTTTATACTTGCAGTTTGTATTTGACAAGTCTTTATCCAGGAATAATTAATAATTTAGGATTTCAATTTCCTATTTTCCCCTAAGTTTAGTTCAAGATATTTAAGTCACGGTCACCTTTGTTGCCAAGATTTGTTAGTATGGGTTTCATTTTCCAATATGGCAATGAACGAGCTACCGATTAGCTCCAGATTACTTCTCTGTTCTGACCAGCTAATAATATGTTTGTGCATGTTTTTCATTTTAAGACATTGATGAATAGATGTTGTTTTTTCTGAATACAGTAAATTTAACAGCAGGTGTGTTGTGTTTAACTTACTATTGTTGTATCAAAACCAAGTTGTTTTTCTTGAATTACAGCTATGGGTTTGTCTACATACCTAGTTGATGTATCCTCGATTTTCCATGTCTTTTGTTGGAATGCCATTGTGTCATGTGCTTAGGATTTTGATTTCGGAGCCTCCTTTTTCTGGTTTATATATAGCTCATACTGGTTACCATGTAGGGTCTCAGTTTATAACGAGGTAGGGAGTAGGAAAGGTTCAGACATATGATAAGGAGGGCAAGCACTAACCAACTTTGGGAAACCAACTAATATATCTGATTTTTTTTTTTCCAACCGGGCTATCCCCATTTCCATTAATTTCTCAAGAGAAATACATAGTTTTTGGATCCACACAGTACTAATATATCTGATATGGATATCATGGGGGCTAACTTGGGGTTCAAGTCCTTGCTGCGACGACCTTATAATATGCCCACATGACACATTGTTCGACTTCTTCTACTTGTAGGAGTAGGCGTTGTTGGTGGACACGATGGGAGCGAACTTTTGCCCAGTACCTAAGATGATTGTCCGTTTGCATATGCAATTTGATCTACTGGTTGAGCAGGTAAGCCCTCCCTTTCATCCAGCTCCCTTGCTTTTATACTCCCAGTACTTCTTCTACCGATTTTTCTACCGCTTCTATACTCTGTATGTGCTCTTTTGTATGCCCTCCCTTTCATCCAGCTCCCTTGCTTTTGGTTTACCTCCTTAGTACTCCCCAAGTTCCTTCCTCTAGCCCCTCCAATGACTGATGACTTAGGACGCTTCCCTGACCCCTATTTAAGCATATGTCTGCGTGCTCAGACATGAGAATTCTGTCATGCTAATTAGTAGCATATGAACCACCAACCCTTCACTCTGCTTTAGGGATATGTTTCTGCTTTTGTTTTACTCGTTCCAGCATTGCCTTTAACCTTTTTTCCCCTGTGATCAAGGGTCTATCAAGTCCTACTGTGACTTGCATGTTGTTCCGTCTACACAAGTAACTGATTGATAAATAACAATAGCTGAGCATCTGATTTCAAATTTTCTTTATTCATACGATTGCTGCTTTTTTTATCATTGTGATACCTAGTGAACTAACGGTTGTCACCATACTTGAAGTGTGCTCCTTGTTTAAATCTTATACTACTATTCATCGTTTTGCTTGCTATTGTTGTAGTTTTATGTTCGATTGTTCTAGTTTTTTAGCCTATTGGTTAAACATTTCTCAGCATGTCACTTGTTGTTGGCCAAACTTGCATGCTTTCTGTGGTCTCCAAGTGCTTCAATTTCCGCCACCCCGGATTGTTAATACTTCATATAAGACAGGATCAAAATGACATGACTGGATTCTTCATGTCAACTCTCATTGCTAATAACATTTTTTTACTTTTACTAGCATATTATCAATTTGTGGTAAAATTATTGCTCGCATGTGGAGTAAGAGATGGCAGTAATTTAGGACCGAAGGAGATTTAAATTGATAAGATGATGCACGATCCCTTTCTTGAGGCTTGTAGTTCATGAATTTGATGAAACTCGAGTAGTTATCAGACAGGGAGAGTTCTGATGTCCAATTTTCTGGGTGTTTTCTTCAGTTTTATCTGGTGGAGCTCGGTGTCTAGAAGGCTTAGTTGTAACTAATGAATGTCGAATCGTATCCATCTGACCTTAGATGCCTACAGCCTACCTTGAGACATTTGGCACTGCATAGATGGGTGGCGATTCGGCCAGGGCTGGCAGTGCTACTTTGATTTCTTTGAGATATATGCTGGGAAGAGTTGGACTTTCATCAGTTTTTTAGAAATATGAAATGTCTCACTTCCGCAGGCAAGACACAGTTTATAACTGTCGGAACACACTTGACCTCTTAATCACATTGTTAAAGGCCCCAGGATCCCTTTTGTTAAATTAAAAAGCTCTTCAAAGTTCAGTGGTGAGAGTAGTACGTCTAGTCATAACAGCACAAGCTGTGACACCAGCACAAGCACAGATCACAGTAGGAACACGTGAGAAATGTGCGAACGCAATCGGGACAGAGATGAAGGAACAGCAAACATGAGGAGGGACAGAGAAAACGGCTCTAGAGATGGCGCGGGAACAGATGGTTGAGAACCTGAACGGCGAGACAGGAGTCCCACGAGGCCTGAACCTGAACCGTGCGGCGCACATACAGGAGATGTTGGAGAATTCCGGTCAGCTTTGGAGCTATCACACAAGGAAGAAAAGATCAACACTCAACCATCCCACGAGGCCTGATCGTGTCTAAGCAACATCATCATTTTATTTCTCCTCAACTCCTCAAATAGAATTGTCCCGAGAGCCTTCGTGAGTATGTTAGCATGCTGCGCCTCAGTGTTGATTTAGTCGACACTGAGCTCTCCTTCCACACGTTCACGGATGAAG
Source organism: Poa pratensis (assembly GCA_947311845.1). Lineage (NCBI taxonomy): Eukaryota > Viridiplantae > Streptophyta > Magnoliopsida > Poales > Poaceae > Poa > Poa pratensis. The sequence goes on from CAMZMU010000095.1 coordinate 30,480,369, forward strand.
TGAAATCGGTTGGAGACGTGCTTACTACGGGCATGGAACACGAGGTTCATATAGAGTGAGATCATCGATTTGTGGCCACCGACATCTTCGCCCCGCAGTTCGTTATACCCGTCATAATCTGTCTGCTCGAAGATTTCCAAAGGATATTACGTTGTAAAGAATTGATCCCAACAAAGCAAGCAAACAAGTTTCACCATTGACCTATGTATCTTACCCCTGTATATTGTACGACTTGCCCTATATTGGATTTTACTTCCTCTTCTCCTTTTGTATATTATGGGAAAAGATATAACCATTTTTGAATTATGTGACTATTTTTAGAGATCTGAACATTTGAATATATTTTTGAAATACGCAAACCTCTTTTTTTATAATCATGGATTTTTTTTTTGACATGCACGTATATTTTGAAACATATTGGTATCAGAATGTTTCATGTGACTCAAGATAGATTTGTGATTCCCACAAAAAACAAATTCACGAGTGCCTTGAACATTTTATTTAAGATACATGAGTAATTATCACATGAAAATGGGAAGCCAACTAGCAGTACCGAGTGTGTCTTTCTTCTTCCATTTTTTTCCTTTTTATGCAAAATGCATCACCCATGAATATTGAAAGCATAATCATTATTTCGAGGCACATTTTCCCTTTTATGGACAAGACTGACATACAATGAGAAAAAATGTTGTAATTTTTATTTTCTTCTTTTCCTTTTGCTTTATTCCAAAATTACAATACATGGTTTCTTAGATAAACTGAATTTTCTTTTTCAAAATCGTACACTTTTTTAGATTTTACTTTCGTTTATAAAATATGTGAACGTTTTCTTTATTACTATATGATTGTAGTTTGCCGCTTTTAGAACATGTTCATGTGTATCAAATAAAATCTTCAAGTGATGGAAAGTGTAGCGATAATTCAACAAATTGTTGAAAAAAATCATCTCACTCTCACAAGCACGAAAACTTTCTGTTTTCAGAACTAGGTTTCCCAAGATAACATCAGGGCAGTGGGCTATAAATATTTATCGGTGAATAATAAAGGTACAAATATTTTAGAAGAAATTATATTTATTCAAATTACTTATAAACATAAACATGCAATATCGTGGGGAGAGATGAAAATCCAACAATCAACTAAAAGCCATTGAGAAAACATGATTAAAGGTGCCAAAAGCGGTCATGTTGAAATGAGAAAATGTTCACACGGCAATGAAAAAGATGTTCATCGGTGTGCATCAATGAAAAAATAATTTTCCAAAACATAACAGAAAGTAGCCTTGAAACTCTATTTGGATTATAAAGTTTTAAATTTTTTGAACGGCTATTCAAAAGAAAAACTTTTAATTTTTTTGAACGGCTATTCAAAAGAAACAGCGGAAAAGAACCAGAGTCCCGATGCTGGGCTGTATTGGGCCGCTCTCATCCACTTCACTCGTCTCCAGTCCCACGCGCCACGAGCGAGCTTAGGGCGAGATGAGCAGCCGCCGCCGCCGCCGCCACGCCCGCTCGCCGGCGGCGAAGACGCCGCTGGACGACGACGACCTCCTGTCCGAGATTCTCATCCGCCTTCCTCCTCAGCCCTCCTCCCTCCCGCGAGCCTCCTCGTCTGCAAGCGCTGGCGCCAGCTCGTCTCCGACCCCGCGGCTTCTTCCGCCGCTTCCGCCTCCACCACCGCCGCAACCCGCCTCTCCTCGGGTTCTTTGACAAATATGGAGATCTGCCCTTCCTACCTACTCTGGAGGCTCCCAATCGTGTCCCTCCCGAAGCTTCTCCTTGCAGCTCGACGACAACCTCTACTTCATGTCCTTTGGATGCCGCCATGGTCTCTTCCTCATTCACCTTCTGAAGCTTCGCCAGGTCCTTGTCTAGGATCCCGTCACTGGGGACCAGCACCGCATTGCCATTCCCGCGGGGTTCCAGCTGGATTCCACTAATTTAAACTAGAAGCTCCATCCACAATTTTGGACTCATCATTGGCAGTTTAGGTATACAATAATAATATACTAGTTCTGTCTCATTGTCAAATGAGATGACGGACCATATGGACTGAGCGACTTCAGGTGAAAACGAGACGAATCGAGAGTGTTTTTTTTCCATGTCACGGCATCTCAAACTGTTCTGGAGCCTCAACCCGTCCTGGAACATCAATACTGCAAGGTGGATTACAAACACTGCACATAAGTTTGGTTTATCTTGGGGCTTACCTCGGTTAATGGTTATACAGCTAACATACTGGAGATTTACCTTTTGTGCCAATTCAACCGCTTCGCGATCTCTCAGCATAGTTCACCATGTACTTTGTTTTAAAATGAGCAAGTCCCTTCCAGAACAGAACCTGAGCTTCCTCATCTTCAGTCTAAAATCCAACAAAAAAGGTGATATCGAAGTTAACAATGTACTCCAGTTACATATGCATCATGTCAAACATACAGCATCCTACTTACATTCGAAGAAATACCAGCCCTCTCAGCAATAAAATGAATCTACAAAGGTAAACAGAGGAAATTAGACATTGGCAATATGTTGCATATTTGACAATATAGACTCACAGGAGAAGCATATAAACTTACAAAACAGCTCCAAATTAATTAATAAAGCAACTTGCCTTCTGTCTCATTGTCAAAAAGGTAGGAGCCTTGTTCAGTTCAACTTTCATTGCCCGTTTGTGGATAGGAAACTTGTTCATATTATAGACATTCATCACGGCATCCATGTATTCTTTCTGAAATATGTGTAAACTGGTAAGAAATTTGCAGAACCACACAAGCATGCGAGAGGTGGTTCATTAAACAAAATGTTTGAAGTAGCAGGATGCTAACATTATCCTTAACAACAAGTCTCCAGATCAGAAAATAGACAATATCTAGGTCCTTGAGGGATGCATCCTCCCGCAGCTCAGAAATGTACTCCTGAATCGAATGGACGCAGATTGTGAGTAACACCAGTGACACATACCTAAATTAGCATACGAGACGAGAGGATATCTTACATCATATGCCAAATAAGCTAAACTAAGAGTCATATCGGGCACCGTTGTCGCAATCCTCAATGCTTGCCTCCATCCTCTAATTATTATTCTGTCCACTGAAGTGGAAATAAGTTAATAATCTGGTGCTTCACCATCCATGCGTATATGACTAATGCGCCTGTATTCATGATTTTCTGTAGGGGATACTTACCTCCACAGACTTTTCATCCAGATGTGAATATGCCTGAATCCACTGTTGCAAGATAGAATTCTATCAATGTTAAAATAATACAGCCACTGGTAATATTTCAAATTCCAACAGCTTGATTGCATGATGTATACCTTGATTTTCTTTGATAATTCTCCATAGTACTTGACATAAACAGCATCCATTTCATATGTATGATAACGCTCATGGTAGTCATCGACAGCAGGGTACTGCGGTTCAATGCAACCAGGCATCTACAATGGACAAGAATTAGATGACTCGTATGAAAATACATATAGGGGACTAGGGAGATGGATGGACACTACCTGAAAGTTAATGAGGTCTCGGTAAATAACAAAATACTACCAAAAACTTTTTCAATTTTTACAATCTGCCATTCAGAGACAGATGAGCAATATCTATTCGAGCTGATCTGGTTTTCAAGCGGCAAATAACTACCACTTTAATATAGGTTTATATAAAATAGCAGCAATGTTGCACCCGGAATGTCATGTGTACATCCAACAATGATTTTAGTTCATAGCTACGCACAGAATAAGGGAGAAAACATAGGATATACACACATACCAAAACTATTTCGAAGCACATAAGTTCTCATACTTAATTGCTACAGTAAAGTGAGACAGACTTGTTTTGTCAATGGAAGTATTTTTTTTTTTTTTTGAAACGAGGCAAAAGCTTTGCCTTTTATATTGATATAGGAGAAGCAAACATGACACGGCCGAGGCCAAAAAGAAAAAAGTCATACAAGACAGGGCGTGCTAAACGAAAGGATCTCATCCTACACCGTCTAATCTCTCAGAAAGATATATCGTCATATCTTCAAAACGCCACTACGCAGCGCGATCAGAGGATCGGGAAGCAGATCAGGCGGAGACGTCCAGCGCCGTCGGTGGCGGGAAGTCACTTCCCCCAGGGCCAGCAAGGCCAATCAAAGCTTCATCCGCTGCCGTCATGGACGGCAGGCAGGTTCAGCCTGAGGAGGGTCCTCAACCCGTTGATTGCCGAATCAGAGAGCGGAGCCTTCTTGCAGGTGTTTGCGAATTCTTTCGTAGCCTCCACCAGGGGCAAATCTCCAAAGTCGAGCCCCATTTTCTTGTGGAGGACACGCTGCGCTTTGCCGACCGCTGGGAGTTGTGGCTTCGCCGCGAGCCTGCTGCTTCGACGTTCGGGGTCGGGCAGGGCCGCAAGAGCACGAGGCATTGGCGGAGTAGGCGTGGGCAGCAGCGGCACAGCCGACAGGCTGAACAGATCCGCGACGCAGCGTATCGCGATGCCTGATGAGGGAGCGTCATCAATATCGGCAGCGAAGAGGTTCCCAATCGTAGCAGCCTCCGCGTCAGCGTCAATTACGTCTGCGACGAGCTGAGACTCCCTCCTCGCCAAGTCGCCGTCGTCATCAAGGCCGTCTTCATACGCCACCTCCTCGCCGTCCAGCAGGAACTCAACCTGATCCAGCACTGTGTGGTCTGGCAGAAGCTGCCCCATCTTCCCGTCAACAACCTCATCCTCATCATCGTCACTAGCAAATCCCCCGTCGCACAACTCGTCGCCAGGCGAAATCAACACCGGGACATTTCCAGTCAGCAACATGTTAACCGGCGCTGCAATGGAGCTGATGAACTGCAGCAGTTCACCCCCTTCAGGCACCAAGCCGTCATTGTCTGTCCCGGACAGCACAGGCGGATTTGCAGAAGTGCCAGCCACGCCAGACCCGTGGCCGGTAGCATCCAGCATGGACGACGCGGTGGAGCCGACAGGCGTGCCTGTGACATGGTCGTGACGCGGCGAGCTTGGCGACTGCCGGCCTTCGTGCGGGGCTTCGTTCCCCTGCTCCATGTCCAGACGGGCAAGCAGGCCTGCCGTTTCATCCATGACGCCCTTGTCACATTTTGTCTCCTCCGCATCAATGGGATCAGATGGCACCGGCCCCAGGCCCTCCCTCTCGTTCTCCGCTGAGAGAGCTCCGTCCACGCCCACCTTGTAGCACCTCTCGCTAGCCAGCACCACCCACATCGATGTGGAGTAGCACATGTCCATCTCCGGGCACGCCATGAGCACGTCCGCGAACGAGCAACGCGTGCTGACCGGCGCCGCGCGTTGCCGATGGGGGCTTGTTCGCCGGACCCTAGACGCGACCGGTGGCGAGGCGTGATAGCGTTCGTGACGATTAGAGCCACCCCCGTGCCGTTGAGGAGAGCGCTCGCACGCGCGCTCCGGAGGCCGAGCGCGAGGTCGCTGCAGGTGGAGCTAGTCGGCGCGCCCCGGGAGTGGCGAGCTGGAGCTGCCGGAGCGCGTGTCGCAGACGGAGCGCAAGTCGAAGGCGTCGAGGTAGGGCTCGTTGGTGTGCCGCGGATGGCGCAGTCCGCGCAGTAAAAAATGTCTCACTGGCTAAAGATTCACATTTTTTACTTGTAGTAAGATCCATGCTAGAGATGGTACCATATAATTAAATTGCCTTCAACAGGTCAATCCAGTGAGACATCAGCATGATACAATTCAGAAGCAATTGAAACAGCAACTAGTTTCAGCAGCCAAAGAGTTACCAGCACAAAGTCCAGCATCATGTAACAGATAAAAAGTTTGAAAATAGCAATGTTGGTGAACTCATATGAAATAGCATAGCCACCAGCAGTCATAAAACACATGATATCTTCATCTTCTAGTGCTGAACCACAGCCTTAAAACTGATGTTCTCATATACCGCAGCAGAGAATTTGGCGATTGCAAGTCATACAATCATCATGTACGATATGTATCAAGGATAGACTGTTAAGTGACAGTTTTTACTCATAGAGTAACAGTTTTGACTCATACCGTCAAACCCGTGGCTCAATTTTCTGAACAAACATTACAGCTGTGGTTGGAATCAATGAAGCAAAATGATTTCCGGTGTGTGTTGAAAAAGTTTCTGAATATTCATGCTCAATATAATGAAACTAGCCAACCGGATGACTCAAATATAGATATAGACAGTGAACTTACGAAACTTCTAAGGACAATTCTTTGATAGTCATCCAAATCAGGGTTCCAGCTATCGTCATCATGGAAGAACCACTCAAAACATTCCTCATCCTCTAAATGCCGAAAGTAATACTTGTGGCGAATTTCATCCGCAGAGTATGCATCCGGATCCTTAAGGTTGTGTCTGGACTCCGGCTTCACAGCCTACACAAGATGATAGAAACACAAGAAAAAAATTGTTCAGAGGACTGAATTAGCTGATATGGCACAGAGATGCAAACTTTATGGCGTGGATTAAATACAAAATGAGTGGTACAGATTGATTGACTCGCACACAGTTGGTACCTTGTAATAAGCGATACGAAAGCGCCCATGGCGCTCTAGTTGCTCGTAGTTGTCCTCCCAACTCATCTCCGTCATGCTCACACGAGGAGGATTATCGGGAGGCAACAGTTTAACAAAACCGGCTTGATCTTCCTCGCTGAGACTCACTTCCGGCCCAAAAAGCTCATTGGTTTCTTCCTCTTCTCCCGATTCCAGCGCATTGTCTCGTGCTTGGACGATGGCCATGTCTGTAATCGGGCGCTGGTGATCCTTGGCATAAGAAATCGGGGATTGATGGCCCTGGGCAGTGGCGGTAGGAGCATCGGAAGATGATGATTGGCGGCGCCTCTTCCGCGCCATGCTCGTTCCATCTACATCATCGCCGAGTGGACCACACCTGACGGGCTTCTCGTACGTGCAGCATCCCATCGAACGAAGCTTATCCGGAAGGTAGTCGGTGGCGAGCTGGAGGCTGTGGTCGACCTGGGCGGAAGTGAGCTGGAGGCCCAAGAAGATCTGGGCACAGGCGAGCCGGGGGGCGAGGTCGATCTCGCGTAGAATCTCGGTAGAAGTGGCCGGCGGCGGTGGAGGAGGCGACGATGGCTGCTTTTGGTAGGGTGGGCCTGGCTCAAATTAGACTGACCCTCGGTTCCTCAATTAGATACTGTATAAACAAAATAGTTTTGCTCTTCGGAGAAAATATAACAAATCATGAATGAAAACTCTAGTGCCAGAAGATACCGGAAAGTCATTTGTGCTCTGCATGTTTTTAATGATGTTTATTATAAGCGTGAAAAATCCGGCCCAAAAAGCTCCTTGATTTCTTCGTCGTGTTCTAATCCCTTTGGTAGCTGGGATTGTGGCCCTCGTCCTCTCCCCTGCGAAAATCCATCGGGGTTTGATGGCCCTGGGCAGTGGCAGTAGGAGCATCGGAAGAGGATGATTGGCGGCGCCTCTTCCACGCCATGCTCGTTCCATGTACATCATCGCCGAGTGGACCACACCTGACGGGCTTCTCATGCAGCATCTCGATCGAACGATATGTTTATCCATAAGGTAGTCGGCGGTGGTCGACCTGGGCGGAGGTGAGCTGGAGGCCGAAGCAGATCTGGAAAGCGGAAGGGGGGCGAGGTCGATCTGCTGGCGTAGAAGCTCGGTAGACGTGGCCGGCGGCGGGGATCGGACGCAGAGGCGGGGGAATCGGCGGCTGGAGGTGGGAGGCGACGATGGCTATGGGGTGAAACCCTAGACGCTTGTCGGTGAGACAGAGGGGAAAGTGCGGACTTGACTTTTTTTTGTTGAAATTTTCAACCACTATATTAGGTCAGCAAGCCGCCTCATTAAAAATCTTCCAGTCCCTTTAGGTAACCTGGCAAGGAAAAAAGTGCGTCAGAAACTTGCTGCCTCAAGTACCAACATTTACATCATTTATCGAGTTGTCTAGCACCGACGCATCGCTAGCTAAAACATGTAAAAGAAAATCCGAGGGGTCATCAAGCCAAACAATCGGCTGACTCCCCTCCAATCTACTGGCTAGCACATGCGCTGTCGTATTAGCTTCTCTAGCACAATGAGAAAAAATTACACGTGCAAAACCACGACAAAGAAAAGTGCATTCTTCATAGATCGCCGCCGCTGACCCTAGCAAATTACCTCCATTCTGCATGGTCTCAACAATATCCATACAATCTGATTCAACCACCAGTTTATTGCATCCCACTTCTCCTGCCAAGAGTAAACCATCTCGCATAGCATTTGCCTCAGCTGTGTTTGCGTCTTCTATATTGGCCAGATTTTTCCTTCCACCAGCGATAAAGACACCATAGTGATCACGAAGGATTGCACCTGATCCACCAGAACCCGAATCAGAATCATATGCTGCATCAACATTAAGTTTAACATAATCTTCCGGAGGTTTATTCCACCCATGTCTCACAATAGGTCTAGCCCCTACATTTTTTATCAGCTTGTAATTAGTTGCTAGAGCCAAGATTGATTGGACCGATCTCATAGGAGCCTTTAAGAGTTCACCATGTGTTGCCTTTCCTCCTCTCCCACCATAAGTGCCACACAGCCACAGCTGATAAATCACAAATCCTTATCTCTGGTGAAAGTGCGGACTTGACTTGTTTAAACTGAGGCTCGGAAAACCCAAACGGTTTCGAATTCTAAACATGTAAACCTCAAAAGCTAATTAACGCGCGCGGTCTGGTTGCTGCGCGCGCCGTACGTCGGATACCCTAGTACAAAACATCCATGATCGACCAAGTTAACTAAGAGTGTGATCGAAAGAAGAAAAAAAAATCAAAAAAAAAGAAAGAAGAAAAAAAAAAGCCATGATCGACCAAGTTAAAGTTAGGAACGCGCAGCTACCATCGTGCCTGAAATAGTGGGAGAGCATCGATCGCGCGGGAGAGGAGACGCCCATGGCGCGCCGGGGCCATGCATGCATGCACCCAACCAACTCCTGCTAGCTTCCATTCGCCATTCCCCATCTTCTTCTTCCCCGGGTCTCTTCCACCTTCCGCCAAGGCCGTCTCCCAGATAGGTAACCTGTCGATCCGACCACTCGCCTAATTTTCCTTTTTATTGGGTTCTTGTTTCTTCGCGATCGACGTTCGACGAAATTGATTAATCCATCGGTGGTTAATGGCGGTCGTCGGCGGTTGATTTTCAGGTGGTGGTCCAGGGGCGCTCGCCCGGCCGCCGTTTGATCGCTATCCAGCCGGCGACCGACTGATCCACTAAATAAGGCGACGAAGACGACCACCGCCGTCCCATGTCCGCCGCCGCGCCGAGCAGCGCCACCGCCGCGGCGGCGGCGGATGGCGCCCCGTCGACCCCGCGCGCGCCCGGCATGGCGTCGTCGGCGTCGCTCCGGCACCGCGCCATGAGCGCCTCCTCGAAAATGCTCCGAGCTCCCTGAGCCGCGGTCCGGGCGGCAGCGCAGCAGCAAGGTGATGTCGGTGGCCATCGAGGACGTGCGCGACGCCGAGGAGATAGCCTCCGTGGACGCCTTCCGGCAGACGCTGGTCCTGGAGGAGCTCCTCCCGGCGCGCCACGACGACTACCACATGATGCTCCGCTTCCTCAAGGCCCGCAAGTTCGAGATCGACAAGTCCAAGCAGATGTGGTCCGACATGCTCCAGTGGCGCAAGGAGTTCGGCACCGACACCATCATGGAGGACTTCGAGTTCGAGGAGGTGGACCAGGTGCTGGAGCACTACCCGCAGGGCCACCACGGGTGGACAAGGACGGCCGCCCCATCTACATGGAGAAGCTCGGGGCCATCGACACCACCAAGCTCCTGCAGGTCACCAGTATGGACCGGTACGTCAAGTACCACGTCAGGGAGTTCGAGAGGGCCTTCGCCATCAAGTTCCCGGCATGCTCCATCGCCGCCAAGCGGCATGTCGATCAGAGTACCACCATCCTCGACGTCTCCGGCGTGGTAATGAATAATGGATCGTGTATTTTTGCCCATCACCGACGATGGATCCTCGGATGCAGAGGCCGAGAGAGACATCTCTTCCTCTGTTTAGAGAAAACTCATGCAACATTCTTGGCATCTCTCAGGGGTACAAAAACTTCAACAAGGCCGCGAGGGATCTCATCGGGCGCCTCCAAAAGATTGATGGAGATAACTATCCTGAGGTAGATCATACGAATATGATTCTTGCCCATATCTGTGCAATGCCAGTGTTCCCGTTTATAGATTATAGCACTTCTCGTTTAAAAAAATTATGTAAATTTTAAAAGCAAAGTAATGATTTTAACATGAAAAATAGATGGTGAAATAACTCAATTTGCGATCTGTACTTTGTATCTGTATCTAATGAATATCCAATTTGGCTTCACCTATTTGTTAATGTTGGAACAGTTTGCACTGTGCAAAATTTATCTACACTGATTTAACAAAGATTTCTCTAAATGAGGTGTACCTGACCAGAAGTTCTCTAGAAGAGGAGTGATCAAAACAAATTATATTCCTTCGCTGTTTTCCACATGTTACTTCATAGAAATGATGCCTCAATGACTGATGATTTAAATTGACAATACAGACACTATGCCGGATGTTCATCATCAATGCGGTCAGGGGTTCAGGCTCCTGTGGAACACAGTCAAGTCCTTCCTTGACCCCAAGACCACAGCCAAGATCCATGTAACTCATCTCCTCTTTTCATTTTTTTGTCCTGAATCAGTCATCAGCTAATTTATATACTTGATCAAGATTCTAATCCTTTTGCTCACGATTTGTGTCTCGGGTTTAGGTCCTTGGCAACAAGTACCAGCCCAAGCTCCTGGAAGTCATCGATCCCAGGTTTGTCCAAAAGGTTTCCTTTCTCCAGCTCAAGAATCTGCCTCCTATGACTTTGTAGTACTGCAAATGCAAATGGGATTGACTTGCATTACTATCAGCAGCATGCTGCAGCTCAACTCACCTTTTCTGTTCTTGTTCTGCGGAGTCCAACAGTGAATTGCCTGATTTCCTCGGGGGCACTTGCGTATGCGAAGGCGGTTGTATGCGCTCCGACAAAGGACCGTGGAAGGACCCTGAAATCCTAAAGGTTGACGGTTATTTTCCGACAATTGAAGTTTGTACTTGATGGTGTGAGAAATGTAGTGCAGACTTGTCACTGAAAGAAGTAGCAGTACTACTACAGCTGAATTCCTGAGCTTACCATGGACATTTTCGTGGTTTGATTCTTCAGATGGTGCAATGTGGCATGGGGAGATGCGGAATGAACAGCTCTGACCCTGGCAGCGCCGAGGAGAAGATTGTCACGGAGGACGAAGCCATACCGGTTACAAAGGTTACTATGAATTTCAGTTCTTACTTATATGTGGGTTTTATATAGCCTGTTTTAGCATATTTTTCTGAACATTACCTTCTGATTTAATAAGCAGAAGCAAGATTCGATGCGCCGTGACCGTGACGCCGTCGACTCCCCCAAGGTCGCGCGTGAAAGGATCGAGCACCCACCGCAGATGTCTCCCCTACATGAGATGGCAACTTCGGAGACGAAGGTGAATGGATATGTTGAGACATCTAACATTTGTCGGATCTGCTACAGAGGCAGCCAGACAATACTAATTTCCATATTTGTACTAACTTGTTTGACATAATCTGTTGCATCTCCGATATGCAATTTGCAGGATGCTCCTTCTGGCAAAGAGGGAGGCTCGGCGCCCTACGACGATCTTTCCCCATGGTGGACAAGAACATGGAGTTCAACTGGGCCGGTGAAGTCAGCCCCGAGAAGCTCGCGCTCGCAAGAGGTGAACTCTTGCATTCTGAAGCTGTAAAACTGATCGAGTTATATTTTGAGAATAAATACTAAGTAAATGAAAAAGAAGGAAGACTGAACTGAAGTGTTCGCTTGTGTTTGATTCTGAAGAATTATGTGTTTGTCGACAGATATGTACGCGTCGCTGCCGGACGCGTACAAGCACGGCGACGCGGGGACCGGCAGGTGGTGACGGGTTTCATGGCGTTCGTGATGGGTGTGGTGGCCATGTTCCGGGTGGGCAAGATCGCACCGAAGCGGGCCATGGACGCGGCCATGGGCATCGCCACCATGGAGGCCATGGCCAAGAACCGCAAGCTCCTGCAGGCCCAGCAGGGCGGCGGAGGCGGGGGCGGGCACGGGCCGGGGGTGGTGGCTGTGTCGGCGGCGCAGTTCGAGGCGCTGGTGAAGCGGGTGGGGGACCTGGAGGAGAAGGTGGCCGCCCTGGGCGCGCGGCCCACCGAGATGCCCGCCGACAAGGCGGAACTGCTCGCCGCCGCTGCCACCCGGCTCGACGCCCTGGAGGCCGAGCTCGAGTCCACCAAGAAGGTATCAACAATGCACACTGCACACGCATGCATGTCTGGTCTCTAGATTAATGGCGGGCCATGGTGGTTTTGCAGGATCTGGAGACGTCGAAAGGGCAGCAGGAGGAGGTGCTGGCGTACATCGAGAAGAAGAAAAAGAAGAAAGGGATGGTAAGGCCAACACTCTCGCTTGCATTTGCAGCCATTGGTGCCGTCAGTCCCGGTCGCGAGCTCCTCACTCGTCTTATAAGCTGATTTCATTAAAGTTTTGTCTCCAACAGCAGAACCCGTTCCGTTGGTGAAGAAAAAAAAAGGTTATTGGCTACGACGACGGCGACGATGAGGATGACCCCCGGAGGAGGAAGGGAAGCAAGCAAGAAGCAGCTATATACGTAGAGAAAGAGAAGCAAAAGGCAGCAGAAGAGCACACACAGTCGAATGCCGAGACTCTAGTGTATACAGTCACCATTAGGCCCCCGTTTGGAACACACGATTTTGTTTTTCTCCATCTTGGTGCAGAGAATTGAACTTTTTCTTGTGAAAATTTAGTTACAGCGTTCCCAGGCAGGCAGGCCCTAGCTACGCCGACCTCATCTTGTTGAAACTAATTTATGTGTACAGAATGTAAAGCCTTTGTTTTATAAGCTCTGCTCACTCAGCCTTGTGAATCAGCTATGACTGAAACATGATGAAAAAAGATGACGATGATGATGATATTGTGCATGTTTAGGAGCATTGTGGCAGATATGATTTCTAGCCCAAAGGTCTTGTTTCCCCAGGTTATCTAAACAATTTTAAACGTAAAACTCAAATAGTTTTGCTACACCTACGTCCACGGCTTGTGATGCTCAAAAGCTCGGGTAACCAACTAACGACAGTAAACAGGTCAAACAAAACAAGATGTTGGACATTCTACAAGCAATTCTGCATTTGAGGCAAGCCATGAATGATAAAAGGCAGTATTCGGTGCAAAAACACATTTATTTATGTCAGGATGTTATGTCGATTTACAACCGATCTCTGTCATTTCGCATTTGTCAGAAAACTAACAGAACACTCGTTTACATCATCTCAAACGCCACTTGTCTCCTGGCATCTCAACTCAGAGAGAAGAAAACTGAACAGGGGGGTCTCTCTCCTTGTCCTAGTAGCAAGACATCGTCTTTTCTTTTTCTGCAAGTGGAAGCTAGACATGAGAAATGAGCGAGAAAAGAAAAGCAATGAAAGTATCGGAAACAATATGCGTTACAAACCTGAGCCTTGGCAATGGTCTTCCTGTCAACGTATGCAAGTAGTTCCTCTTGCCTGATGAGAGCCTCGTGTAAAGCCTACATGAATTTTGAAATGTTCAGAGTAAATGGCTGGACAGTGAACTTTCTGGAGTGAACTTTGTCTGCATGAGTAGTTGTGGTTTTTGCATTCTAAATGAAGTAGTGAGCAACGAGCCATTGTGCACTATGGGATTACCTTCTTTGTGACGATGAGTTCAGCTTCCAGTGCATCACGCGGCGGACAGCTGCATTAAGCAACTCTTCTTTCTCGCAAGGCATTTCAGAAGGCTTTTCTTGAAGCGTTGAACCTTCTCCTCAAGCTGTGCCAGTCTTTGCAAGACTAAGGAAAACAGGTCAGATTCAGCAAACCCAGGACTTGGCGACGGGGGGCGGAACTCCTCTTTTGGAAAGCAGTCTTGATACAATGCAGAGCTTTGTTCTTCTGACTCGTTTTTATCAGACAATCTCTTTGTGGCAATATCTTTAACTGACCGAAGCAGCGTTACAATGGCAATCACAAAAGCCATCAGAGCTGGAAGAATCTGATCCAGGACTGTTGGATGCCTTAGTGGTGCTTTGCAGAGAAGAGTCTACATACCAAAATATCAGCAAATATCAGGGTTTGGAAGTAACAATCAGCAAATATCAGGTTTTGGCAGTAACAAAAAACATCTTCCATTTTCTGCAATTAAACTGACAAAAACAAACCTGTGGATGGGAATGCTGCCTTCCTAGGAAGTTCTCTCTTCCATGTTGCATCCACTGCCTTGTCAACGATAGGAACGTCATATTCTGGCATACGGGTAGAAAAGCTAGTGGCCCTGATCATCTTGACCTGAAAGGCGAAAAGACAAGTTCAAACAGTTAGCACAACCCATGTACATAACAGAGTGACAAAGAAAAGGGTTTGTAAACCATTTTTGTAACGTGAAATTTAAAAACAGCTGGCCAGAAAATTAGGATGGCAAGGAAGTGCCTGGCTTGGCTATTGCCGTTAATTGTTTAGAACACGCTATTTACTTTCTATCCTAAAAGGTTGTTGGATGGAGACAGGCACTTCCAATTGTTTGTTCGTTGTGGAACTTGCAAATAAAACAAACAGTTAAGATTCAACACGCATACTAATGTTAACACAGTGTGTAGAGCGTCATCACAATTTCACTTCAGTTACCCTGCTGAGCAAGCTGATAACATTCTATTTGCACCGACAGATCAAATTGATTGTTCATTTCTCATAAATAACGCATCATGGTGGTAGAACAATGTAATCTCAGCTACTGACCTCTTCACGAACTGGGGTCAACCTAGGATAAGAGATGTAACTTCTCAGAGCTTTCGGAGAAGTACATCCTCAGCTTCAGATCCAGACTCCGCAGTTGACGTATCGCTTCCACGTACCTGGAATTCCATATTGAAGTAAATTATATTCTCACATAGATCACTCAAACAAAGAACAACACAAATTGATTGGAGATATACCGTTTGGTACTTAGACTTGGCATAAGAAACAATAGTTTCCTCTCCATTGGAAATAGTTACGATCTGCCGAGCATACTGGGCATCACCATTGAGGACTTTCTGGTATCAGCACATAATAAGCACATTAGTAGGGGGGCTAATGGAAGGGAGTGACTGGTAATAGATACAAGTCGGCAGGAACCCCATAAGCCATACCTTCAGTATGTACGGCTCCTTCCATGGCCCTTTTTCAGCTTTAAGGCACCCTCCATATTCAGGACAGGTACAAGTGCCACCAAGAAATTCTGGCAATTCACTGATCAATTATCACAAATTAAGAGAATAATTAGAACAGAGCACTCCTTAAAGCAAATTTCAGTGTTCTAAGAACAGTACATTGAACGTCACTTACCTAGCCTCAATTATTTCAAGCAGTTTACTTTGACACTTGTTCCCAAGTACCTGAAGAAACATAATAGTACCCTTAAATAAAGTGACTTTGGCATGAAAAGGGCAATGTGTAGTCCATGGAAATACTTACATGTATCTTAGAAGTGGTTTTTGGGTCAATGAAAGATTTCACAGTGTTCCATAACAGCCGAAAGCCCGGGCCAGCATTGACTATAAACATTGGTATAAAGTCTGGAACATAGAACAGAAAGGATGGATATTTAACTCAATAGATCAAATAAGACAAACAAATGGAGAACTATGCGTATCTACAAGAGTAGGGTGGAAGTCCAGACCTCAGGGTAGTTATCACTGTCAATTTTCTGCAGTCGCATAATTAATTCACGTGCAGTTTTGCTGAAATTTTTCAAACCCTGCAAAGCATGTATGAGTCAGAACTTGCCAGTTGCCAAGTTTGTGAGAACATGGAACAAGTTGTGTATATTAAGTCTTCTGCAACATACCACGCCCTGAACATCCAGAATTGTTGTGCTCGAGTTGATGTGCCTTTTTGCGGCAAGAGAGCATGCTGGAAACTTGATTAAGAAGCTCCTCTCAAATTCCTTCACATGATACCTTACATATCTGTCCATAGTTGTCACATTCATAAGCTTATTAGGATCAACCTTTCCAAGCCTTTCAATATAAACAGGTCTTCCCTCTTTGTCAACACCATGATAACCATGAGGATAATATTCCAGAACAGTGTCCAGCTCATCGTAATCAAAATCCTACACAGATATATGGCTCCAGCTGTTATTTACAGCCAAATAAATTCAAACTGTATTAAGACTTTAATTTCAGCTAGCTGACCTCAACAATTGTATCAGTACCATACTCCTTCCTCCACTGAAGCATGTCAGTCCACATTTGCTTTGCTTTCTCAATGTCAAATTTCCTTGCTTTTAGAAATCTAACATGAAATAATTTTCAATTAGCTTATAGACGCCCATTTGAAATATAGCAAAAAAAAGACATGTCAAGCTCTTGTAAAAGGGGTATCACAATTAACAGGATTTATACCTCAACAGCATATGATAGTCATCATGTTTTGCAGGCAACAACTCATCCAAAATCAGTGCCTGTCTAAATGCTTCTACTGCTTCCAGTTCCACTAGATCGCGCACATCTTCAATAGACACAGAGAGAACCCGACTACCACTCTTCCTCCTGTTCTTCTTCTTTAAGGAATGTCTAAGCTTGCTCGATGCATCTATAGCTTTCTTCTTCAGAGAGCCCATTCTTGTCTTCTTTTCATCTTCGGATATTTCAAAATCTAACCTGTGGTCTCTCCGCTCATCGTGACTTGAGCACCCTTCATAACCTGAGACATCATAAAGGCAAATAAGCCAATGGTCATGCCAAGTTTACAACACTAATTTATTTGAATGCAAAAACGACTTATTGGAAGTAAGTAGCACATGAAATTGTATAGAGCTCGTCAGACTTAGGAGCATAAGAACAAGCGCATAACATTGGATTTGTCGAAGAATATAAGCCCTCCCAGGCATTACAATTACTAAACATCAGTGTCATGACAACTTCTCGATAAAATAAGCTTTGGGAATATCGTTGTTCTGTACAATGAATCCAGCTCACAGGCAAAGGTGGTTCCAACACGACAATTCAATGTTTACAACCTAATGTGGCCAGATGATAACAGCTACAATTAGCATAAACATCAGCGGTTCAATTTCTTCATAAGTTTCTTAAACAAGGATCAAAATATCAGATGAGTAGAATCATTAGCCATCTCCCTTGAAGGTATCCACCTAAACAGGGATAATGATGAGCAAAAAGGTTCAACAACCGCGCAGGATACATGTTCTCTTAACTGCAAGGTCGGTTTCCAGTCCCCCAGCAGTTGATACCTAACTACATTGCAGGTCGTTCTTGCATTAAGTTGTCTGGTATTCTTGTCCACCAGACTATTGATCACAGATTTAGCCTAGAGCAATTGACAGGTCAAGGCACCTTTTCATTTGCAAATCGCCCTGGAACTTTCTTTCCACAAGCAAAAGGATTTCTTCCATTCTGGCCTGCCGAATTTCTTGCCCTCGGACGAACAGAGCTGTAAAAAAGCTTTAAATCAAACCTAGGCTAGCCGGTCCTGGCATAGGAAACTACGCGTCCAACAACATGACTACAGCAGCAGCTGTGATGAGACCAAATCGAGGCAGTATTGAACAGGTCAGACCCCAAATCACCTCTCAGCCGCCAACCCATCACATGACCCGATCCTGGCGCGTGCCTCCAAATACGAGAGAACTATTCTACTATACTAGAGCAGTAGTAGTAGAGCAGAACCACAGGGACTCGTAGCCACCCGCCCAGGTGGTGATTGCGGCGAACCCTCCAATCTGATCACCGCAGTCCACGCCCGGGAGATCACGCGAAACACGGCGAGATACAGGAACCTAACTCGGTGCGGTGCGGCCCAATCGAAATCCGAAGCTCGCGAACCGTGCCCCGAATCGAACCACGCCGCGGAAACCGACAGCAGCAGACGAAAAAAACGCTAATAACGAGGAGGCGAAATCGAAGCTCACTTGGGCGCGCGAGGCGGTCGAGGTGGCCCGACATGGCCGGCGTGCGTGCGGCGGCGCTGGATCCCCCTCCTCCTCCTCCTCAGAGACCACCGAGACCTGCAGCGGAAACCCGCATTCCCGTCAGAAACCCTAGACCAAACACCCTCGCGCGAATAAAATTCCCCACACAGAAAAAACAATCCGCGCCGCCCGGTTCCGGCCGGGGATCTCGCCCGCCTCCCGAACACCCACCTCGGCACAGGAAGGGAGGAACTCGCCGGCGATCGGGCGACCGCCGCGTGGTCCGGGGCGGGAATTTTCCGGGGAGTGGCGTCGCGGGGGTGGGCAGTGGGTGGTAAAGTATAATGGAAAGTAGCAGGAGCAAGGGAGAGGAATGAAGGAGACGACGATGGGGAAGAGAGAAGAAAAGCGAAGAGAGGAAGCGTCCTGGCGGATTCTTCCCGGAATTCGGTGGCTTCCTTTTTTATCTTTGGGGATTTTTCTTCGGGGAGGTTTCGCGTTTCGGCCCCTGGGGTCTGCGGGAATCGCGGTTCTCTCTTGGCGGCTGGCACAGCCGCCCAGGTTTTTCTTTTCCTTTTTGGCTGCGTTTACGCAGGCGTTCAAGACAAAGTCAATGCGATGTACTCTGTGTATTGATTAGTGGTGTTTGGTGATGCAAAGTTGATCTGAAGTCGTGTCAGGCTATTTTATCCACATTTAAAACTGCGAGGTCAACCTATGGTCGTACATATGTGGTGTATAAGTATTACCGCTGAATTTCCATGCTAATGTGTAGCTTACTTGTTGGGTTTTTTTTTATAGCCGTGAGTTAAATAGGAGTGAATCGACGGCAGTCGGCACGTTACGCCGATACCATATTGGGTGCTTGCAATTCGTGCACTACCTAGCAGTGTTCAGTTAATCTTCAACTGACTTGAAGATAGTAGTAGTATTGTCCAAATGGAGGGTGGGATACTTTGCAACTTACACTACTTATTTCTATTCTATGCGGCAGTATGGTGCCTCCATGTTAAACATGGTGGCCACTCGACCTTATCTCCTCGCCGCCGAAACAGGGGAAGGGCGACTTTTTGAGCAACCACCGCCGATCCACTCGCGCTCGCCGCCGAGCCGTGGGATGCCCTTCCTCCGCCGGCCGCTTCGGCGGCGGGAGGGTGGGGGATCCCCGGCTCCGGCTTGTACATAGTAGGGTAGGGGGTGTTCCTGCCGGTGGCGTCCAGGAGGAGTTGGAGCTGGCGGCGGGTGTTTTGCTGTCGGCGCGGCCTTCTCCGGCGCTGAAGCTCTCCGGAGCTTCTCGTCGCCGCGTGCGACTTGCTTCCGTCAGATCCGTGCTGGCGGCGGCGGATCTGGCGGCAGGAACTCAGAGGGGATTCAAGACGGCAGCCGCAGTTCGGGGTGGTGGTGAGCAGGCGGAAGATCGGTGGTGCAGGCCTCTGATCTTGGGCAGACAGAGCTTGGGGAGGCCCCCCGGCCGATTCTGCTTCTTCGTCGTCGGATCTGATGCGGCTCGACAACGCCTTCGGGCTAGGAGCTCTTCTGCTCCCATGGTGGGCGTTCCCGGTGGCTGGCTTCTTCGGCGTCCTCGACGGTGGAGGGGCGGCGTGCTGGGCAACCTCGAGGTTGAAGATGGAGAGTGGCTGCGGTGCTGTTCTTCTTTTTTTCCTCTTTGTTCTTTCTTTCCTTGTGTTCCGATATGTTCTGCGATCTTTCTAGTTTGAATACAAGTATGAAAATTACAAAAAAAAAAATGTTAAACATGGTGCTTGCGTATGTTTCTTCAGAGATGTCGACATCAAGTAGTGGGACTGCTTTGCTATTACTCGTGGAGAACCATGACTAAAGTGATGATGTTGTTAATTGTGTCACATGCTGACGCTATTCCCGACGAGAAGATTACATAATCCATTATGCTTCGTGGAAGTATGTATCGGCTGAAATGGTGCTTAAGTACATTACACTTTAAGGATATAAAGTTAAATGTGAATTTTTTTAAACATCACAATAGTTTCTCTTTGTTGCGAACTGCACCTAACAACCATCAACACTCATATATTTAAACATTAACAAAATAAAATATTTTAACCACAACAGCTTTTTCAAACTTTTTCGGGAAATCTGTAGTAATTGGAGAGCAATGATTTAGAGTACTTTTGATCCATAGGATTCATTGAAGAAAATACGCATGAAGTTTGTTCAACCGCACTGCAAAAAAAATTGCATAGGTGTTTTAGATGATTGAAAGTTGGAAACTTTCCGACTGATCTAAGGGTTATCTAATTTGTAGGGTCTTGTTCCATATTTTTTTTTCCCAGAAAACCGCTTCACTTTTATTTCACAAAGATGTTTTCTATACGTAAATTTGATGATTTTCCTAAAGAAATAACCCACGATCTTCATGGTGTGGATTATCTGCTCATTTGCAGAGACGATGAACCACTTTGTCAGGTTGGTTATTTAGTCATGCTTTATAATTGTATCCATGTGAAATATGGTGGTAGATAAATAATGGCACCTACAATTGGGGGCACTAGTTAGCGGTGATTGTTTTCCCTCAAAGATAACAAAAGCATCTAAAAGGAAGGTGGGATACTTTTCCATTATCTCATTTCTAGGCCATCAAAAGTTTTGTGCATGCACCGCAAGAACACAAATGGGTTCTTTCCAATAGGTTTGAGTCGACGAAAAGTTTCCTCAGGGCAATCTTTGTCTTGATAGATGTTTTTAAGTATTATACTGTTTCCGAATGTTTTCTCCCAGAGTTTTCTGATTTGATTTGCAGGGTTTTATGCCATATATTAAAAAAAATCTGGAATTCTCACTGTATCTATTGGAAAATCCCCATTACCCAAACCTCGTGAGTATTTAATAAATTACACACTCTTAGTGTGGTGACGAACTTAGACGAACATCATGAAGCGGGCAGCACCGTGCATGCGGTGTGTGGGACTAAATCAGCATTTCCTTATATCTACAGGGACATTATAACAAAGCAACAATTAACAAAAGATGCCCCCCGCGGCCCCGCCCCTGTCTTGCTGTTTTTTAAAACGAAATATCCACCAGCTTAGCTTTGACGACGTCGGCGAAAATTAGGCGCACGAAAAGGAAAATTCCAGAAAATGAGAAACGGTGCGCGCGGTGGAAGTGGAAGGCCAGGTGCTGCTGCTGCTACCGCAACGTGGCGCGCCCAGCTCCGGCGACAGGGCCCCACGTGTACGCCAGGCGGCGCCCACACTGCGCGTCACCGGCGAGGCGGCAAAACACCTCGTGACCACTTTGCACATAGGCCCTCCTCGCTTGGTGCTATTTCCTTCAAAAGCAAAAGCGTGTATGCAGTTTGCTTCATGATACGACTGTCCTGTACCATCATTCTGTCGAAGCTCACGCGCTGTGGTGCTGCTCTACGTAGCCGTTAACGGAGATACGCCGGGAGAGGAAGAAGAATGGAGGAGGAGCCTGGGATTCTCTGCGGCGCGACGGACTCGCATCCCGAGGAGAGGAGGCAGGGAATGCATGTGGCTGCTGTGACGGAAGGGGGAATTGAATGGGGAGTGGGAGGTCAACGTGCAGAGGACTGACTGCGGAAAAGTAAAGGTAGGTAGGTGGCAGGCTACCGGCACGCCTGACGAGCGGCGAAGAGCGTGCGTGTCTGTGTGGGTGATGATGTTCGTGATGATGGGCTCCTCATGGATGGCCCTACGTTGGCAGTCTCGGCTTCGTGACTGGATTTTTTTTTTGTCACCGTGACAAAATTATGTACCCATCCAATCGGAAATATTGTCACAAATTTATCTAAATGCGGACGTACTTATACATATATTACTGTGTAAATATGTCTGTATTTTGACAAATATGTGCCAACCATTTCAGTCGGAGGGGGTATATTTTGTTGACCCGCTCAATTTCGGCAACCATTTCTCGACTTAAAGTTGAATAGGAGAAAAACATGTTAAGAAGAAGATAGGCTGGTGTAACGACAATAAGTACTGATCTTGTAGGTTTAGGCGTGGATAAAATGTCTTTTCATGCAAAGATGGCTACTTTATCTTAAAAAAGGTTGATATCATGTTTGGTTGTGTCTTTACCCTAAGAGCAAGTATAACAAAGTGATATAAGTAGGTTGTATAAAACATTTAAATGACAATTTTTTTATAAGTCTAAGGATCGAGAATACGAGGAAAAAATAAACATGTTGTATATTAAGAATCAATTACAGTATATGCTCAACACACTTTGTAAGGCGGACCAAGTATTAGTAGAGTAATACAATTTTATATCAGAGTATTATACATGTTAGCTAACAGACTACTCCCTCCGTCCTCGAAAGAGTGGACGTTTGGGTCTAGTATTTTTTTCACAAAAGAGTGTACGCCTACACTCTCAATGCACATAGCCTCTAATCCATTAATTCTTAATTGACTCATGTAGCAACTTGTGATCTAGTTATTGGCTGCATACTCATTTGAGTCACTTGAATTACTGTCTTTATTACTGCATACGAGAAATATTCATTAGGCCATGGAGCCTCTTCTTAATCTATGTTTAGATCTCCAAAAGCACACTCTTTCGCGGACGGAGGGAGTAGCTATAAATGACATGGAAATGACATAGTCGGATTTTTTTTTAACTTGGACCGACATGTAGTTGGCTCTATATTATCCTTGCTCTAAGAACCGAGTTTAACATCGAGGCAATACCACAACTAAAAGATAAGAGATTGATGGCATGCTTAGTTGTGTCCTATTTCTAAGGGCCAAATTCAACATGGTAAAAGCAGAAATCCACTTTGGCACCCGGGTGCATATGGTCTTGTTATAGTTTTCAAAATTAAAAAAATATGAAAACACTTTAAAAAATCTCAAACAATTTGGGCACAAACATATGCAAGTTTTCAACATTCGTGCAAAAGTTCGGAAGGAAATGAAACTTTGTGTGGTCTTTGCAAAAAAAGACAAAATATGTGGCCGAATGAGATTTAAAAATACATTTTTCAAAGCACAGATTTTGTCTGTTTTGCACAGACCCCATAAAATGGTATTTCCTTCCGAAAGTTTGCACGAATGTTGAACACTTGTATATCTTTGTGCCCAATTGTTTTAGATTTTTTTGAAGTGTTTTCGTATTTTTTAAATTTTGAAAGAATATCAGGAGCATATGCACCCGGGAGCCAAAACGCCTCTCTCAAAAGATGACATGCTTCATTGTGTCTTATCCCCTAAGAACCGAGTGCCACATGATGACCCTATCACACGGTTAAGATAAAGGTTTTGATGTCATGCTTCGTTGTGTTCTGCCCTACGAACCAGGTTCAACACGAGCACACTACCACACCTTTATGATAAAATTTGATGGCATGTTTGGTTGTGTCCTATCTTTAAGGACCAAGTTCAAAATCATGACCCTACCACACACACACATTTAAGATAAAAGGTTGATGGTCATGGTTGGGTCATATCCCAAAGGAACAAGTTCACCATGATGATCCTACTACACCTTTGAGACCATGATGATCCTACTACACCTTTGAGACAAAGGTTGATGTCATGATTGGTTGTGTTCTAGCCCTAAGGACCAAGTTCAACATATGAGGACACTACCTCACCTTTAAGATACAGGTTGATGGCATGATTGGTTGTGTTCTAGCCCTAAGGACTAAATTCAACATATGAGGAAACTACCACACCTTTAAGATAGAGGTTGAAGTCATGCTTGGTTGTGTTCTAGGCCTAAGGACCAAGTTCAACATATGAGGACACTACCACACCTTTAAAATAGAGGTTGAAGTCATGCTTGGTTGTGTTCTAGGCCTTGATTGCGTGGATCACACGTTCGTTGGGAGACCCCAAGAGGAAGGTATGATGCAGTATAGAAGCAGTTTTCCCTCAGTATGAAACCAAGGTTTAATCGAACCAGTAGGAGCAAGAAATCACTTCGGAAGATTGTCAGTGACGCGCTGACGTGGAACCTGCACACAACACAATCAAACTACTTTGCCCCAACGAAACAGTGAGGTTGTCAATCTCACCGGTTTGCTGAAAACAAAGGATTAAACGTATAATGTGGAAAACAGTAGTAAATTACAGAGAATGTAAAGGAACAGTGTTTGCAGTTGGTTGTATTATTAGTGTAAAAGAATGGACCGGGGTCCACAGTTCACTAGTGGTGTCTCTCCGTAAAAGATAACTAACATGCTGGGTGAACAAATTACAGCTGGGCAATTGACAAAATATTGAGCGCATAACAATGCATATATATGACATGATGATTACTATGATATTCATGTGGGCATTACGACAAAATACATAGACCGTTATCCAACGGCGTCTATGACTAATAATCCACCGCCAGGTTGTCATACCGAGTTCCCCATTGGTATTAAGTTGCAAGCAACGGATAATTGCATTAAGTAATGTGCGTAAAGTAAACAAATGCATTAGACCTAACGGCGTACCCTTAAGCTAAGCATCGGTTATTTTATCCCTAGTGGCAACAACACATCCACAATCTTAGAAGTTGTTGTCACTCTCCCAGATTACCGGAGGCATGAACACACTATCTAGCATAAATACTCACTCTTGGAGTTACAAGCATCTACTTGGCCAAAGCATCTACTAGTAACGGAAAGCATGCAAGATCATAAATAACATATATGATAGATTGATAATCAACTTGACATAGTATTCAGTATTCATCGGATCACAGCAAACACAACATGTAGCATTACAATAAGATGATCTTGATCATGATAGGTGATGTCTACGCACGCTTCTATTCTTGTAGACAGTGTTGGGCCTCCAAGTGTAGAGGTTTGAGCAAGTTTCCCTTAAGTGAATCACCCAAGATTTATCGAACTCAGGGAGGTAGAGGTCAAAGATATCCCTCTCAAGCAACCCTGCAATTAAGATACAAGAAGTCTCTTGTGTCCCCAACACACCCAATACACTTGTCAGGTGTATATGTGCACTAGTTCGGCGAAGAGATATTAAAATACAAGTAATATGGATGATTATAAGTGGTAATTGCAATCTGAAATAAAAATGGCAGCAAGCAAACATGTAGCAGAACTGGTTGTAAACGGTGTTTCAATGCTTGGAAATAAGGCCTAGGGATCATACTTTCACTAGTGGACACTCTCAACAATAATAATATAATTGAATACATAGATATTTCCTCTTCACTATGCTACTCTGATTTATTCTCTCGTTGGATAACGAACACCAATCCACCGCGTAGGGCTATAAAAGCACACCTTAAAGTCGCATTCCACATCTAGGGAACCCCACACTGTCAACTTGAGCGCCGTAAATAGTACTAGACAAACACCACAATTTCATAGAGACATCCAACGCAAATAATAACTCATGATAAATATTCCTGTAATCTTTAGCCTAAGAGCCACACACGGTGCGCACACTGTCAACTTTGCATCGTGGGACAAAGGTGACTCCGGAGTTTACATTAATAAAACCACTCAAGTAGCATATAAGATAATGAAGAGTAACATCTATGGATTCAACTAGATTACAAAGCTCATGATCACATAAAGATCACACCATGGGAGAGAGAAATAGACCACATAGCTACCGGTAGAGCCCTCAGCCCCGATGAAGAACTACTCCCTCCTCATCATGGGAGGCAGCGACGGCGATGAAGATGGCGGTGGCGTCGATGGAGATGGCTCCGGGGGCAATTCCCCATCCCGGCAGGGTGCCGAAACAGAGACTTATGTCCCCCGAATTAGGGTTTTTGGTGGCGGCGGAGCTATGAAACTCTTCTGGAGAAATCGTCGATTCTTTTAGGGTTTTCGGGGTAGGAGTAATATATAGGCCAAAGGGCGTCGCGAGGCGGTGCACGAGGAGGCGACACCACCCCTCGGCTCCGGTGGGCCCTTGGCCGCGCCGAGCCCACGTGTGGGGCCCTCGTGGCTCCACTTCGTCTCCCCTTCGGACTCCAGTGTCTTCTGATAAAATAGGGGCCTCCGTAAATTTTCGTCCAATTCCGAGAATATTTCCAGACTAGCTTTTCTGGAATACAAAAACAACAGAAAACAGGAACTGGCGCTGTGGCATCTTGTTAATAGGTTAGTCGCAGAAAATGTATAAAAATGATATAAGGTGTATATAAAACATGTAACAATTGGTATAATATCAGCATGGAACATCAAAAATTATAGATACGTTTGAGACGTATCAGCATCCCCAAGCTTAGTTCCAACTCGTCCTCGAGTAGGTAAACAATAAAAACAAGGTAATTTTTTAGGTGACATGCTACCATCATAATCTTGATCAAATAATATTGTAAGGCACATGTAAATGAATGAAGTGATCCAAGTCAATGGTCTATAGTTTGCTACCAAATAGATAATGAGTAAACAATGAATCACACAAGCTAAACGTTTTCATGAATAGTACTTTCGAGACAAGCATCAAACAGTTTTGCATAAGTGTTAACTCATAAAGCAATAGTCTCTAATAAAAGGTATTTAATCAACACAAAGGAAGAATTAAGTTTCAGCATTTGTTTCAACTTTCAACATATTTATCTCATGGATATCGTCAACACAAAGTAGTATAACAAGTACAATACGTAGCATATAACGCATGTTGTAACAAAGTTGACACTAGTGTTTGCTTGTGGAAGACAGAAAGAATAGGAAAACTGACTCAACATAAAAGTAAAAGAAAGGCCCTTCGCAGAGGGAAGCAGGGATTAAATCATGTGCTAGAGCTTTTAGGTTTTTGAAATCATATAGAGATTGCATAAAATATTTGATACTCCTCCCAACCTTTCTAACACAAGCCATGGCTAACCGAATCCTCGGGTGCCTTCCATCAATCACATACCATGGAGGAGTATCTATTTTTGAGAGGTGTTTGTTAATTGTCAACGAATGGTAGTGGGTGAGAACAGTATTCTACCTGTCAAACGGACTTTTAAGAGCGGCTCCCATGAATGACGTTATTTCTACCAGCAAGGCAGATCATCCCTCTTTCTCTTTGGTTTACACACATGCAGGTATTTCACTGTTTGTCATTGCTTACTGATGAATCAGGGCAAAAGTGTGAAGATAATTAATGGTTAAAGTTGTAATTAATTGGGACTGGGCACCCCGTTGCCAGCTCTTTTTGCAAAATTAGAGGATAAGCGGATGTATATGCCGCTAGTCCAGGTGTAAAAGTCCATTTGACAAATAGAATAAAGAATAACCAAACTAATTCCTCATGAGCTAGTAAACATTGACACAAAAAGGGAATAATAACATTTTGAATAATTTAAAGGTAGCACATGAAAAATTTACTTGGAGTGGCAAAGAAATACCACATATAGGTAGTTATGGTGGACACAAACGGCATGGATTTTGGCTCAAGGATTTGGATGCACGAGAAGCATTCCCTCTTAGTACAGAGTTTAGGCAAGCAAGGTTTATTTAAGCAAACAAGAATATCAACTCGTTGATTACCCCCAAGAGCAAGGGATCACCGTAGCACCTCTCAATGTGGAAGTAAGGTATCGATCCGCAGGAGTAAGAAGGAAAAGTTATCTATTCCCTACAACTAAAGTGTCACAAGTTTTAGTTGATTATGCACTAAACAAGTTTAAGGAGCAAGGTGGTTGATTTGATGGATGGAAAAGTGTCCCAATCCTCTTCTTTGCAAGAGGACAAGACAAAGGTAGTAGCAAGTGAAAGCTCTCAAAGAGAGAAAGCCCAATCCTCTATGTAGCAAGAGGACAAGCTCAAGTGTGTGTTTCTTATAGGAACAATGGACATGGTTCATGGGTTCACTTAATCCTCCCTCTCTCTCTCATCTACGGTGATCATCATGTTATAGATAAAGTACACACAATTGTCATGTTTTAATGGTAGCTTTTTATGACGGCTATATGTCCTAAAACACATAGTTGAAAGAAATACTCATTTGTGTTGCTAGGTCACCCCTCGTAAGGCTAGCGTGGTTTCTCTCACTCCCACAGCATACTCTTTCTTTTTACCCCCAGATAAAGGATGTTGGGCGGTATCGTGTCACTCAATACCTATGCCGTGTCACATCGGCTATCCCGTACCCACATACATCATACTTCTTAAAGAACAATATTCTATCAAAGCATGACAAGTCATAAAAGCTCCAACACAACGGTAAATGCATAACAAATCATCTCACACCACAATATTCACCACAAAGGTATTACATAGATGACCGTAATCATGTTTGGCAGCTCATACGGTACTAATTAGTGAAGCTCAAGAGAGAGAAGAGATACAAAAGTTACCACCACAAACCCTAGTCCAGGGGTGGACTACTCCCCCTTCATCATGGTGATGATGGTGGAGAAGTTCTTGCTGTAGATGTTGATGATGAACACGCCGGAGGGGAGTGGAGCCCTCCGGAGGTGATTCCGGCGGCGTTTCCCCCCTCCGATCTTCTCCGGCGGCAGCCTTCTGTCTCTCTGTTTTGTGGTTTTGTGTTTCTCCGCCGCCTCCTTTCGCGAAACGCCAGGGGACCTTTTTTATAGGCGTTTTTAGGTCAAGACGGAGTCGGTGGACGAAAGATCGACGGCCACGGAGCTCCGAGGTGGAAACGAGCTGGGCCCACGCGGCCATGTACTTTAGGCCGCGTGGGACCCTCCCATTTCCAGCCTGTTGGGATTCTGGTCTTCAATTTAAGCCCATTGCGTTCGTCTCGAAAATTCTGAACCGTGCTCTTTGACCTTGCCCTTTTTGGAGTCCCGAAGCTCCCGGAAAGTCTGAAACACTAAAAAAGACGTTTTCTGGAAAAAAAGAGTTAATTCCAAATAAATGGGAAAACTATGAAATATTCCCAAAATCATTATAAAACATTGATATAACCCTTATATGATGCAAATATGATTGGAATATAAGCAATTAAAGTGCAAAGTTCATGTATGCATTTTACATGCATCAACATCCCCAAGCTTAATCCATGCTCGTCCTCGAGTATGAAGATGATAAAACTAACATGGACTTTGCAATTTAATACTTAACAATGAATATCAAAGATGATTACTATTGCTACATATAGTCAAATGATTCATTCTTCAAAGGAGTAGCAATATGCAAATAGTTTATGAAGTGATATCAAGTATTCAAGACAAGGATGTTCATTGATAGTTCACAAAGTGTAACATAGTAGCAAGTAATATGGAACACATGTATGCATAATGATAAGTAGAACATCCTACAATGGTCATAGAGTGTAGATGAAAATCTGAATATGATAGGTGTACACTTTGGAAAGATGTATATGTGAGTAGAGGTAAAGCATGCATAAGTTTCATCCAACTTCCAAACTCTTCTACTTAAGTTAATGATTGCAATAAGGTATTCATTGGTGTCAAGCTCTCATTGCCCCTATCATAGCATCTTGAATGATTAAGGTTAAAGTGAAAGCAAATATGAGTAGTGTGCTTGATAAAGAATGGGTTGAATGTCTCATGCCCCTTGAATACAAGTACTTACACCATGTGTTACTCAACTTGGGAAACAAAGCAAGTTCAATTAAATATCATTGTAAGCATAATAGTATCATCAAGAGCGTCAACTGGGGTACCTCTTGTCCCAAGATATGGAACAAGCCCATATCAAAATGACAAGACAAACAAACAAAATGAACAATCTCAACACCCTTTTTATTTACCATTTGGAATAGTTTTTATTGCAAGGTGTATCACAGAAGGTTCACCATAGTATGTAAGTAAATTTCCACCATGAATGATGCATGGCTTAGATTAGCGGCCCAGGCGTCTCTCTAACCATTTACACAAACTCATTTAAACTCACTCTATTTCCACATTTATTTCAACATGATAAGCATCCATAGACAAAAGCACATGATATCAACTAAATGAGATGAAGAGCGTGTTGAAAGCTTGCCATGTGACAGCACATATGGGCTAACTTCCAACCCAAAACATTCATCAAGCCACAAACATCATAATCTTAATCACAATGGGTCAAGTTTTATTATGCAAATAAAAGAACATTGTGCATCAAGTTCGTGAGAGCTATATAACCAATTTTTTCCATTGCAATCAATAACATAAACATTTTCATTCAGAGGTAAGATAACACAAACAACATGTTAAACATACTCGGAATAGCATAAAGCCAATAGGTAGATATGGTGGACTCACTGGAATAACTTTGGTTGAAGGTGTTGGAAACAAGTTTTTGCTTGTTGGAGTTTTTGGGCTAGCAAAAGGGAGAAAGTTGACCATCTAGATGCATGCATGAGTGTCCATAGAACTAACTAATCCATGTTAAACCAAGTGAAATAACAATCAGCACCAAAACATGAATAAGTGATAGCTCTACAAAAAGAATTTGCAAACTATTACTCATAAACAAGCTCATGAATCATGCAACTATATGTATCATTAAAAATCAAGTCAAACATCCCTTTTCCCAATCTTATAAAAGCATCCAACATATTTCAACCCATATTTCCAGTAGCTCTCTCATATATAATTGATAGTGTGGTGGTCTCTCAAGACTCAAACAAAAACAAAAACGACGCTCCAAGTTTATGCGATAAAGTGTTTCGATCGAAAAACAGAAGTTGGACGTGTGCAAACCGAGAGTGTGTAGGTCCAGCGGGGTTGTCTTCACATCCCCAAGCTTATGGTCTTCACCATCCTTGGATAGCTCTTGGTGCATCTCCTCCAATCCCTGTGAAAAAACTTCAAAACACCGTTTCTCCCATCTCTTTTCTGTGGGGTGCATTAATAGTGATAAACAAATAGGTTCCTTGCTGCATATAATCCTTGAACAAAAATTCATATGACATGTCCAGAAAGTGTATAATGTTGTATGCCTACTCATAAACTCAATTGGATCAAAAAGATTCAACTTAAAAGCTCAAAGCATGCATCAAACAAAATGGGACAGAATCTGTCCAGAAAAACAGCAGCAGCAAAACGTATTTTTCTACCCTACCAAACTTTCTCGAAAAATTCCGAAAAATTCATGCATACAGAGGATGAAAAGTTGCAACTACAGTTCAAATATGAGCTCATTCGGAGTTACAGAATAATAATAAAAATCATACCGTGCACTGATTCGTGCAGGAATAAAATCTCCGAACGCTATAAGCAACTTTTCAAGACCAAAATGGGTAAAACTTGGCACTTTATTAAAAACTCCAGAAACTAACTAGACACAAAATCTCTTGTTACAGCAAGAGGACACAAAGAAAAATCACACACAAAAATAACCGGGTTGCCTCCCGCAAAGCGCTTTCTTTATAGCCATATAGCTAGGCTTGATAGTTTTAATGATGCTCCCATAGGAATAAGAGTTGAATATAAAAGAGCATCAA
This sequence comes from Poa pratensis, assembly GCA_947311845.1. Taxonomy (NCBI): domain Eukaryota; kingdom Viridiplantae; phylum Streptophyta; class Magnoliopsida; order Poales; family Poaceae; genus Poa; species Poa pratensis. The sequence continues at coordinate 30,511,736 of CAMZMU010000095.1, forward strand.
GAAGCAAATATCAAACACATTTAAGTCTAACCCACTTCCTATGCATTGGGATCTTGTAAGAAAATAAATCAATAAAGCACAAAGTGACTAGCATAGGAAGGCAAAGCAAGTGCAACTTCAAAATTTTCAACAAAAAGAGAAGAGACTTAATATTATTGAGATATATGAAACCGTGTCTCCCTCTCTCATAAGGACCAATAGGTTTTAAAGTACCCAACAAATAAAAGCAAATCAAGAGAAAGGCCAAAACCTTCATCATAAAGAGGATAAATTTAGTAACATGAAGATTTCTATAACCATACTTTCCTCTCTCAAAATAATTTTCAGCGGCATCATGAATAAAATCAACAATATAGCTATCACATAAAGCATTATTATCATGATCCATAAGCATAACAGTACTATTACTCTCCACACAAGCATAATCAATTTCATTAGTAATAGTGGGAGTAAAACTAGCACATCCATCATTGTAATCATCATAAATTGGAGGCATAGAATAATCATAGTGAATTTTATCCTCAATAGTAGATGGACTGAAAACATCATAATCATCATTGTAAACATCATATATAGGAGGCATATTATAATCAACATAAATTTTATCCTCAATAGTAGGTGGACTGAAAATATCACAATGATTATAATCATCATATATTGGAGGCATAGTATCATCAAAGAAAATTTTCTCCTCAAAACTTGGGGGACTAAAAATATCACATTCATCAACATCCACTTCCCCAAGCTTAAACTTTTCCAGAGCAATAGCAATAATGGTGTTCAAAGAATTTATAGTGATAACATTGCTACCATCATGCAAATAATTTTCCATATGTTTTTTAATTTTCTCTTCAAACACATCATGTCCTAACTCAAGATAGATTTCATAAAGCTCTCTAATTTTTTTTTTGTTTTCCATTTTCTAATTTTTATGGGTTTTTGATATATATAAAACTAATGAGAAACTCACAAACAAACAAGTTTAAAGGAACCTCCCCAAGCTTAGATGATTGCAAGATATAAAAGGAACCTCCCCAAGCTTAGTCTAGTGCACACAAGAATAGAAACTTAAGCGCTACGCTCCCCGGCAACGGCGCCAGAAAAGTACTTGATTACCCCCAAGAGTAAGGGATCACCGTAGCACCTCTCAATGTGGAAGTAAGGTATCAATCCGCAGGAGCAAGAAGGAAAAGTTATCTATTCCCTACAACTAAAGTGTCACAAGTTTTAGTTGATTATGCACTAAACAAGTTTAAGGAGCAAGGTGGTTGATTTGATGGATGGAAAAGTGTCCCAATCCTCTTCTTTGCAAGAGGACAAGACAAAGGTAGTAGTAGTGAAAGCTCTCAAAGAGAGAAAGCCCAATCCTCTATGTAGCAAGAGGACAAGCTCAAGTGTGTGTTTCTTATAGGAACAATGGACATGGTTCATGGGTTCACTTAATCCTCTCTCTCTCATCTACGGTGATCATCATGTTATAGATAAAGTACACACAATTGTCATGTTTTAATGGTAGCTTTTATGACGGCTATATGTCCTAAAACACATAGTTGAAAGAAATACTCATTTGTGTTGCTAGGTCACCCCTCGTAAGGCTAGCGTGGTTTCTCTCACTCCCACATCATACTCTTTCTTTTTACCCACGGATAAAGGATGTTGGGCGGTATCGTGTCACTCAATACCTATGCCGTGTCACATCGGCTATCCCGTACCCATATACATCATACTTCTTAAAGAACAATATTCTATCAAAGCATGACAAGTCATAAAAGCTCCAACACAACGGTAAATGCATAACAAATCATCTCACACCACAATATTCACCACAAAGGTATTACATAGATGACTGTAATCATGTTTGGCAGCTCATACGGTACTAAATAGTGAAGCTCAAGAGAGAGAAGATACAAAAGTTACCACCACAAACCCTAGTCCAGGGGGTGGACTACTCCCCCTTCATCATGGTGATGATGGTGGAGAAGTTCTTGCTGTAGATGTTGATGATGAACACGCCGGAGGGGGGTGGAGCCCTCCGGAGGTGATTCCGGCGGCGTTTCCCCCCTCCGATCTTCTCCGGCGGCAGCCTTCTGTCTCTCTGTTTTGAGGTTTTGTGTTTCTCCGCCGCCTCCTTTCGCGAAACGCCAGGGGACCTTTTTTATAGGCGTTTTTAGGTCAAGACGGAGTCGGTGGACGAAAGATCGACGGCCACGGAGCTCCGAGGTGGAAACGAGCTGGGCCCACGTAGCCATGTACTTTAGGCCGCGTGGGACCCTCCCATTTCCAGCCTGTTGGGCTTCTGGTCTTCAATTTAAGCCCGTTGCGTTCGTCTCGAAAATTCTGAACCGTGCTCTTTGACCATGCCCTTTTTGGAGTCCCGAAGCTCCCGGAAAGTCTGAAACACTAAAAAAGACGTTTTCTAGAAAAACAGGGTTAATTCCAAATAAATGGGAAAACTATGAAATATTCCCAAAATCATTATAAAACATTGATATAACCCTTATATGATGCAAATATGATTGGAATATAAGCAATTAAAGTGCAAAGTTCATGTATGCATTTTACATGCATCACCCGTACACCAAGTTTTATATGACAAACATATTGCAAACGTTATAAGACTTCATACCGTCTTCCTTGTTAACCAAACCCTGTTATTAGAAAATATCTAGACCTTAGAGATACCACCGATGCAAACCAAATTTTCAACAAGCTTTACGGTAGTTCTTCACTAATAGGCTTAACTCATGTGATGCACAAATTTAATCATGATCTTCTTGTTAACTCAAAACCATTGACAAGCATCAAGTTATCCAAATTAGTGATCTACAAGATTAAGCAAGTTTTTCCTTATACCAATTACCACATGCAACATTTTCTGAACCAACCAAACACCAATCAATTTATTAAATCAACTCTCCAAACAAATATAAGTGAAGCAAGAGAGTACTTTCTACAAAAGAAAGCTAATAGATCAGACAAGAGATACATGAAAATAAGAGCTAAAAGCTTAACAACGCTAGATATGAATACTCAACAAATATAAGTGAAGAATAGGAGTATTCTCATGAAAAAGCGGAGCGTGTCTCTCTCCCAATTAAGAATGCTAGGGTCCAGTCAAGCTTTATTGAAAATAAAAGTGCAATACTGAAAATAAAATCACACAGACGCTCCAAGAAAAGCACATATGATTTGAAAGAATTAAAATATAGTTTCACTATAGATGACCTGATAATTTTGTCGATGAAGAAGGGGATGCCTTGGGCATCCCCAAGCTTAGATGCTTGAGTCTTCTTGAAATATGCTGGGGAGATCCATGGGAGCCTCCCCAAGCTTGAGATCTTCACTCTTCTCCATCCTATTATATCACTCTTCTCTCTTGACCCTTGAAATCTTCCGTCAAAGCAAATCGGGTTAGTGCACAATCTCATTAGAGGGTTAGTGCACAATCAAAAACTCACATGTTTGATACGTGCATTTTATATCATCATTTATATAACTTTTAGTATCATACTAGAATGTTATTTGCATGATTATATGATTGTTTCTACATGTTTTAGATGATTTTGGGGACTTTCATACAAAGTCCCTATTTTTGGTATTTAATTTCTGGGAGGCAGAAAACCTCCTTTTTCTTGTCTTTAATGTTTCAGGAGCTACAGGACCTCAAATAATAAAAGGAAAAATACTGCGTCAGTTTTTCATCGGGAGAAAGGCAGAGGGAAGAAGACCGAAGAGAGGAGAGCCACGAGGGCCAAATGGGGGTGGCCCACGCGGCCCATGTACCTGGCCGCGTGGGACCACCCAAATGCCTCGGGCACCTCCTCGCCTGGGGCTTTTTATCGACGCCTTCGTCTCGCCCGAAAAGTAACGCCCTAATTTTTCCAAGTCCATCCGAGGTCGCGGCGGCGGCGAAACTCCTGATCCCTTCCGAGGGGGGTCAGATCCTGCTGCTCCGGAACTCCGGAGAAGGGGGAAATCATCGTCATCGTCATCACCTCTCCTCCTTGGCGTGGGAGGAGGCCTCTACATCATCACCCCCATCAAGACCAGCACCATCATCATCATCACCGTGATCCACTCCGTTCCCCTCGCAGTTTGAGAGTTGCTATACCCTAGATACTTGTCTTGTGCTACTATTCATGTTTGTGATTGAGTACTTGTCATTATTTGGTGGTGAAGTTATAATTTCAGATTGTGTTGTACCACTTATGCCACTGATATGATCATGTTCGCACGTTGTGAGTAGTTCCCGTATGTTCCTGAGGGCATAGGATGAATTGGCAATGATTTATATATGACATGTGTTGGTATTTTGTCAAGAGTTTATCTTTTATGTGATTCTATGATGGTGTTGTGCGAACGTCGACTGCACAACACTTCACCTTTATGGGCTCATAGGAGAACACCGTAGTGTAATGAATTGATGGAGACTTGGGAGGACACGTAAACCTGAGACCGAGTCATGAAGTTATATTATGAGGGTATTAGTATCGGGGACCTTAGAGTGTAATGCTATGGTGGGACTTTGTCTTAATAATTCTTGTGCAGTCATTTGCTTGGCCACATGATCCATCATAAGGGGTTGTAGTTTATTTATTTAGCTATACCTAATTATGGCTCCGTCCAAAGAAGATTAAAACTTGACAAGATATTCAACGTGTTGTTTAATAAATCTCTATGCCTAGCATCATCCATGCCGCCCTCGGGAACGTTTGCCACATATAAGTTACACATCACTTGAGCTTGTCCTCTTGCCACATAAGAGGATTGGGCTTTCTCTCTTTGAGAGCTTTCACTTGCTACTATCTGTTATCTGCTTGCAACTATACAACAAAAATACCAAAAACACTTGCATCTTTTATTGTTTTATTTATCAATCTTACTAACCAATACCTTCAGCTCCTCGTGGGTTCGACAACCTTTTCTAATTGAAAGGTACTACAATTGATCTCCTGCACTTGGGAGCCATCAAGATACTTTTCTGGCGCCGTTGCCGGGGAGCGTAGCGCTATTGGTAAGAAGTTTGGTAAGGAAACTTGAAAGCTGTTTATCTCATTGTTACTATGGCATTTATGAATCGTGCCTCGCTGCATCTTGCTCTATATGAAAGTGCTTATGCCACTACTGCAAAGGTGGTTGAAACTACTGTGTCTGAGGTACCTAAAGTGGGATATAAAATTCCCATGGGTCATGTTAAAAGAGTTATGAAAAATCCATTTACAGGAGATGGAACTAAGTCGGCACGCGAGCACATGGAAATAATTGAGGACATATGTGGCTTATTCAGACTACCTGGTATTTCAGAGGATCAGGTAAAAAGGAAGCTATTGTATTTGTCTTTATCTGGTAATGCTCGTGATTGGTACAGGTCTTTGGATGAAGAGGTCCAGAATGAATGGAGTATCTTGAGGAAGGTTTTCTTTCTTAAATATTTTACTCCTAAAGAAGCTTATGATAACCGCTGCTATATATTCAATTTCTGGCCACATCTGGGAGAGAGTATTACTCAAGCTTGGGGGAGGTTAAAGGAACTCCTTCGCAAGAATCCATGTCATGATCTTACAAGGAAACTTATATTGATAAACTTTTATGTGAGACTACCTATGAAGCACAAGGAGATTCTGGATAATTCATCTGGTGGAAGTTTTACTAATAACACTGAAGAAGAAGCATGGAATTTATTGGAGACTATTTCTGAAAATACTAGCCACTGGGATCTTGATAAAGGTAATGAGCCATATTTTGATTATGAATATTCATGTGTAGAGAATTTCTCTACTTCTATTTGTTTAAAAATCTGAGTGATACTTTTGGTCTTGATCCTTATGTTATAATTGAAATAGCTAAAGGTTTTGCTGATCATATCGTGTTCCAAAAAGTGGATTTGAAGTTTATGTTGAACCTGTTAAACAATCTATTGTTGTTCCTAAAGTTATTAAACAGGTTGAACCAATGTCATCTGTGACAATTGAGGAGTATGTTGAACCACCTCCATTTCCAAACCAAGTTAAGGAGAATTTACTTAAAGCTGTTACTAACAAGAGTAACAAAAGATGTTCTCAGCCTTATGAACAGGTGGAAGTCAACACTCAAATTTCTGTTATCAAGCAACTAAATGAAGAAGACCCAGTGGATGTTTATCTATGTGAAGATGCTACCAAAGTCATCAAAGGTAATTCGGCCAAAGTTGGGAAACCTGTTATATCATGCTCTATTGGGACTTCAAGTTATCATGGTCTATGTGATATTGGAGCAAGTATTAGTGTCATTCCATATTCTCTTTATCTTGAGATCAAGCCTGATATTGATCCCATTGTTATGGAAGAGACAGGTATGACAATTCAACTTGCTAATAAAGATTATATTAGTCCATTTGGAATTGTTAGAGATGTTGAAGTATTGATTGGCAAAATAAAATACCCTGCTGATTTTATTGTGCTTGGTTGTCCTCAAGATTCATTTTGTCCTATCATTTTTGGTAGACCTTTCTTACATACTGTTGGTGCTGAAATTAATTTGCCTAAAGAGAAAGTGTTTATTAAATGTGCTGGTGAGAAACTTGAATTTAACTTTTCCAAATTTGCTGATAAACATGTTGAGAAAGAGCCAATTCCTAATTTAATTGAAACTCTTGCTCATATAGCTGTAGCTTCAACTGATGTTGTAGAACGTTATATGCTTAATCAAGATGAACCATTTAATGATGAGGAAAAAGAGGCTTTGGAACAAATATTATGGCAACAACCACCACAATTACAATTGCATATCCCACCTGATAATTTAGGAGTGCTACCACCACCTAAAGGGGATCCTAGTTTTGAATTGAAACCTTTGCCTGCAAATCTGAAATATGCATATTTGGATGAGAAGAGCATATATCCTGTCATTATTAGTGCTAACCTTTCAGCTGAAGAGGAAGAGAAATTACTTGATGTGCTAAAAGCTCACCGACCAGCCATTGGATACTCTCTTGATGATCTTAAAGGTATAAGCCCCGCTCTATGTATGCATAAAATTAATCTGGAGGAAGATGCAAAACCTGTTGTTGATTTTCAACGCCGCCTCCATCCAAAAATGAAAGAAGTGGTAAGAAAGAGGTAATAAGACTTATTGAAGCTGGTATCATTTATCCTATAGCTGACAGTAAGTGGGTTAGTCCTGTTCATTGTGTTCCTAAAAAGGGTGGAATGACTGTTGTTCCAAATGAAAAGGATGAACTTGTGGCTCAACGTACTGTAGTTGGTTATAGGATGGTTATTGATTTCAGAAAATTGAATAAAGCAACTCGAAAAGATCATTATCCATTGCCATTTATTGATCAAATGCTAGAAAGGTTGTCTAAACACTCTCACTTTTGCTATCTAGATGGTTATTCAGGTTTCTCGCAAATTCCTGTCCATAAGGATGATCAAGAAAAGACCACTTTTACTTGCCCATATGGTACTTTTGCTTACAGGAGAATGCCATTCGGTTTATGTAATGCTCCTGCTACTTTTCAAAGATGCATGAATGCTATATTTGCTGATTATATTGAAAAGATAATGGAGGTTTTTATGGATGATTTTTCTGTGTATGGTACTTCCTTCGATAATTGCTTGTTCAACCTTAACAAAGTTTTACAGCGTTGTGAAGACCAACACTTGGTTCTTAATTGGGAGAAGTGTCACTTCATGGTTACTGAGGTATAGTTCTTGGGCATAAGATTTCTGGAGAAGGAATAGAAGTTGATCCAGCAAAGATTGAAGCTATTGAAAAACTACCATATCCAAGGGACCTCAAAGGTATAAGAAGTTTTCTTGGGCATGCAGGTTTTTACCGTAGGTTCATTAAGGATTTCTCCAAAATATCAAAACCTCTAACCAATCTTCTGCAAAAGGATGTTCCTTTCTCTTTTAATGATGATTGCATTGAGTCCTTTAATATTTTGAAGAATGCTTTAATCACTGCTCCCATTATTCAACCTCCTGATTGGAACTTGCCTTTTGAAATTATGTGTGATGCTAGTGATTATGCAGTTGGGGCTGTTTTGGGCCAACGTGTTGATAAGAAACTGAATGTTATTTATTATGCTAGTAGAACACTTGATGCTGCTCAAAAGAATTATGCTACAACTGAGAAAGAATTTTTAGCAGTACTGTTTGCTTGTGACAAGTTTAGACCTTATATTACTGATTCAAAAGTCACAATACATACTGATCATTCTGCTATTAAATACTTGATGAATAAGAAAGATGCTAAGCCTAGACTAATAAGATGGGTACTTCTATTGCAAGAATTTGATTTACACATTGTTGATAGGAAAGGGGAGGATAATCAAGTTGCTGATCATCTCTCTAGGATGGAAAGCATACCTGATGATCCTATTCCTATTAATGATAGCTTTGTTAATGAACAACTTGCAATTGTTAATGTTTCTAGTGCTAAAGTTGCATCTCCTTGGTTTGCCAACTATGCAAATTTTATTGTTGGTAAAGTTTTGCCTCCACACTTCACTTCTCAACAAAGAAAGAAATTCTTTTATGATCTTAGACATTATTTTTGGGATGATCCTTTCCTCTATAAGAAAAGTGTGGATGGTATTATTAGACGTTGTGTACCTGAGCATGAACAACAGGCTATTATAAGAGATTGTCATGACAGTCCCTATGGAGGGCATCATGCAGGAGATCGCACAGGAGCAAAGGTATTACAATCTGGTTTCTATTGGCCTACTTTATTTAAGGACTGTGCTGAATATGTTAAATCTTGTGATAAATGTCAAAGAGTAGGAAACATTGGTAGGAGGAATGAAATGCCTATGAATTATTCATTGCCACTTGAACCATTTGATGTGTGGGGTTTTGACTTTATGGGTCCTTTCCCAGAATCAAAGACAAAGCATACTCACATTTTGGTTGCAGTTGACTATGTTACAAAGTGGGTGGAAGCAATTCCAACCAAAAGTGCAGATCATGCCACAGCAATGAAGATGCTCAAGGACATCATTTTCCCCAGGTTTGGTGTTCCTAGGTTCTTAATTACTGATGGTGGTTCTCATTTCTTGCATGGTGTTCTTAGAAAAACTTTGGCAAAATATGATGTTAACCATAGAATTGCATCTCCTTATCATCCTCAAACAAGTGGGCAAGTTGAATTAAGCAATAGGGAAATTAAACTCATTTTGGAAAAGACAGTGAATAAGTCTAGATCTGATTGGCCAATTAAGATTAATGATGCTTTGTGGGCTTATAGAACTGCTTTTAAAAATCCTATGGGAATGTCTCCTTATAAAATGGTTTATGGAAAAGCTTGTCACTTACCTGTTGAACTAGAACATAAAGCTAGATGGGCTATTAAACAACTGAACTTTGATTTTAAAACTGCGGGAGAAAAGAGAATTCTTGACCTAAACCTACTTGACGAATGGAGAAATGAAGCTTATGAAAGTGCCAGGATGTTTAAAGAAAAAGTTAAGATTTGGCATGACAAGAAAATTAAGAAAAAGGAATTCAAAGTAGGTGATCAAGTTTTATTATACAACTCTCGTTTCAAGTTTTCTGCAGGGAAGCTAGCTTCAAAGTGGCAGGGACCATTAGTGATACAGGAGGTGTACCGTTCAGGAGCTATCCGTCTTCACGGTGACATGAAAGGTAAACCTCATGTAGTCAATGGACAACGCCTTAAACCTTATATTGCAGGAAAGAGCTTCATCGGAAGGGTGGAGGAGTTGAATTTACAAACACCGGAGAGGTAATTGAGAGAAACCGTGCAGTTTCAGAAACCCAAATCAATAGAAGGTAACTTACTGTTGGAAAGTTTCTCGGAATTGCATAAATTTTACGGAGTCATTTTTATGGAAATCATCGTATGGGACAAGAAAACTGGACGAAACGGAGACCCGAGGGAGGAAAGAGAGGGGCCCACGCGGCCCATGTACCTGGCCGCGTGGGGCTGTCCCTTTTCCACCTCGGAGTCCTTTTCGTCTCGTTTTCGATCCCGACGCTTCGTCTTGACCTAAAAACCCTCAATATATACCCTCTCTGCCGATCTAATCTCGCACCGAGCGTTCTCGAGCGATCTTTGTTTCTGCTGTTTCTGCCTGTCAGGTTTTAGCCATGTCTTGCTCCGGATCCAACCAAGAGGGGGAGAGCTCTCCCAAGGAGGTGTTGTGAACCGCTACCTCAACTCCGTGATGACACCACCGAAGACCGTGTGCTTCAAGGAGGGCGTGATGCTCGTGGAGGAGGTGAAGGCTCCCAAGGCCACCGGCACGGTGGAGGAAAGGCTGGATGAGTTAGAGGACAAGACCTTCAGGTATGGCACTGTGGTTTACCGCAGCCTTGATGCTCACCACTTCATGAACCTGGAGCTGGAGAAGAAGGTTGAAGAGTACAAGAAAAGGCTTGAAGATCTGGAAGATAGGTACAAGGACGTCATCACAAATGGGAGAAGTTCCAATGCTTCATGTGGGATGTAGAGAACCAGAACTGCGAATATGAAGAACGCTTCAAGAAGATTGCAGCAGCCGCCACCCTCAGGTACAATGATCCACCTACATCTTTCCGTGATGGAAGGCCTTTCCCATGGAAGATGGCTGAATGGGAGGAAGAATATGAGAAGGAGGAGGCTGCAGCAAAGGAGAACTGGAGGAACGCCAAGCTTGGGGGAGTTCCATCTAGTCTTTCTCTTTATCAATCTATCATATCTATCTAGTCATGGTGTGTTTGCTTTTATCGTTAGTTATCAATATCTCTTAGGCGTGTGTGAGCTCATGGAGCATTATCATGTATCCCTATCTTATGGTTTATCAATGAATATTAAAGTATGGTGTCATCCATGATTCTCTTGTTTGGGGATTTATGGGTAACACTCATGCAAATGAGCGTGGCATATTTAGAATTTCAATCACATCTTGCCTTGAAATTAATTAACTTGAGTATGTTGGACAATTATAGAATTATCTCAATATAGAAGAAGTAAAAAGACTTGTGAATTAATAGTTTGAGGTTAAGATATAGTCTTGTAGGATAAGAAGTTGAGAAGACTTAATGAAAAGGATATAAAACACTCTTGTTACAACCTAGTATCTTTTGAGCAAATTAATGATCATGGATATTTCAATACTTATGCTCTTGAATGTGAATGAAAGGAAGGCACCTGAAATTTCAGCTAGCCATGGAAAGTGTAAGAAAAGGTTGTGTAGAGCATGGGAACTTGATTGAGATATCCATGACTAAAGTTTGCACTAGTTACTAGTCAAGCAAGAGTGATAACAATTTTTATATCTGTCTTTTCATTTGTCTTCTTTTGAACTTGTTATCCAATGAGAGTTTATCTTGTCTTTGAATTTCAGCAAAGTATAAAAGATTATAATGCTTGCCATGAAGAGCAAAAGCATGTGAAAAACAATATGATTCGATTGTCCAACATACAATGGTTATTTGCTTTCAAAAGTAAGGGGTGATTGCTAGAGTTCTACTTATGTTGCCCTCATATGTATGAGTTTTAGATCATTAATCTTATCTTGCAATTGAATATGATGATGATACAATGCCCGTATTTATTTATCAACCATAAGTCCATTGATGCATGTAATGATCTATGTCCTTACTTACTCGAGGACGAGTAAAGGTTTAAGCTTGGGGGAGTTGATACGTGCATTTTATATCATCATTTATATAACTTTTAGTATCATACTAGAATGTTATTTGCATGATTATATGATTGTTTCTACATGTTTTAGATGATTTTGGGGACTTTCATACAAAGTCCCTATTTTTGGTATTTAATTTCTGGGAGGCAGAAAACCTCCTTTTTCTTGTCTTTAATGTTTCAGGAGCTACAGGACCTCAAATAATAAAAGGAAAAATACTGCGTCAGTTTTTCATCGGGAGAAAGGCAGAGGGAAGAAGACCGAAGAGAGGAGAGCCACGAGGGCCAAATGGGGGTGGCCCACGCGGCCCATGTACCTGGCCGCGTGGGACCACCCAAATGCCTCGGGCACCTCCTCGCCTGGGGCTTTTTATCGACGCCTTCGTCTCGCCCGAAAAGTAACGCCCTAATTTTTCCAAGTCCATCCGAGGTCGCGGCGGCGGCGAAACTCCTGATCCCTTCCGAGGGGGGTCAGATCCTGCTGCTCCGGAACTCCGGAGAAGGGGGAAATCATCGTCATCGTCATCACCTCTCCTCCTTGGCGTGGGAGGAGGCCTCTACATCATCACCCCCATCAAGACCAGCACCATCACCATCATCATCACCGTGATCCACTCCGTTCCCCTCGCAGTTTGAGAGTTGCTATACCCTAGATACTTGTCTTGTGCTACTATTCATGTTTGTGATTGAGTACTTGTCATTATTTGGTGGTGAAGTTATAATTTCAGATTGTGTTGTACCACTTATGCCACTGATTATGATCATGTTCGCACGTTGTGAGTAGTTCCCGTATGTTCCTGAGGGCATAGGATGAATTGGCAATGATTTATATATGACATGTGTTGGTATTTTGTCAAGAGTTTATCTTTTATGTGATTCTATGATGGTGTTGTGCGAACGTCGACTGCACAACACTTCACCTTTATGGGCTCATAGGAGAACACCGTAGTGTAATGAATTGATGGAGACTTGGGAGGACACGTAAACCTGAGACCGAGTCATGAAGTTATATTATGAGGGTATTAGTATCGGGGACCTTAGAGTGTAATGCTATGGTGGGACTTTAGGTCTTAATAATTCTTGTGCAGTCATTTGCTTGGCCACATGATCCATCATAAGGGGTTGTAGTTTATTTATTTAGCTATACCTAATTATGGCTCCGTCCAAAGAGATTAAAACTTGACAAGATATTCAACGTGTTGTTTAATAAATCTCTATGCCTAGCATCATCCATGCCGCCCTCGGGAACGTTTGCCACATATAAGTTACACATCACTTGAGCTTGTCCTCTTGCCACATAAGAGGATTGGGCTTTCTCTCTTTGAGAGCTTTCACTTGCTACTATCTGTTATCTGCTTGCAACTATACAACTGAAAATACCAAAAACACTTGCATCTTTTATTGTTTTATTTATCAATCTTACTAACCAATACCTTCAGCTCCTCGTGGGTTCGACAACCTTTTCTAATTGAAAGGTACTACAATTGATCTCCTGCACTTGGGAGTCATCAATGTTCTATAAAGACGCAATATGACTTGTTACTTTAAACATTGCTACTGCCACTGATGTTATGTGAAGCTCTTCCACCCAAAAAAGAATTTCACTCAACACTAGTAAAAGAGAGAATGCAAAATAAAAAGGCATAATCTGTCTAAAAAGAACAGTCCGCAAAGACGAATTTTTTCGAGGCACTTACGACGCTCAGATCGAAAAACTTTGAACTAACGAAAGATGCATACATATCTGAGGATCACGCACAAAATTTTTCAGATTTAAATAATTTTTCTGTGATTTTACAGAAGCAAAACGGTGAACAGCAGAAATCTGTTCCTGCGCAGAAATGCAAATCTAGCATCATCTTCCTATTAGAGGCCTTACTTGGCACAACAATGCAATAAAATAAAGATACAAAGGCATTGATACATAAGTAAACAGCACCTTGACTCAAATAAAATAAAAATAATGGGTTGTCTCGCAAAAGCGATTTTCTTTATAGCCTTTTAGCTAGGCATGATAATTTTGATGATGCTCTCATATGTATAAGAGTTGAATATGAAAGAGCATCGAGAAGCAAATATCAAACACATTTAAGTCTAACCCACTTCCTATGCAAAGGAATCTTGTAAGAAAATAAATCAATAAAGCACAAAGTGACTAGCATAGGAAGGCAAAACAAGTGGAGCTTCAAAAATTTCAACATAAAGAGAGAAGACTTAATATTATTGAGATATATGAAACCGTGTATCCCTCTCTCATAAGGACCAGTAAGTCTTAAAGTACCCAGCAAATAAAAGCAAATCAAGAGAAAGGTCAAAAGCTTCATCATAAAGAGAAGAAATTTAGTAACATGAAGATTTCTATAACCATACTTTCCTCTCTCAAAATAATTTTCAGTGGCATCATGAATAAACTCAACAATATAGCTATCACATAAAGCATTCTTATCATGATCCACATGCATAAAAGTATCATTACTCTCCACATAAGCATAATTAATTATATTAGTAATAGTGGGAGTAAAACTATCACAAGCATCATTGTAATCATCATAAATTGCAGGTATAGTATAATCATAATAAACTTTATCCTCCATAGTAGGTGGCACCAAAATACCACTATCATTATAATCATCATAAATTGGAGGCAAAGTATCATCAAAGAAAAAAATTCCTCAAAACTTGGGGGACTAAAAATATCATATTCATCGAAACCAAATTCCCCAAGCTTAGACTTTTCCATAGCATTAGCAATAATGGTGTTCAAAGAATTCATGCTAATAAAATTGCTACCACTATTATGCAAACAAATTTCCATAGGTTTTTTAATTTTCTCTTCAAAAGCATCATGTCCTAACTCAAGATAAATTTCATAGAGCTCTCTAATTTTTTTTCCATTAAGCCTAACTAGTAAAATAAAAACAAGAAACAAAAAGATATAATTGCAAAATCTAAAGAAAATACCTTCGAGCACTCACACGTCAGCAACAGTGCTAGAAAATAGCTAAGTAGCTGGAGGATGTGAGTACCTTTTACCTTACCTCCCCGGCAACGGCGCCAGAAAATAGCTTGATGTCTACGCACGCTTCTATTCTTGTAGACAGTGTTGGGCCTCCAAGTGCAGAGGTTTGTAGAACAGCAGCAAGTTTCCCTTAAGTGAATCACCCAAGGTTTATCGAACTCAGGGAGGTAGAGGTCAAAGATATCCCTCTCAAGCAACCCTGCAATTAAGATACAAGAAGTCTCTTGTGTCCCCAACACACCCAATACACTTGTCAGGTGTATAGGTGCACTAGTTCGGCGAAGAAATATTAAAATACAAGTAATATGGATGATTATAAGTGGTAATTGCAATCTGAAATAAAAATGGCAGCAAGCAAACATGTAGCAGAACTGGTTGTAAATGGCGTTTCAATGCTTGGAAATAAGGCCTAGGGATCATACTTTCACTAGTGGACACTCTCAATTATAATAATATAATTGAATACATAGATATTTCCTCTTCACTATGCTACTCTGAGTTATTCTCTCGTTGGATAACGAACACCAATCCACCGCGTAGGGCTATAAAAGCACACCTTAAAATCGCATTCCACATCTAGGGAACCCCACACTGTCAACTTGAGCGCCCTAAATAGTACTAGACAAACTCCGCAATTTCATAGAGACATCCAACGCAAATAATAACTCATGATAAGTATTCCTGTAATCTTTAGCCTAAGAGCCACACACGGTGCGCACACAGTCAACTTCGCACCGTGGGACAAAGGTGACTCCGGAGTTTACATTAATAAAACCACTCAAGTAGCATATAAGATAATGAAGAGTAACATCTATGGATTCAACTAGATTACAAAGCTCATGATCACATAAAGATCACACCATGGGAGAGAGATAGACCACATAGCTACCGGTAGAGCCCTCAGCCCCGATGAAGAACTACTCCCTCCTCATCATGGGAGGCAGCGACGGCGATGAAGATGGCGGTGGCGTCGATGGAGATGGCTCCGGGGCAATTCCCCGTCCTGGAAGGGTGCCGAAACAGAGACTTCTGTCCCCCGAATTAGGATTTTTGGTGGCGGCGGAGCTACGGAACTCTTCTGGAGGAATCGTCGATTCTTTTAGGGTTTTCGGGGTAGGAGCAATATATAGGCCAAAGGGCGTCGCGAGGCGGTGCACGAGGAGGCGACACCACCCCTCGGCGCCGGTGGGCCCTTGGCCCCGTCGAGCCCACGTGTGGGGCCCTCGTGGCTCCACTTCGTCTCCCCTTCGGACTCCAGGTGTCTTCTGATAAAATAGGGGTCTCCGTAAATTTTCGTCCAATTCCGAGAATATTTCCAGACTAGCTTTTCTAGAATACAAAAACAGCAGAAACAGGAACTGGCACTGTGGCATCTTGTTAATAGGTTAGTCCCAGAAAATGTATAAAAATGATATAAGGTATATAAAACATGTAACAATTGGTATAATATCAGCATGGAACATCAAAATTATAGATACGTTTGAGACGTATCAGCATCCCCAAGCTTAGTTCCTGGTCGTCCTCGAGTAGGTAAACGATAAAAACAAAATAATTTTTGAGGTGACATGCTACCATCATAATATTGATCAAATAATATTGGAAGGCACATGTAAATGAATGAAGTGATCCAAGTCAATGGTCTATAGTTTGCTACCAAATAGATAATGAGTAAACAATGAATCACACAAGCTAAACGTTTTCATGAATAGTACTTTCGAGACAAGCATCAAACAGTTTTGCATAAGTGTTTACTCATAAAGCAATAGTCTCTAATAAAAGGTATTTAATCAACACAAAGGAAGAATTAAGTTTCAGCATTTGCTTCAACTTTCAACATATTTATCTCATGGATATCGTCAACACAAAGTAGTATAACAAGTATAATACGTAGCATATAACGCATGTTGTAACAAAGTTGACACTAGTGTTTGCTTGTGGAAGACAGAAAGAATATAACGCGGCGTCTCTGGAACTTTTCGTGGATAGTGGCTCGGGTATTTAGGGTTTTCGTGTCGGGAAGAATAAATAGGCGAAAGGGCGGCGGCTGCGGAGCTACGGGGGCCCCACATCACCCCACGACGCGGCAGGGGGGCGCGCGGCCCCATGGTGTGGGTGCCACGTGGCCCTCCTCCGTCTCTCCTCTGGACTCCGTCTTCGTGTTGAAAAAATAGGAGGTTTTGTCCAAGTTTCGTCCAATTATGAGAATATTTCCAGACTAGCTTTTCTGGAATACAAAAACAGTAGAAAACAGGAACTGGCACTGTGGCATCTTGTTAATAGGTTAGTCCCAGAAAATGCATAAAAATGCTATGAAGTGTATATAAAACATGTAACAATTGGTATAATATCAACATGGAACATCAGAAATTATAGATACGTTTGAGACGTATCAGGCCTAAGGACCAAGTTCAACATATGAGGACACTACCACACCTTTAAGATAGAGGTTGATGTCATGCTTGGTTGTGTCTTATCTATATGGACCAAGTTCAACATATGAGGACACTACCACACCTTCAAGATAGAGGTTGATGTCATGCTTGGGTGTGTCTTGTCTATATGGACCAAGTTCAACATATGAGGACACTACCACACCTTCAAGATAGAGGTTGATGTCATGCTTGGTTGTGTCTTATTTTTATGGACCAAGTTCAACATATGAGGACACTACCACACCTTTAAGATAGAGGTTGATGTCATGCTTGGTTGTGTCCTATCTATATGGACCAAGTTCAACATATGAGGACACTACCACATCTTTAAGATAGAGGTTGATGTCATGCTTGGTTGTTTCCTATCTATATGGAAAAAGTTCAACATGATGACCCTACTTCACCTTCAAGATAAAAGGTTGATGACGTGCTTCATTGTGTCATATCCCTAAGGACCGAGTTCAACATGATTATCCTACTGCACCTTTAAGATAAAGGTTGATGTCATGCTTGGTTGTGTTCTAGCCCTACGAAGCAGGTTCAACACCTACCACACCTTTATGATATAAGGTCGATGTCATGTTTGGTTTCATCCTATCTTTAAGGACCAAGTTCCAAATCATGACCCTACGCAGCTTTCAGATAAAAGGTTGATGTCTTGCTTGGTTGTGTCCTATCTATATGGACCAAGTTCAACATATGAGGACACTACCACATCTTTCATATGGAGATTGTTGTCATGCTTGGTTGTGTCCTATCTATATGGACCAAGTTCAACATGATGACCCCACTACACCTTCAAGATAAAAGGTTGACGACATGCTTCATTATGGCATATCCCTAAGGACCGAGTTCAACATGATGACCCTACCACACCTTTCAGATAAAGGTTGATGTCATTCTTGGTTGTGTTATAGCCCTACGAAGTAGTTTCAACACCTACCACACCTTTATGATAAAGGTTGATGTCATGTTTGGTTGTGTCATATCTTTAAGGACCAAGTTCCAAATCATGACCCTACCGCAGCTTTAAGATAACAGGTTGATGTCATGCTTGGATGTGTACTATCCTTGCAGACCAAGTTCAACATGATGACTCCTACCACACCTTTGAGACAAAGTTTGATGTCATGCTTGGTTGTGCCCTAAGGACGAAGTTCAACATGAAGACACCGCCACACCTTTAAGATAGATGTCGATCTTATGCTTGGTTGTATCCTATATCTAAGGACCAAGTTCAACATGATGACCCTACAACACCTTAAAGATAATAGGTTGATTCCATGTTTGGTTGTGTTTTATCCCTAAGTACCAGTTCAATATGATGACCCTACCACGCCATAAAGACATATAAAGGTTGATGGCATGCTTGGTTGTGTCCTAACCCTAAGGACCAAGTTCAACATGAGGACACTACCACACCTTTAACATAGAAGTTGATGTATTGCTTGGTTGTGTCCCACCTCTAAGGATCAACTTCAACATGATGCCCCTACCTCACCTTTAAGATAAGAAGTTGACGCCAAGCTTCATTGTGTGATACCCCTAAGGACTGAGTTCAACACGATGACAATGTCGCACCTTTTAGATAAAGGTTGCTGTCATGCTTAGTTGTGTACTAGCCCTATGAACCAAGTTCAACACGAAGACACTACCACACCTTTATGGTAAAAGACATCTTCCTTCATTTTCTCTCCCTTACAACATATGTAGCATATTAGAATAAAAAAATGTAAGGACGATATGACTTCTTGTACAATGGAAAAAAATGACAATATCATATACGTAAAGAGCATGTCCTTTTCACGAGGAAAATGCAACCTTCTTCATGTTCTTTTCTCTACCTTACAACTCAACAATAATCATCTTTGGCATAAGAAATAGGAAAAACACGCGAGGATGATATGACTTCTTGTACAATGATAGAAAATGAGAATATCTTGACGTAAAGAGCATGTTCTTTTCACGAGGAGAGGACAACCTTCTTCGTGTTATTCTCTCTCTTTTACAACTCAGCAATAATCATACATGACATACTATCAATAGGAAAAAGTAAGCGAGGAAGATACAACTTCTTATATACTTAAAAATGACAATTTATTGGACATAAAGAGCTTGTCCTTTTGGTGAGTAGAAGACAATTTCCTTCTTGTTCTTTTCTCTCCCTTACAACTCAAAACAATCATACTTGGAGTATTAAAACTAGAAAAATATGTGAGGAAAATGTAACATCTATGCATGGAATACGTAAAGAGATTGTCCTTTTTATGAGGAGAAGACAGACTTCTTCATGTTCTTTTATGTATTTTAAAACTCAGCAATAATTATGCGTGACATATTAGAAATAGCAAACATATGTGAGGAAGATATGACTTCTTGTACAATGGAAAAAACGACAATACTCTTGGACGGAAAGAGCTTGTCCTTTACACGAGGAGAGACAACTTTATTCTTGTTCTTTTCTATCCCTTACAACTCAACAATAATCATAGTGAGGAAAAACATGTGAGGAAGATATGACTTGTTGTACAATGGAAAAAAGACAATCTCTTGTGTGTAGAGAGCTCGTCCTTTTTATGTGAATACAAAATTTTCATTTTCCTTTCTTCCTTACAACTCAGCAATAGTCACACGTAACATCTCTAAGAAAAATTGACGCCACATGTTTGTTGTGAACGCCCTAGCCCTAACTTTCTGTCCCAAAAGTAATTAGGGAAGATACTTTATTTTGTCGCTAGAATCTTGTTATACCCTAAGCACTAAAAGTGCATATATTGACTATACCATAGTATGGAAAAAACAGGAATCAATGTTCAGACTATTAAATTGATAAACTAGCCAACTCAACCAAAAATTCGAACCGATGAAAATGACTAGACAATATATTTCAACACTTCCCCTCATGTTTAGGTTATATTAGTGTTTAGGCGTGGGTTAGATGTAGGCGCAATTTTTTTTTAATAGTGCGTTGGTAGGGTCTTGAATTCGATACGTACTTGAAATATTTGATACCATATTGAATTATACACAAGTCAATTCAATCAAAAGTTCGAACTGATGAAACGAGCTAGACAATATATTTCAACATGGGGCGTCTTGGCATGTGATACTCGATGCACCGTTCTCATGCTTGTTTTGAGCGACGGTGGAAACATGTCTTGAGGAGGAAGAAATGGAGGCCGGTAGGGGAAGTAGGAGGAGAAATAGGGAGACGCTGAGGGTTTGATCAGTGACGATGAGGACACATGAGCATTGACAAATGAGGAGAGTACCCCCGATAGCTTTACTGGGCTGCAACGAGAGAAAGAGAGGGAATGACAGGGCCCTGAAAAGACGATGACGCGGGGGAAGAGTTCGATATGAGACACAAAGAAGAAATTACATAGCTGGAAGCCTAAGGCGCCATGCCAGCCAGCATGCAGCAGCTCTCTTCAAATTGTTTTTAGAGATGAACAGTTATCCTAAAGTCCTAAGTCCAATGGCTAGCTATGTAGCTCACCCGTCCGGACGCGTCTCCATTTGGCGGCCCGTGAAAACTATCAGACCACAGCTACGACTAATAACCAACGCAATCATCGCTTGATTGGGCGTTAAGACAGCTCGAGCCTATCATATCGAGCGAGTGAGCTAGCTAGCTGTCGGATTGATCCAAGAACCACTAGTCTATTGTGCTAGCGGTTGCCGCGTTAATGGTGTCGTCGACTCGCTCGCTTGCTCGTTCGCCGTACACACCGTCCGGTAGATTAAACAAATCATGAGCTGATGATTAGCACATGGATGGATGGTGAACCTAACGTTTGGCATGGCTCGGGACATATTTTTTCTGACTATTTTCAAGGGGTGGAAGAATGATGGCCTAGTCGTGTAGAGGATTCTGCCGTTGTGTTTTATTTTAACTCGACAGAGATTGCCAAATCTTATAATGTTAAAGCAAACGGCTTACGAGAGAGCATAGGTTGAGTTGAAGGAGAGATTATGGGTCAGCCCGGCCCGTGGTGGCTAAATCGTGTTACCTCGCGCTTATTTAATTTATTCATTTTGGCTGAGATTAGCCACAAAGTAGGCAAAATAATGTCCAACAAACATTAAAATTGAAAAACGGTGGGACGAATGGGATTATTGTTACCACAACGCCAAAGCCTAGGAGCGGCACCATCTTCCAGATAAGAACTAAACTAGGAAATACATTACTAATAACTATATTAAGGCAGCCGACTTTCACGGCCTGAGAGGCCTCTGCACTGTAGCTTCTACAGTGTTAGCTACAGTAGTGCTGTAGTACACTGTAGCTGTCTACCGTGATTCAATCCGAGCCGTTCTCCGGCGATCCAACGGTCCGCATGAGATGCTCGTGGCGTTTTTGCAAAAAAAACCTCACTAATCGACAAATCTACCCGCAGTCCACAACTTCACGCTAGGAGGGACGTGACTGCAATTTGGACAAAATTGAAGGACCTTCTTGGAAAACCATCACCAAATCCCCCCTCCCCTCTCCCTCGCGCGCGGCCGGAAATCGCCGGCGCCGCCGACGCGCCTCGCCGCCGCTCCGGTCCTCCCCGCTCGCATCGACGCCCACGGCGGTCTGCGCCGTCGCCTCCCCTCCCTCCCCGCCGGCGAACGCGTGTCGGGACGCCCCAGAGTCGCCGGAATCGACGCCGACGTGGTCGCTCGGGCCGCCGCGTCCGCACGCCGCAGCCGCCGCTCCGGCGACCCAGATGCAGCGGCGCCGCTGCCTACAGCGGCCACGCGCACTCGCCGCGCGCACGCTCGCGTCCCAGCACGCGCGGACGCGTCGCCGACGAGGTCCACGCCGCCGCGCAGGCGACGCAGAGCCCGACCGCAGGTGACGTCGCGCTGACGTCCCAGCGGGCCTGGGCTGCGCAGCTGGGCTGCCTGCTGGGCTGGGCTGGCTGCTGCGCAGCTCGGCCGGCCCTTTTTTTTTCTTCTGTTTTCTTTCCTTGTTTTTCTTTTTTAAAAACTTTTGTAAGTTTTGAAATACAATTTCAATAATTTGCAAATCTGCACGATTTGAAAATGTGAAAATTTTCAAATTTGAATTTGACCACATAAATGCGTCACACAAATTTGAATATTTCAAAATTTTAGATGCCTTTCAAATCTAACTATTTCACCAACTTTTAGAAATCAAACAATTCACAGACATAAACCTTTTTTGTGCTTCGATAAAATTCAAATCTGAACACATTTTGAACATGAACATCTCCAAATTTAAATTTTCTACACCAAGATATTTACAAATGTGACAAAAAAAATCAACATGAACACACAAAAAAATGCTAACTATTCACGTCATACGATCAAAATTCAAATTTGAAAGTTCCAAGATTTAGGGTGCCTCCTAAATCTGAGCATTCAATAAATGTAGACCAAATTCAAATATGAATGCCTCCCCAATTTAAACAGTTTCGGAACTCGAACAAATTTTAGGTGTAAACTTTTCCCGAATGTCAGTACACTCAAGTCTAAACAAATTTTAATGTGGATATTCCCAAATTTGAATTCCTTACACCACGATATTCACAGAGATGCCAAAAAATATCAACAAAATGATTCAAATATGAATTCCCGAATATCAGTACACTCAAATCTAAACAAATTTTAATGTGGATATTCCCAAATTTGAATTCCTTACACCACGATATTCACAGAGATGCCAAAAAATATCAACATGACCACAATATCTGAGCATTTAATAAACGTGAAAATGATTCAAATATGAATAGCTCCCCAATTTGATCATTCTAAAAATATTTCGACTCATAAATTTTGTCTTCATTCCAAGCAATTTAAATCTAAACAGTTTTTTTTGCAGTATAAACATTTTTTTAATCCAAAACGTCGTCAAAATTTGACATCAAGAACGCGGTGTGCGCCGCGCCAAATTCCCCTAGTCAAAGAAGAAAAGATCTACACGAGAGCAGGTCAACAATGTCGCTGGGTCTTAACCGTCTCTACCAAACCGCATATCATACTTAAGATTCGGTGTTTGAATTAAAAATACGAGTGAGTGGAACATAGGTTCCAAACACAAACTAAGTCTGATTAGGGGACTGGATTTGTACATACGATTTTACGAGAACAATCACCCGTACTTCGATGACATCTCTTTCGATACGCCTAAAGTTTTTCAAAGAGAATTAAATTCGAAAACCT
The DNA here is from genome assembly GCA_947311845.1 of Poa pratensis. Classification (NCBI taxonomy): domain Eukaryota; kingdom Viridiplantae; phylum Streptophyta; class Magnoliopsida; order Poales; family Poaceae; genus Poa; species Poa pratensis. The sequence continues at coordinate 30,534,992 of CAMZMU010000095.1, forward strand.
AACATGGAGCCTAGGCTACATGGTGCTCGTTTTTTCAAAAATTCAAAATCGACATTTTTAAGTTTTCAAAACTTGACAAAAATTCCCAGACGTAGATATTGTTGAGATCAACAATCGTGCAAATTTTCAACTCCAAATCTGTTGTATTTTTGGCTGCACAAAAAAGATACAACGAAATTTTCCCGATTTGGGTGGATCTGGGTGGTGAACAATACACAGTTTAAAAATTTGAAAATTTCCTGATTTGTATTTTTTGCACAGCCTAAAATACAACGAATTTTAAGCTAAGTTTTGCACCCTTGTAGATCTCGGCACTATGTACATATGTAATTTTTTTCACGATTTTTGGAAAGTCAAAAATGTCATTTTCGATTTTTTTTAAAAAAGCTCCATGTAGCCCGGGTTCCAAAAATCCACTCTCAAATTAAATTGTTCAATATAATTTTCCAGAGAAATCGCGTAAGCTTTCCATAGAAGTACAGACACTAGTGCGTCGTGTGAAGAGCTGTAGCATAAGATTCACTAGCCAGTGGCCACGCATCCCTTCACATGATACAAAAGGAAATAAATACAATTAACATTTAACACCGAAATAATTTTTTATACAACGTCTGAATTTAGATCTAACGACTCACAATGCTTAGGACTCTCTATAAAATCCCTCGGAACCCTACTTGGCACCAGATCGAAAACCTATCTTCCCTAACTTTGCCCACACACCGCCGCTACCTCCGCTCCTCACCAAGCCACTTCTCACACAACCCCACCTCCTCGCAAGCCCCTTCAATGTCGTTTCCCCTGATGTCTCACCGGTGTAGGGATCCACCTCAAGTTCTCGTCCTCTACCTCCTCCGCCTCCATGCAATTTCTTCACAGACTCTCTTCCGCTGCTCTCCATTATATTTCGGATTCAACGACTCAGCCCTACTTGATCTTGACTCTTCTCACCACCGCATCTACCCACTGCATTGACTATGCAATTAGGGCTGCTCCACCGGTTCCTCAAACTCCTCACATCCGCTCCCTAATCTTGGGGAAGGGGTGGGGGCACTATTGAACTTGAAACACAACCCAACTCGTCAGTTGTAGACCGGAAAAAGAAAAAAGACATGGCTGCAGCAGCAGTAAGAAATTCACCGAAATTTTGCCAGGTAACTTAATTTCTCTTGCACATGAAATTAATTATTGTTGTTGTTGTTAGTGATTAAATCATGTTTTTTTCCAGTTTGTTTTAGCGGGGCAAATAGTAATACTTTCCAAATCAAATCATGCTCCACTACTAGATCTGGATCCTTCTCAGTTCTCACCACTACATCTTCCCTTCATCGACCATGCAATCAAGCTGGACCACAAACACTTTGTCCCCTCTCACGGTATCCCAAGTTTAGGGAAGGGGTAGGGGTAAGGACATCGGCGGGCTGAAACCCTAACCCAGGGAGTGAGAAAATAGTTATTGTTGCAGAGGTAAAGAAAAATCACTAAAAAAAATTGGGAGAAAAAACTAACTTCTCTGGCCGATTCATGTACTTTGTGTTGTGGTTGAGGTCCTCGAGAGGGGAGGGTGTGTGGAGACCGAGGTAAAGAATAAATGGAACGAAAGGGACATGAGGGAGTAGCACAGATCACCTAGAGGGCTTTGTTGAGTTCATGGAGTGTTGTTGGCATGTGACGATGATGCGTGAACACCACACAGAGGGGTTCGAGTCGGTTCCACGCTAGCGTTGGCTTTGGTGGAGTTGGGTGCGTGGGTGAAAAATGGAAAGAGATGACGGGTCACGATTGTGGGCGATATAGATGGACACAACACGGGTAACTGTTGGGTGGGGTGTGATGGGATGATCGGGTTTCCTCTGCTTGCGCAACAACAAATCTTTTATTTTTGGAAGGGAAGGAATGGTGAGCAAATCCGGAAAGTCATTTTAGCTCCCGGGATCTAGTGGTCTCACTATTTTATGAATCAAGTAATATATTTAAAAGTTTCAAAAAAACTGAAAAAAAATTACGCATGTTGTCAACGACATATGCTATAATCTTACAAATATTAGTGGAAATTTCTTTGTATTTTGGGATACACAAAATGACAACAAGTTGGATATTTAAAACTATCATTGTTCGCTATTTTCAGATCTGTACATTCGTCATTTTTGTGTAGCCCAAAAACGCAAAGTATTTTGCATTGAGATTTTACACACTTTTAGGATATATCGTTAAGAACATGCGTGATTATTATCAGTTTTCTTGAAATTTATAAATATATTACTCCCTCCGATCCATATTAGTGGGCATAGCTTTGTCTAAATTTATATGTATCTAGTTAAGTATTTAGACTAGATGCATGTGTATCTAGACAAAGTTGTGCCCACTAATATGGATCGGAGGTAGTATTTGATTTTGTTGAAAATAGCGACATCCTAGGGAGCACACAAAAATATCCACTCGAGCAGGGTGAACCCATTAGGCCCACCACACCCACCCAACAACTAGCGGCACCCAGTCAGACCATCCATACCGGCCCATACTTTCCATTTTCGACGCAAGAAAGCACCCAACCCCACGCGGAAACCGACTCAAACAAACCCCCCCCCATGTTGGCCAGAGAGAGAGCGAGAAAAAGAAAGTCATGATTGTTGCGGAGGTAAAGGAATATCACTAAAAAAATTGGGACAGAAAAACCTAATTTCTCTAGCTGATTCATGTACGTTGTGTTGTGGTTGGGGTTCTCGAGAGGGCAGAGGGTGTGCAAACCGAGGTAAAGAAGAAAACAGAACGGACGAGACACGAGGAGTAGTACAAATCGCCTAGAGGGTTTTGTTGAGTTCTAAGAAGTGATGCTAGCTGGCATGTGACGATGACACTACACATAGGGTTTTTTTTTACATCCACCACACATAGGGGTTTCCACGCTAAGCGTTGGCTTTGGTATAGGACTCAATAAAAGCATGCGTAGACATGGGACTTTGGAAAATCTCTTCATGGATTGCTTTTCTCCTCGCTGTCCAGATTGCCCAAAGCGTCACGACCATCGGTGTAAAGTCCTGCTATGAAGTTGGGTGCATGGGTGAAAAATGGAAAAGAGAGGGGGTCACGCTTGTGGGCGATATAGATGCACACAACACGGGTAACTACTGGGTGGGGCGTGATGGGACGAACGGGTTTCCTTTGCTTGCGCAACTGTTCGCTATTCTCTTCGGAGCAAATATTTGGTTTTTGGAAGGGAAGGAATGGTGAACAAATCCAGAAAGTCATGTTAGCTCCCGGGATCTAGTGGTCTCACTATTTTATGAATCAAGAAATATATTTAAAAGTAAAAAAAACTGAAAAAAATTACGCATGTTGTCAACAATGTATGCTATAATCGTACAAAATCTTAGTGCAAATTTCTTTGTATTATGGGATACACAAAAATGACAAAAAGTTGGAGATTTAAAACTATCATTGTTCGCTATTTTCAGATATGTACATTCATCATTTTTGTGTAGCCCAATGATAACCCCCAAGATCAAGGGATCACTGTAGCACCTCTCAATGTGGAAGTAAGGTATCAATCCGCAGGAGTAAGAAGGAAAAGTTATCTATTCCCTACAATTAAAGTGTCACAAGTTTTTGTTGATTATGCACTAAACAAGTTTGGAGAACAAGGTGGTTGGTGGATGGAAGTTTGATGTAGCAAAACAAGAATGTAAAAGTGTCCCAATCCTCTTCAACGCAAGAGGACAAGACAAATGTTTTCTCTTCTAGGAACAATGGACATGGGTTCACTTAATCATCTCTCTCATCTATGGTGATTATCATGTTATAGATAAAGTACACATAATTGTCATGTTTTAATGATAGCTTTTATGACAGCTATATGTCCTAAAACACATAGTTAAAAGAAATATTCATTTGTGTTGCTAGGTCACCCTCGTAAGGCTAGTGTGGTTGCTCTCACTGATAACCCCCAAGAGCAAGGGATCACTATAACACCTCTCAATGTGGAAGTAAGGTATCGATCCGCAGGAGCAAGAAGAAAAAGTTTTCTATTCCCTACAACTAAAGTGTCACAAGTTTTAGTTGATTATGCACTAAACAAGTTTAAGGAGCAAGGTGGTTGGTTTGATGGATGTAAAAGTGTCCCAATCCTCTTCTTTGCAAGAGGACAAGACAAAGGGTAGCAAGCAAAAGCTCTCAAAGAGAGAGAAACCCCAATCCTCTATGCAGCAAGAGGACAAGCTCAAGTGTGAGTTTCTTATAGGAACAATGGACATGGGTTCATGGTTCACTTAATCCTCTCTCTCTCTCATCTACGGTGATCATCATGTTATAGATAGAGTACACACAATTGTCATGTTTTAATGGTAGCTTTTTATGCCGGCTATATGTCCTAAAACACATAGTTGAAAGAAATACTCATTTGTGTTGTTAGGTCACCCCTCGTAAGGCTAGCGTGGTTTCTCTCACTCCCACAACATACTCTTTCTTTTTACCCCCAGATAAAGGACTTTGGGCGGTACTGTGTCACTCAATACCTATGCCGTGTCACATCGGCCATCCCGTACCCACATACATCATACTTCAAAGTATGACAAATCACAAAAGCTCCAACACAACGGTAAATGCATAACAAATCATCTCACACCACAATATTCACCACAAAGGTATTACATAGATGACCGTAATCATGTTCAGCAGCTCATACGGTACTAATTAGTGAACCTCAAGAGAGAGGAGAGATACAAAAGTTACCACCACAAACCCTAGTCCAGGGGGTGGACTACTCCCCTTCATCATAGTGATGACGGTGAAGAAGTTCTTGCTGTAGATGTTGATGATGAACACGCCGGATGGGGGTGCAAATTTCTTTGTATTATGGGATACACAAAAATGACAAAAAGTTGGAGATTTAAAACTATCATTGTTCGCTATTTTCAGATATGTACATTCATCATTTTTGTGTAGCCCAAAACACAAAATATTTTTCATTGAGATTTTACACACTTTTAGGATATGTCGTTAAGAACATGCGTGATTTTTATCAGTTTTCTTGAAATTTTAAATATTTTTTCTGATTTTGTTGAAAATAGCGACATCCTCGGGAGCACGAAAATCTCCACTCAAGCAGAGTGGACCCATTAGGCCCACCACACCCACCCAACAACTAGCCGCTCCCGGTCAGTCCATCCATGCCGACCCACAAGCACATCGCGTCCATTCCATTTTCGACGCAAGAAAGCACCCAACCCAAGTGAACCCAAACGCGGGCGCCGCACGGAAACCAACTTGAACAAACCCCTCCGTGTTGGCCAGAGAGAGTGAGAAAAAAGAAAGACATGATTGTTGTGGAAGTAAAGGAATATCACTAAAAAAATTGGGACAGAAAAATAAAATTTCTCTAGCCGATTCATGTACGTTGTGTTGTGGTTGGGGTTCTCGAGAGGGCAGAGGGTGTGGAAACTGAGGTAAAGAAGAAAACGGAATAGACGGGACACGAGGGAGTAGCACAGATTGCCTAGAGAGTTTTGTCGCGTTCTAAGAAGTGATGCTAGCTGGCATGTGACGATGACACTACACATAGGTTTTTCTTTTTACATCCACCACACATAAGGGTTTCCACGCTAGCGTTGGCTTTGGTGGAGTTGGGTGCCCGAGTGAAAAATGGAAAGAGAGGAGGAGTCATGCTTGTGGGCGATATAGACACTAGTAGAAAAGAGGCCATCCGTTTGGGCCATCTATCCCGGCCAAATTACAACCCGGGATAGATGCACCATTGATCCCGGGTCGGTAGGGCGGGGCGCCCGTGGTTATTGCTCCCGGGTGGGGGGGGACCTTTGGTCCCGGTTCGTGACACGAACCGGGATCAAAGGTCCTCACATGCGCGCACATGCTTTTCAGCGCTGGGCTCCTTTGGCAGGGGACCTTTGGTCCCGGTTCGTGTTACAAACCGGGATCAAAGGGTCTCCCTGCTATATCATCTTCTTCCACCCCGAGCTAGCTCGAGTTCATCACCATTTCTCCTCCATTTTCCTCTCTCCCACTCAAATTAATCCCCATTTTTTTGCACCATTTGAGAGGATTGAAGGCACCCCATCTATTCAAAGGTTAGCAACATCGTTCTTTCCTCCGGCGTTGCAACTTTAGCTCATTTCGTTGCTAGTTTAGCTCATTTCAATTTTGTAATGCTAGCAAGGTGTTTGATGAAATGCCCAAGCTAGAAAGTGTATTTGCGAGCTCAAATTAATTTATTATTTGTGGATTTTAGTGTTGTCCCCGTCCTCACCGCCGTCGATAGCCCGCGTCGTCCCGTCACCGGCACCACTTTGGTGAGCCTCTTTTTTATCTTTTATTTTTAAAACCTATATATATACTTGTATGATTTAAATGCATATTTATTTCTTGTATAATTAATTTCTTATGTTTTTTATATGTATAGTGTCATGGTTTTGATATCCGTCCCCGTCGGCCCTCGTCCGATCTATGATTCGGATGTGGTATATTTTCATAACTATTTGTTTCGTTTCGTGTTTATCACACTCATGCCCGACCAACTTGACGTAGAGATATTTTTATTTAGGTAGTTGAACCGGAAATTCCAGTCGACCCTATTGTCGAGTATTTTAAAAAGGAAAACGACGATTTGAAAGCAAAATTGAAGATAAGCGAAGATCTTTGTCTCCAATACCTAGAAGAGAAGAGTGTATTGGACTTGAAGATTGCCGACATCGATGATGCTTACGGGGTCGTCGTCGCTGCTCACGAGATGAAGATGGAGGCAATGCGCTTGAAGCTTAAAAAGATTAGAAAATATGCCATTAGTCGAGAGGCTTGGTATCATTATGCTGTTGGTTCAATAGTTACCTTAGTTGCGATTTTGATCGCATTTGTTGTTGGATTTAAATTCTTTAGATAGTTGTATGTTAGGTTCAATTAATGTATGTTTCATTAGAACAATGTATTACATTTGGGCACTACTCTACTTTGGTTTTAATGTGATGAACTTGTATTAATTAATTTGGTCAGTACTATATATTTATGATGTAGTGTAATGGTTTTTGATATATTTATATAATGCAGATGAGCCGGCAATGGATGTACAGTGACCGACGCGGTCTCGACTTTATCAATGGCATGCATAGTTTTCTCCGTGTGGCTAATGATAACAAGCCGTCGAGTGGTTATATTCTTTGTCCATGTAGAGTCTGCAAGAATAAGCGGGATTACTCTACGTCAAGAACCATTCACGTCCACCTGTTGGAGGAGGGTTTCATGGATGGTTATTATTGTTGGACCAAGCACGGAGAAAGAGGGGTTATGATGGAAGAAAATGAAGAAGAAGAGGATAATGACACCTATCCTACGTTCACTGCAGACGGTGATACTCCAATGGGGGAAGACGAAGCTGAAGAAGAGCCCAATGATGATGAGCCCAATGATGATTTTGGCCGGGCCATTCTTGATGCACGGATAAACAGCGGAAGTGAAAACGAGAGGTCGAAGTTGGATAGCATGTTAGAGGATCACAAAAAATTGTTGTACCAAAATTGCGAAGATGGCCAGAAGAAGCTTGGTACCACGCTGGAATTGCTGCAATGGAAGGCAGAGAATGGTACAACTGACAGAGGATTTGAGAATTTGCTGAAAATAATAAAGAAGATGCTTCCAAGGGATAACGTACTGCCCCCCAGTACGTACGAAGCAAAGAAGATTGTGTGCCCTCTAGGATTAGAGGTGCAGAAGATACATGCATGCATCAATGATTGCATCCTCTATCGCGGTGAGAAGTACGAGCATTTGAATGCGTGCCCGATATGCGGTGCGTTGCGGTACAAGGGCGAGATGACCCTGGTGATGTTGACGGCGATCCGTGCCCCAGGAAGAGGGTTCCTGCCAAGGTGATGTGGTATGCTCCTATAATACCACGGTTGAAACGTTTGTTCCAAAACAAAGAGCATGCAAAGTTGTTACGATGGCACAAAGAAGACCGTAAGAAAGACATGATGCTGAGACACCCCGCTGATGGGTCGCAGTGGCGAAAAATCGACAGGACCTTCAAGACGTTTGCAGATGACGCTAGGAACATAAGATTTGGTCTAAGTACAGATGGCTTTAATCCTTTCGGGGAACAAAGCTCCAGTCATAGCACCTGGCCTGTGACTCTATGTATGTATAACCTTCCTCCTTGGTTGTGCATGAAGCGGAAGTTTATTATGATGCCGGTGCTCATCCAAGGTCCGAAGCAACCCGGCAACGACATTGATGTGTACCTGAGGCCATTGATTGAAGAACTTTTAGAGTTGTGGAGTGACGAAGGGGTACGTGTGTGGGATGAGCACAAACAAGAGGCATTTGACCTACGAGCGTTGTTGTTTGTAACCATCAATGATTGGCCTGCTCTTAGTAACATTTCAGGACAGTCAAACAAGGGATACAATGCTTGCACGCACTGTCTAGATAAGACTGAAAGTATATATGTAGGCAACAAGAATGTGTACCCAGGTCATCGTCGATTTCTTCCACCTGAGCATCCCGTAAGAAAGAAAGGCAAGCATTTCAAATGTGAGGTTGATGACCGGACGAAGCCTACCTGCCCTGATGGTGATGCTATATATGAGATGGTCAAGGATTTAGAAGTAATCTTTGGAAAGGGTCCTGGCAGTCTATCTGTTCCGAAAGACGCCAACAAGCGCGTACCCTTGTGGAAAAAGAAATCCATATTTTGGGAGTTACCCTATTGGAAAATCCTAGAGGTTCGCTCTGCAATCGACGTGATGCACGTGACGAAAAATCTTTGCGTGAACCTGCTAAGCTTCTTGGGTGTGTATGGGAAGACGAAAGATACACCGGATGCACGACTGAACCATCAACATATGCACGAGAAGACGAAAGACGACCACCTTAATCCAGAGAAGTATCAAGGTCCTGCCAGCTACGCTCTTACCAGAGAAGAGAAGGAGATCTTTTTTGAAGTCCTGAACAGTATCAAGGTCCCGTCTGGCTTCTCGTCGAATGTGAAGGGAATAATTAACATGGCAGAGAAAAAGTTCCAAAACCTGAAGTCTCATGACTGCCATGTGATTATGACACAATTACTACCGGTTGCATTGAGGGGGCTTCTACCGGAAAATGTTCGACTACCCATTGTGAAGCTATGTTCATTCCTCAATGCAATTTCTCAGAAGGTGATCAATCCATTGACTCTAGGAACTTTACAGAAGGATGTTGTTCAGTGTCTTGTCAGCTTCGAGTTGGTGTTCCCACCATCCTTCTTCAATATTATGACGCACCTCATAGTTCACCTAGTCGAAGAGATTCAAGTTCTCGGTCCTGTATTTCTACACAACATGTTCCCCTTCGAGAGGTTCATGGGAGTCTTAAAGAAATACGTTCATAACCGTGCTAGGCCTGAAGGAAGCATCTCCAAGGGTTATGGAACAGAGGAGGTCATTGAGTTTTGTGTTGACTTTATTCCTGACGTTAACCCGGTCGGTGTTCCTCAATCGCGCCATGAGGGGAGATTGCGTGGAAAAGGAACACTAGGAAAGAAACAAATATTTTCTGACTGGGATTCTTTCAATCGAGCACACTACACAGTTCTACATAATTCGAGCTTGGTGGCTCCGTATATCGAGGAACACAAGAATACTTTACGCTCATTAATGGCTGAAGAATGCATTGAAAAAGAACACTTGAAGACTTTCTGCGGGTGGTTGCACACACGTCTCATTAATGACAACACTGTCGAAGAACAGCTAAACTTGTTGGCCAGAGGACCATCTTCGACTATATTGGCTTTTCAAGGGTACGAGATAAATGGGAATACATTTTACACGGCCGACCAAGATAAAAAGAGCACCAACCAAAACAGTGGTGTCCGCTTTGATGCATCAAACAACAATGGGACAAAGGACACATATTATGGGTACATAGAGCAGATATGGGAACTTGACTACGGACCTTCTTTCAAGGTACCTTTGTTCCGGTGCAAATGGTACAACCTGGATGGTGGGGTAAACGTAGACCCGCAGTACGGAATGACTACAGTGGATCTCAAGAATTTTGGGTATGACAACGAACCATTCGTACTAGCCAAAGACGTGGCTCAGATTTTCTATGTGAAGGACATGTCTTCCAGACCAAAAAAAAGAAAAGATAAGCAAGCGAAGACATCATATGATGAGCCAAAGCGTCACATAGTTCTTTCAGGGAAAAGAACTATCGTGGGAGTGGAGGACAAGACAGACATGTCAGAAGATTACAACAATTTTGAAGAAATCCGGCCCTTCGCAGTGAAAATTGACCCAAGTCTCGCGTTAAATGGAGAAGCTTGTCCATGGCTACGGCGCAATCAGAAGAAAGTGACGGGTAGAAAGTAGAAGAAGATTGTGTAATGAGGAGGATGACGACGACGATGACTTCAACTGGAGCGACCATGGAGAAGAGGTCGGCGGGCCACAGATGCAGGAGGCCATTGAAGCCTCCTTACAGTCCGTTTTATGAAAAGTGTGAGTGATGTGTAATAATGTAACTGTGTGAGTGAAACGATCCGTATGCTTCTTCAGTCCCGGTTGGTAACACACCCCTGTGATTGTTCCTACTCTTTGAGATCGTGTGTTTCGTTTAAGCGACGTCCCCGAAAGAAAAGATAAGCATAGAAGTCCTCAAAAAGTGATGTGTAGTAATGTATTAAAGCATTAAAGTCGTGTAGTAATGTATTAAAGCATTAAAGTCGTCGTGAGCAGCAAATCGACCTTCGATCCACAGCGGCAAGACGTCTCTGATGATCTACGACCGTCCCAAAAAGTGTTGGGAATGTCGCAGATCATCAGAGCGCCTTGCCGCTGCTTGGATCGGACCGAGGGGCATGGCTACCACTTCCACCACCACCACCACTCCCACCTCCTCGGCAATTCATCATTGCGTCACCCTAATCCAGTGGCTGGATTCAACCTACCTGAGGGCTTGTGTTTCCAACAGCGTCGTTGTGTTGTCATTGTTCACCGACCTACAGGAGGTGGCCCCAATGGCTGGCCGGTGAACAAGAACGAACACAATAATGCCAAGGAACATGCCAGCAGGTAGGCTAAATCCAGCCATTGGATTCGGTGGCGAAGGTAGATGCTCGTTGTGTGCCGTTCGCTGCAGGGACACCGCTATTTATAGGCGATTAGAAAGTGTACCTGTGGATGAGGTGGGAGTGGTGGTGGTGGTGGGGAGTGCTGATCCAACAGCTCACAAGCCCTCAAAAGAACACACCCCTGATCCAACGGCTCACAAGCGCTTGAAAGAAACACACGATCCGTGTGCTTCTTTAGTCCCGGCTGGTAACACCAACCGGGACTAAAGGCGGGCTTCGCGGTCACGACTCGTGTCAGTCACACGTGTCCGCCAGCGGTAACCGTCGCTTTATAGCAACTAAATATAGCAACTAATAAGTACACATAAATATAGCAACTAAATATAGCAACTAACCAGCGTATCTGAAACTTTTGTCAAAAATCAAATTTATCACGAAAGCAATTAAATCAATAGATATAAAAGAAAAAGAAAACACAAATAGAAACAAAAAAAAGGCCTTTCATATATATTGGACCATTTAAGTTAAATTTTAAAAAGAAACTAAAATAACAATTCAAAAACATGTAAAACAAAAACAAAACTACAAAAGCAATTAAATTAATAGATGTAAAAGAAACAGAAATAGAAATAAGAAAAGGAAACAAGAAAAAAAAAGAAAAACACCATTCATCCCGGTTGGTAACACCAACCGGGACCAAAGGTCTGTCTGGGCTTTCGCGGCCCAGACAGACCTTTGGTCCCGGTTGGTGTTACCAACCGGGATGAAAGGGTCTTCCATCCCGTTTCGTGGCTGGAACCGGGATGGAAGGACTTTTCCGCGTTGATTTGGTTGGTTTCGCCCCCAATTTTTTCTCAAGTCCTCGATTTCGACTCCCCTCTCTCGTGCCGCCGCCATCGCCCCGAGGTGCTGCTCCACCTCGCCGTGCCGCCGCCGACGCCGCGAGGTGCTGCTCCGCCCTCCCGAGGGCTGCCCGACGCCGCGCCCCACGACGCCGTTGCCGCCCTCTCCCCGGCCAGGTCCGCGCGCCGCCGCGCTAACGCATCTCCGCCTCCGGCTCCCTCTCCCGACGCCGCCGCCCTCCCCTACCGCCAGGCTGCCGCGCGCCTGCCTCGTCGTCGCAGCCTCCCTTTCCCCTGCCGCGCTCGACGCCGGAATCCCTCACACGTCGTCGCTCCCCACGGACGCCGCGCTCGATCGACGCCGCGCCGCGCTCGCTCTCCATCCCCAGCCACGCGCCCCGGCCTCTCCCCGCTGTGCTGCTCCCCCACTCTCGGGTGTCGCGGCGCCAGAAGTCCGCCGCCGTGTCGCATCGTCGCCGGAATCCCTCTCCACGCCGGCCACCGCCTCCGACGGTAATTTCCCTCCCCTACAAATTCCAAATTGCATAGCTATATTGTTAGGAAAATTTTGTTGGTGGTTTAAATTTACTAGATGCAATTTTTTCAGTACCATTTTGATATTTGCATAGTTTAAATTTTGAGAATTGTATGCAATTGTTTAGATGATGCTAGGTTTAGGAAATATTGTGTTAGGAAATATTTTTAGTTTTAGGAATTTTGTGTTAGGAAATATTGTTTCTAATTGTAGGATTTTAGTGTAGTTGTTATAGTTGCTATGAATTTGAATTCCATTTTGTTCTAATTAAGTGATGTTTAGATTAAGTTAAAATTTTAGTGATGTTTAGATTAAAATTTTATGCCATTTTGTTCTAATTAAGTTCATGTGGAGATTAAAATTGATATGCATTTTGCAATGAATTTTGGATCGAAATCATTGATCTAAGTTATAGTAAAATTTGCCATCTTGTTCATCTTGTAAATCAATTTGCCATCTTGTAAATTTGCCATCTTGTAAAATTGATTAAAATTGATATGAATTTTGCTATGAATTTTGCTATGAATTAAGTTCATTTTGTAACTATAACCAAAATGAATTATATAGTTAACATTGCCATCTTGTTCATCTTGTAAATCAATTGTAGGCTTTCTTCTTTTGCAAATTTTAGATGTAATTGAGCCATGGATTTGAGTGTCATTTAATTTTACATATGGATATTCATATTCTTGTTACAAAATTGATTGCAGGCACATTAATTGAGCCATGGATCCAAATTGTCCGGACGACTTCGGCATAGACGAGGAGCGTGGAGAGCCATTGGATCCACTTTTTCCGGGCCTCGGCGTTAGAGACGAGGATCGTGAAGAGCGAATGTGTATGATTATAGCAGGACGTGCAGCCGCGCCTGTCGGTGAAGAAGACGATGTGGCAAATTTAGAGGAATTCAGCTCCCAATTTCTCAATGACTCCGGTGAGGGAGCAGAAATTTGTGTAGAGAAGGAAGTGGTAGTAACAAACTCAGGCGAGGTATATATTAATTAAGCCTCTGTTGATCGATGACATAGCTTAATTATTTGATCCTGCGGTTATTAACGAATCTTTTTTTTCTTTTAGCCCTCTGGAACAAGCAAATCATCTGCATCTAGAGTGTCGAAAGGGTCGAAAGGGTCGAAAGCCATGAAGCCTCGAGGCCCGTCGAAGCCGATGAAGGAGGGTCAAAGGGTAGTGATCGACATAGTTGATGCTACTGGCCAACCAATGCAACCCTTAGAGTGCCGCCGCAAATTTATAAACCAATGCGGAGTTTTAGTTAGGGACATGGTACCGATCACATGTCAAGAATGGCATCCGCGGAAGGACGGGAGCAAGACTTGGACTTATGTCGACGACCAAACAAAAGATTTGTTTGGGAGAAGCTCTTGACAAAGGTCACCCTGCCTCCAGAAGTGACAGAAAACGAGAAGTGGATGGAGAAAGTCAAGGAGTGGACTCTTGGCAAGGCTGCCGAACAGTTCCGAACCCACAAGAAAACTATATGGAAAGATTATTGTGAAGAGAAGGAAAAAGATCCTGAATACACTCCAGTATTCACCGGAGCACAAGTGAAGCTAAACGACCAGTGGCCCTTATTTAAAGAGCAAAGAGAATCGGAGGCCGCTGTGGCCCGATCGGAAAGAAACAAGTTAAATGCTGAAGAAGGAATATCACCACACTTTGGGGGCAGGTGGCTACAAGGCTGCCGTGCCTAAGTGGGAAGCATTTGAAGCAAAACTGCTTGATGAGGGGAAGATTCCACAGACAGCGGGCTGGCCCGATAGGTCCAAATTTTGGTTGTTCGCGCATGGCGCTGGGTTGGACCCTGACACAGGGAAGATTGTTGCTCAGGGAAAATGGGAGGCAAAGATTAGGTTTATAACCAAAGAACTTGAGAAAGCAATAGAGCAAGTTCGAAATGGAACCTACAAGGTCGACAGAGAGAAAGACGAGCTGTCACTCGCACTCGGGAATCCTGAAAAAGTTGGACGAGTACGAGGTTATGGATACGGAGTTACTTGGGCACAAGGTTTTCCGGCAGACGCTCACACTTATAGAAGCCGTCAGAGAAAGAAAAAGGAGGAGAGCGACCGGTTATCGGCATTGGAACGCAAGGTGCATCAGCTGGAGCAAAGTCAGCAAAGGGAATCTCGTGTGCAGCTAGAAAGTCCAGAAGTCGAAGCCGCCCCATCTAATCAGCGAAAAAGCAGCGTGGGTTCCACGCAGATGGAACATTCTGAACTTGAAGCGCCGCCGACTCGATACCCCGTGGATGATATCACGGAGAAGACAGAATGCGAGCTACATATGGCAATGGCAACTTGTCCTTCAAGGTGGCGGTCGGCTATGCTTTACTGAATGAACCTGGAGCAAGGTACCATCTCGGCGGGATTCCAGCTGGCTATGCTATTGTCGGGGTGGATGACATTGTGCCGTTATATGCTAATCTAAATCTTGACATTCCTGGAGGTGACGGCGAGAGGACACTAGGAGATGCCAAGAAGTCCATCATTCTGTGGCCAAAGAAATACATCTTGTTTCCAAACTTGCCGCCGCCAAGGCCACCGACTCCTCCAAGTAGCAACCCCCACCTCAAGATCCACCCTCCCCACGTCATGATCCATCCCCCCCACCTCAAGATCCTCCCTCCCCACGTCATGATCCATCCCCCCCACCTCAAGATCCTCCCTCCCCACGTCACGATCCATCCCCTGCACCACCACCTCAAGATCCATCCCCCCCACCTCAAGATGCATCCTCGCCACCTCGTGACGACTGTCGGGAGCCCACCCGAGTCCATCCCCACCACCTCAAGAGAGAGTGCGCTCTGTTTCGCGGAAACTAAAGTTCCCGTCGAAATATACAGAGAGGTACGCTTTAAACTTCCCGCCAGAAACTCGAGAGGAACGTGAGTTGCGAAAGCCTCTTCCAAAGAGATCCTACGACTTGACTCCAGAGGAACTCGAGGAGTCGGTGCGAGCTGATGTGAAAAAACAATTGGCACCGAAACGGCACATGCGAAAGGAGGTAATAGCACCGGGAAAAGTGGCACAATTTCTGAAAAATCTATCGACTGGGCCGGCACGGCCGCCTATTCTGCGAGACGACTATGATCGTACCATTGAAAAGTTAATTAGAGAACGGAATTTGCAGGAGAATGAGGCATGTCGCCAAAAGAGGGAGCAGCAGCAGATGGCAGCTAAAAAGGCCCAGCAGGAGAAGGAGGCTGCATTTCGCCAAAAGAGGGAAGCTAATAAGAAATCCGGGAAACAAGTGGCCCAGCTCGGAGAACAGGCAAACCAGTCGGTCCCCGCGTTCAAAGTGGTGTCCGATAAGGAAATACAGCAAGACACAATTCGCATAGAAAACCCCAAAGAGTATATGTATGCATGGACATATGCCTACGGGAAGCCCTTGGTCAGACCTGAGATGGTCAAATCTCTGCCGACACAATTGCGACGTTTGCATGAGTGGTACGAGGGAGCCGTAAAGGGGCACCATGAGTATTTCCACGTTTCATATAAGAAAGACCATTATTTAGAGGATAACGCGATGTATGTGCCGTTTGACGAAATATTTCAGTTATTCAATCAAGACTCCCTCGACAAAGCCATCATCAGCTGCTATTGTTTGTAAGTGATTTATTTTATGCAATTTAATTAAGTCTCTATCTCAGCTCGTTCGTTGCCAATTATCTAACTTTATTCTTTTGTACGCTATTATATATGCAGAATGAAGATCGTCGAATGCAGAGATAACGGAATCTATAGTTTAGGGTTCATGGACCCATATTGGATTCATGAAGTAACCGTAAGGAACCATCCCGAGGACACCGAGCATTACATGCTCCAATATCTAGTGAAACACCATACATGTGAAGATATACTTCTTCCTTACAACTTCAGGTGAGTGTTACCGTACCTTCTACACATTCTACTTTGCTTACTCGATGTTTAGTGTAACTCATGGACATATAAATGTGTGAAGCAACCATTGGATTCTGGTAGACATTAGACCTGAACAAGCATGCGTTCAAGTCCTGGACTCGTTAAGGAAAGATATGGACGATTATATCAACTTGCAAGCAATGTTTCAGAGGTAACTTCAGTCATTATCGCTCTATATATCGATCTCTTTCGTTCGTTCAAGTCCTTTGATTTTTTCTTTTGCCGGCCAGGGTTTGGGAAAAGTTCATTACCGAGGTTCGTGGGACTTGGAAACCGCACCTGTTTTGGTATGAAACCAAGGTAAGTAGTAGTACTATATATATATGTCCGCGCAACTTTTAAATTCTAGTTTCAGCACCATTATCATGCTTGATTGTTATTTTGATTAAATTCTATTCTTTGTAAAGTGGTGTCTGAGGCAGGCACAAGGGAATAATTTATGTGGATATTATGTTTGCGAGTACATACGATCTTTTGTTCATCAGCGGGATAGAAAGCTCAGAACAACAGAGGTCTGTATACACTCTCGGCAATTACTTCATTACCATATTTGTGTTCATTTCCATTTTCACATTTTCTGATGATTTCACATTTTCTTATTGATCTAGATGGAACGAGAGAAGGACAAGCTCATACCAACGAAGCGCCTTATAGCAATTCAAGAGGAATTGGCAGGATTTTTGAACAAGGAGGTCCTGAAGAAATCCGGAGAATTTTTTCACCCTAGAAATTATTTTCTGCCTCCAATGTAATTGACGTGATCTCGACGTGAGAAACGTGATGTCGGTGTGTGACTTAATTATATATGTATCAAAACGTATGTGTGTGACTTATATGTATGCATCACGCGTGACATCGATCGATGTGTCAACTTTATATATGTGTGTGACTTTGTATGCGCAACGTGATCTTAATTAATAGGAAATAATTAAATGGAAAACAAAAAATCGAAAACCCTAAAAAATAAGCAAATAAAATACAAAAGATGCAAACCCTTTGGTCCCGGTTCGTGAAAGCTCCCCCGCACTGCGCGCCCAGCCGCGCCCACGTGGAGGCCCATCTATCCCGGGTCGTGGACACCCGGGATAAAAGCCACCCCCCCTTCTAGTCCCGACCATTTAATCCCGGTTGTAAAACCGGGACCAAAGGCCCTATGGACCCGGGATTGTTGATGATGTTTCTACTAGTGAGATGGACACAACACGGGTAACTGCTGGGTGGGGTGTGATGGACGAACGGGTTTCCTCTGCTTGCGCAACTGTTCACTATCGCTTTCTTTGCAAATCTTTTGTTTTTGGAGGGGAAGGAATGGTGAGCAAATCCAAAAAGTCATTTAGCTCCCGGGATCCAGTGATCCCACTATTTTATAAAACTAAAAAAAATATTAAAAGTTTCAAGAAAACCTTAAAAAAGTTACGCATGTTGTCAATGATATATACTATAATCATACAAAATCATAGTGCAAATTTCTTTTTATCATGGGATACACAAAAATGACAAAAAAGTTGGAGATTTAAAATTATACATCGTTCACTATTTTTAGATATGTACAATCACGACTATATTCAAAGGATGGAGGAATGATGGCCTAGTCGTGTAGAGGATCCTACTTTTTTTTTTTTGAACAGGATCCGGCAAATATATTAGGAAGCAAAGTACAACTTACATCCAGGATCAAAGGAACCAAAATTACAAAAGATCCAGAAGAAATTGCACCCAACACCCCGATCAATTCGACGGAGATTGCCAAATCTTTAATGTTGAAGCAAATGGCTTACGAGAAAGCATAGCTTGAGTTCAAGGAGAGATTATGGGTCAGCCTGTGGTAGCTAAATCGTGTTATGTTGCGCTTATTTTATTCAGTTTAGTTGAGATTAGCCACTAATTAAGTAGGTGGAATAATGTCCAACAAACATTAAATATGCAAAACGGTGGGACTCGAATGGGATTATGATTATCACAACGCCAAAGCTGGCGCAGCTTAGCTAGGAGCGGCACCATCTTCCAAATAGAAATAAACTAGGAAATACATCAAAGAAGAAAAGATCCACACGAGAGCAGGTCAACAATGTCGCTGGGTCTTAACCGTCTCTACCAAACCGCATATCATACTCAAGATTCGGTGTTTGAATTAAAAATATGAGTTTGAGACTACTTTGAGTGGAACATAGGTTGCAAACATAAACCAAGTCTTATTAGGGGAGTCGATGTGGACATACGATTTTGCGAGAACAATCACCCATACTTCGATAAAATCTCTTTTGTTACACCCAAAGTTTTTTTAGGGAAAATTAAATTATTCAATACAATTTTCCAGAGAAAAACCGCGTAGCTTGCTTTATGTACAAGTACACGGCACTGTGAGCGTGCCGCATGAATAGCTGTAACATTCGTCATTTTTGTAACATTCGTCAAATCTGTACATTCGTCATTTTTGTGTAGCCCAAAACGCAAAGAATTGTTGCACTGAGATTTTACGTTTTTATGATATACATAGTTAAGAACATGCGTGATTTTTTTTCAGTTTTCTTGAAACTTGTAAATGTATTTGTTTGGTTTTTTGAAAATAGCGAGATCCTCGGACGCGAGCACGAAAAGATCTCCCACTCGAGCAGAGTGAAACCCATTGGGCCGACCACACCCACCCAACAGTTATCCGTGCCCAGCCCATCCATGCCGGCCCATAAGCCGATAAACGCGACGCCTCCGTTCCATTCCATTTTTGGCCCAAGCAAGCACCCACCGAACCCAACGCGGGGAAACCGACTCGAGTCGAAGGAACCCCTCCGTGTGGGCCCCACGCGTCATCGTCCCACGCCAGCAAGCGTCACGCCTTGCCCGCGACGAAACCCGTCCCGTTCCGTTTCCTCTTTTACCTCACCCTTCCCCTCCCCAACCCACAGCCGCCAAAAGCCCCAAGTCGCCGCACTTCCGCCCGGAGTCCACCCCCACCCACTCTCCCCGTCCCCGCATCCTCCCCCTCTGGGTCTGGATTGTCGAGCTGAGTGGGCGGCCGGCCGGCGGGGCGGCCTATGGCGGCGGAGCGGGGGCGGTCGTGGTACCTGAGCGAGGAGGAGATCGAGCGCGGGTCGCCGTCGCGGCGGGACGGCGTGGGCGCCGCCAAGGAGGCCCAGCTCCGGGCCACCTACTGCTCCTTCATCCGCGAAGTCGGCCTCAAGCTCCGCATGTAAGCCCCCAATCCTCCTCTGCCCCCACCCTTTCGTTAACCCAATCTCAGTCAATTCCGCTCGAAGTAGTTCGATTCGTGCCCTAGATCAAGCGGTAGCAAGCGTAGAAATTCCGTGGAACCCGTGGGCGCAACTTGCATTCGGTTGATTGGTTCCGGACGGCGCCTGACAGAAAGCTGCGGTTTTTGTTGTGCAGGCCCCAGATCACAATCGCGACGGGGATGGTGCTCTGCCACCGCTTCTACCTCCGCCAGTCCCATGCCAAGAACGAGTGGCAGGTACACAACCCCGTCTGTCTCTTCATGGGACCAAACAATGGCAAATTGTTTCAGCACCCCACCACCTTTAAACCCAACAACTAACTACAGTACTAATTAACCCTTTGTCGCACGCCATGTGTCGGATTCAGTGACTTTCACATATATAAGAAGCCTGTTGGGCTTTGTGTGAGGCTGTACGAATCCACGCCCAAAACTGAGAGCTTGTTCATGCGATGCTGTCCGCGCTATTGCGGGGTAAAATGTTGAACACTTGCCATTTCCGTTGTAACTGTGCTCGGACTAACCGTTTCTCTTACATGTGTAGCACTGTGTCCAAACTAACGGTTTCTCTTACCTGTGTAGACTCTTGAAAATGTTGCCGTTTTCTGTTTAGCACGTCGGATCCTAGAATCACCTTGTTGCATCGACCTGACTATGTGTGGGGTTGTTGGGTATTATGTATGTAATGTGTCTATGTGTTCATTCGGTCATGCCGTTATTGGAATGACAAAACTATGTGATGGGTTTTGGATGGGTAGAGTTGAGGTCTTTCACAATGAGTCCTTTAAGTAAGAGGTCTGGAAGTGAGATATAGCTTTGTGTAATTTTCCCCGGAGCACCCAAAACTACACAGATATGAGAGGTGGGGTTCTGGTTCTGTTGGAGCAAATTTGTCGAACTTGAAGCAGCATTTTCTAATAAATACCCTAGACAGTAAGTATTAAAAACCTGTTTTGCCGCTTTCTTCTCTCCTCCCAGTAATTTCCATCGCTATTATTCTTGCTGCCGTGGGTACTTCCCCCAAAAGGAATTTTTGTACACAGCTGAGTGACCTGTATATGACGCAGCACCACATCTTCATACCATTTCTAATTATTCATTTACCAGTTAAAGGTTCGTTTCTAACTCTTCTCTTTCTTCCAGACTGTTGCAACTGTCTGCATTTTTCTTGCTTCAAAGATGGAAGACACGCCTTGCCAATTGGAACGTGTCGCTATCGTGGCACATGAAACAATGTTCAAGAAAAACCCTGTTGCTGCTCGCAGAATTAAACAGAAGGTACCGGCAACTTTTAGCTTTCTACTACTATTGCTGGCAGCTGTCCTGTTCTTTGTAGTGTTTCCGGTCTAATATTGCTTAACTCTCTAAATTAAAAATAGGAGTTTCTTGAGAAGCGGAAGGCCCTAATTTTGGTTGGGGAGGCACTGCTGCTTTCAACCATTAGGTATGATTTCAATATACAACATCCTTATGAGCCGCTAAAGGTTGCTCTCAAGAATCTGGGCATCTCCCAGAAGGAAGTGAAACAAGCTGCAATAAATCTCATAAATGATACGTAAGTTATTTGTACTTTGCTGTGTTTCTTCACGGATCTGGTAACCTTGTTGTTCCTGACCTGGTTCTCCACCTATGCAGACTTCGGACCACGTTGGTACTACAATACAAACCACACTACATTGCTGCTGGATCTCTCTCCCTTGCTGCTAAGTTTAACAATGTCAGGCTTCCTACTGAAAAAGAAAAAGTATGGTGGCATCAGTTTGATGTTGCTCCAAAGCAGTTGGAAGGTACAGTGTAAATGTGACAATCTCATGAAGTTACTTTTCTTTTGCATCCATTACATAGTTATTTACCTTCAAATACCATCTATTTTCTTTCACAGCTGACGGTTAATTAAACTTTTTGCAGCTGCTATCCAGCAAATGAAAGAGCTATTTATGAAAAGAAACCCGCTCCCCATGAGTGCTGCTATCAGCCCACTCCAGCTCAGACTCCGGTGAAGAAACAGCAGATAATAAGCACGACTCCTGCCATCCGGCCCATTCCAGCTCAGACCCGGGTGGAGAATCCGCCGGCAATAAGCACAACTCCTGCTATCCGGCCCATTCCAGTGCAGACAACGGTGGAGAAACAGCCGACAATGAGCATGACTCCTGCTATCCGTCCTATTCCAGATCAGACCCCGGTGGAGAAACAGCGGACAATAAGCACGACTCCTGCTATCCGGCCCATTCCAGCTCTGACCCCGATGGAGAAACAGCAGCTAATAAGCACGAGTCCTGCTATCCGATCCATTCCAGCTCAGACCCCGGTGGAGAAACAGCCGACAATAAGCACGGATCCTGCTATCTGGCCCATTCCAGCTCAAACCCCGGTTGAGAAACAGCAGATAATAAGCATGAGTCCTGCTATCCAGCCTAATCCAGCTCAGACCCCGGTGGAGAAACAGCAGATAATAAGCTTCCCGAAGCCTGTTCTGAAGTATACATACTCAAGGAGAGGCCTAAAAAGGCCTGCTCCAGCTCCAGTTCCATCTCCAACTCTGGTGGAGAAACGGAAGATAATAAGCACCATGGGCCCTGTTTTGGGACAGGAGCACTCTGCCACGGGAGGCCTTAACAGGCCAACTACAGCTGCAACTCCAGCTCCGGTGAAGAAACAGAAGATAAGAAGCACCCCAGACTCTGTTCTGAGGCATTCACACTCTTCAGTCGGAGGTGCAATGCCCACTAGAGCTCCAGCTAGAGCTAGAACTCCGGTGAGGAAACAGCAGATAATAAGCACACATGACTCTGTTCTGAGGCATACTCAACCTTCAGTCAGAGGCAAAAGAAGTCCTGCTACAGCTCCAGCTCCAGCTCGAGTTCGAACTCCGGTGAGGAAACCACAGATAATAAGCACCCAAGTCCCTGTTCTGAGGCATACTCAACCTTCAGTTGGAGGCGAAAGAAGGTCCACTACAGCTCCAACTAGATCGCCGTTGAGGAAACATCAGACAGTAAACACCAAAGACTCGGTTCTGAGAAATACTCACCCTTCAGTCGGAGGCGAAAGAAGGCCTACTACAGTTCCAGCTGAAGCTAGATCTCCAGTGAGGAAACTGCAGATAGTAAGCACCAAGGACACTGTTCTGCGGCATACTCACCCTTCAGCTGGAGGCGAAAGAAGGTCTACTA
The DNA here is from genome assembly GCA_947311845.1 of Poa pratensis. Classification (NCBI taxonomy): domain Eukaryota; kingdom Viridiplantae; phylum Streptophyta; class Magnoliopsida; order Poales; family Poaceae; genus Poa; species Poa pratensis. The sequence continues at coordinate 30,557,768 of CAMZMU010000095.1, forward strand.
CAGCACCAGCTAGATCTTCAGAGAGGAAAGAGCAGATAATGAGCACTCCTGACTCTGTTCTGAGGCATCATCACCCTTCAGCTGGGCAGATAGCAAGCACCGAAGACTCTGCTCAGAGGCATACTCACCCTTCAGCGGAGCAGATAGCAAGCACCGAAGACTCTGTTCTGAGGCATACTCGTCCTTCAGCTGGAGGCGAAAGAAGGTCTGTCACAGCACCAGCTAGATCTCCTGTGAGTAAAGAGCAGAAAATAAGCACTCCAGATTCTGTTCTGAGGCCTACAAATCCTTCACGGAGAGGCCAAACAAGCAATAATAGATATGCTTCCAGTTGTATGCCTGTGGACAGCTCGGTTCTTCAAAGTTCCACTGGCAGCTCAATAAGGAGTGAAGATAGCAAGCCACTGCAAATGCATGTGGATCATAGCTTGAATAGAGCTGCGAAGGATGGTAGGTCAGAGGAGCTAACTCTCCGGCCAGCTCTAAGAGACGAGCACAGCAAGCCACCACGAATGCATGTGGATCATAGCTTGAATAGAACTGCCAAGGATGCTAAGTCAGAGTTTCGAACTCTCCGGGAGCTCTAAGAGTAGATCATGTCTACAGCGGACCGAAAGATGTAACTATGAGGAAGGTTGCAAACTTGGTAAGTAAGAAGAGAAAGATTCAGGAGGCTGGAGAGCATCCAGCTCTGGTTAATAAACATGACGGAGATGCTTGGACGAGGCCGCAAATTAGAAGTGTGGTTGTTGCCCCACCGTCCTGGAAGAAACAGAAGATCTAGTCAGAGAGTTTAAATTACTGTTCTGTAAAGAATCCGTCGGTACTGCTATTAAGACAATGGTTGCTCGTAGAGATATATCGTTGTGAATGGTGATAAGTTATGGATGCCTTGTAATCCGGTTGTTCGCGTTGAGGAGGAATAGATATGAAAACCGCTGACATTGGGCAGTGGGCAGAATGTTGCTGCCAAGTTTTGTATGGTTTGAAGGCGTATGATTCGCGCCGAGCAGGAATGGAGATTAAATTCATGAATGCTGTGTAAATTGATGTAGGCATGAAAGACCTGTTGTCTAAGCCTAGGAACCCAGCAGTAGAGATGAAAACCGACATTGTTGTGTAGATTGATGTATGTATGAAGGCATATTCTGATTTGTAATTTAGCATAGGAAAACGAGATGAAAGAGCTGATAGCCCGAGATTGCTGTGTAAATTTGATGTATGCATGAAGGGCATTTGTTCGTCTAATTTAGCCTAGGAATCATTCTTGTCTGTACAAACATAACTTATACATGTACCTTGTTAGCGTGTATATAATGAATTTTGTTCTGATACCTGGAAGCAGGTTCGGAGGTTATGTTGTCTGTTCTCAATCGTGTGAAAATTATTGCGAATGATTATGGAAAACTAGTGTCGGACAGCTTGAGTTTTTCCGAGGAGTGAACATGTATGTTTTTTATTGCTACATCGTCATGAAGAAAATAGTCGAATTACTGCATCGGCCATTGTAATTTCTGAGGAACAATATACGTCTGTAGAAAGAATGAACTTTTCTTGGCTATTTGTAATCAGCTCAGATTATTATTCTTGAAAATCATGTGAATGAATGTACATGCTGTACTCAGTGCTTCTAAAAAAAAAAAATTTGCCAACAGTATAGTATGACCATTTGTGAGAGCGTGGAGCCCGCATTAGATATAGCCCGAATTTTCAATGGATGAATTTTTTTTATTCAGGAAATCTGTTTTTCTTTTCTACAGATAAATGAAGATGATTTGTACGAACAAGAAATATTTTGTTGAAAATACATTGTATGTTGGGCTACAAAAACTCATAAAATTTGGCTCCAAGTAGGCATAAAAAATAATTTATTTTTGGTTTTCATTTTGTCTTTTTGTGTAGACCTCGGATGTACTTGTATACATTTTTTATAGATCGTTTTAAGTAAAAACAAATGAAGATTTCATTTTCTAAAAACCAGGCAACCCAGGCTATCTTCGATGTTTCCGGATCATTCGGTTCCTAATGTTACACATGACACCATTTACCCCTATTTTTCTTCGTCGTGCCCCTAATGTCATAGTCTCCCTCCGCCGTGCCCTACTGAAAGGATCGTATGGTCACCTAAGGGGGGGGGGGGGGTGAATAGGTGCTACTCCAATTTTAGTTCTTTTTCAATTAAGACTTGACACAAAGGTAAATTCTCTAGATATGCAACTACGGTGAATTTACCATATGACAAGTTAATACTAAGCAAGAACAAGATACAAGTAAAGGCTAAAGTAAAGGAGTAACCGAACGGGAAGCACACGGAGACAATGATGGATTCCCGAGTTTCTCCTTTTTAGGGAAGTACGTCTCGTTGGAGGGGTGTGAGCTTCGCCACAACAAGCTTACTCAACGCCACAAATGGCCTCACCCTATTCTCCGATGAACCTCACCACAATGTCTCGGTTCACCTTCCACTATCAGAGTCATTCAAGGCGGAATCCGGAGCCTTTACAACAAGCTTGGGGCACACATCCACAACTGAATTTGAGGCTCCCAAATCACCACAATCTGTTCAAACAACAACACAAGTAAGAACAAAGGCCTAGGTTTTCCCAATGGAAACCCAAGGCACAAATCGCTCAAGTGAATGAGGGGGAAATGAAGAACGCTTTGGTAGACTTGTAGATCTTGGTCTTCTCCTTCAATACTCCAAGTATGAGCAAGTTTGAGTGGAGCGATTGGGAGATCTTGATGATTGGAGCTCGGCAACAATGAAGGAGAGAGAATGTGGATCGACACTTCTTCACGGAGAAGGAGCAGTCTTTAAATAGGGCCCCCTGAAAATCGAACCGTTATGTGCAGAAAACCTGCACGGTGGTACTACCGCTGCGGTAGCGGTACTATCGCCACCGGTGTCCAGGTGGTACCCACCGAGGTCTACCGCTGCTGCCAGCCAGCGGTACTACTGTCGTAGCGGCCGGTACTACCGCTGAGATCCTTTGAATAAATTCGAAGGGCCCTAGAAGTAGAACGCCGCTGCTACCGCCGGGGTACCGTAGGGACATCAGAGAGCAAAACATGTCTAGCGGTACCTCTGGCGGTACCACCAGCGGTAGTATCGCTGTCTGTAAACAGCGGTACCTCCGTGGTACTACCGCCAGGGGTAGTAGTCGCTGTGCTGCAGTGTAGTCCCACTCCAGGCGGAGCGGTACTACCGCTTCACCAGCGGTACTACCGCTAGACCATGTTTAGCTCTACTGGTTCCTTTTCAGGGCCTCTCTCTTCATATTCGACTCCATTTCCGAACTGTGTGTTGATCCTATAAATTTTGCATTACTTAGCAACAACATTAGTCCGGTTGGAGTGTTGTCATTATGCTCCAAAACAGATTTAGAATAAGTGTGCTCTTTCACCTACCCCCTAGTCCACAATGGACTAATGAATCTAAGATTACCTATGCAGCCCCTCCCACCTACCGTCTCAAAGTTATGCTTGGTCATTTGTCAAGAATATCTAGGCTATAAGAGCCTGTTTGGATGGCAGCCAAGGGCTGCCCGACCAATTTTTTGGAGTTGACTAGGGGCGTGGGCGTTCGTTTGGTTGGAGGCCAAAATTTCAGATCCACGCCAATTATTTGGTCACCCGTTCAGATTTTTTGCCCAGAGCTTGGCGATCCCAAGAAACATTTCTTTTGCTTCGGGGTATTTAATATTAAGGATGGTATGTAGATTAGATTCTGGGAGGACAAATGGTTAGGTAATACTTCCCTCTGGGATCAATATCCAGCCCTATACAATATTGTGCGTCATAAAGGGGATACCATCGCCACTGTCATGCAGTGCTCTCCTCCGAATGTGACGTTCATGCGAGATCTAATTGGGCCGAGACTAACGTCTTGGAACTCCTTGTTGGCACGGTTGAATTCGGTTCAACTCACACAAGGCACCGATGAGTTTCGTTGGAATCTATGTGCGAATGGAAAATTCTCCGTGGATTCTATGTATAGGGAGTTAGTACATTCCGATGTACCAGTTGATGATAATAAAAAAATATGGCAAATGAAGATTCCACTTAAAATAAAAATATTTACGTGGTATCTTCGTAGGGATGTCATTCTAACAAAGGATAACTTTGTTAAACGGAATTGGCATGGATGTACGAAGTGTATGTTTTGTCCACAACAAGAGACAATAAAACACTTATTCTTTGAGTGTAGTTTCACACGTTCTATATGGTCATCCATCCAGATAGCGTCTAACTTATATCAACCAAAGTCTGTTGCAAATGTTTTTGGCAACTGGCTTCATGGGATTGATAAAAAGTATAAAACCATTATTAGGGTGGGAGCGATAGCCATTATATGGTCACTTTGGCTAAGTAGAAATGACAAGATTTTCAACGATAAAGATGTTTCTCGTTTGTAGGTACTCTATCGATGCACAAGTATTCTCCGTTCGTGGTCCACCTTACAACGGAGGGTCATCGAGGCCTCTTTACGGAGTCATGTGCACGTTTGGAAGAGGTGGCGAGGGATATTTTTACCCGACATGGATGACCGCTTGATCGCCGGATTGGTCCTCCATAGGCGTTCACGCTCATCTTCAGTGCTGGCGATCTACTTTATTCACTTCTTGATTGTAATTCGCCTAGTGCTACGCAATATTTTTTATTTTTTCGCTTGGATTGCGGCTGTGTGCATTGTTATGCAGAGGCCGGGTGTAATGCTTAAACTTTAAGTAATAAAGCCCTTATCTAAAAAAAAGCCGCGCTTCAACGAGTCGGCCGAACCTACATCGGCGTGTCAATTCTTGTTAGTGCATGAGGACTTTTGCTATCAGGCCATTGTACACATCCTTTAATCATATTGTGTTGTAACAATGCATCAAGACATATACCCTACTCTATCGTTGTTTCTACGATGACAACGTTACAAGTTGGGCAAGTATATATGACAAAAAACATCTACAAGCGAAACGATACATGAGGGCCAGGAGGAGAGAGGCGATCCTTAAGAGATCGTAAAACCCATCTAGGGTTCTGTCCTTCTCGCCGGCGACGCTGCTGGTACGCTCCGTCTCTGGTGGCCTTAGGCCCTTAGAGGCATGGCGGATCATGGCCTCTAGCCGGTGGGAGGGTTTCCATCCTTCGTTTAGGTTTTTCACTGTCTTCTTCAAGATGGTGAGTCAGAATAAGCTTCTCCCCATCCTATCCTCACTCCGGTGGTGCGTCTAGCGCTAACGGGGGGGGGGGGGGGGGTGGTTGCAGGCCCGGCTCTTCCGATCTATGGTTCTCATCATTGGCGATGGTTACTGCTCTGGTGCGCTGGTCCATTGAGGCCTTAGCACGACGACTTCCCGTCTGTCTATTATAACAAGCTCTACTACGATAAGCTTTACCCGACTCCGGTGAGGGAGGGGTGAGGACAGCAGCGCGTCTTCGGCTCGCTTTAGTGTTTGTAGTCGTCGCTAGGTGGTCCGAATACCTATTTGTAATTTTTATTACTTCAATAGTTTGGTTGGCCTTTTCACAAAAAAAATACAATAGGAAAGTACATTTCATGGTAGTTATAATATATTGGTTCTATATTTTAAATGGAGTATTTTTTTTGAGACAATGCGGCCCATGTTTTTTCCCTTGGGAGGATTAAGGTGGGTTCGGGCCCAGTCGAATTGCAACACCGACCCGCCGCTTCGCACGCACGCACGCACGCACGCTCGTCGCGCCGGCGCGCCTCCGCCGCGCGATCCACCGGCGGCGGCGGCGGCTGCTACGCCCGCCGCCCTCTGAAGATGTGGAAGCGCCTCCTGGAGACGACCAAGAAGGTGGCCTCCGCCGTGCCCAAGGTCGCCCCCGCAGCGCCCAAGCTCGCCACTCGGAAGCGCCCCTCCTCCAGCCGCCTCCCCGCCGTCTCCCCGGCCACCAGGGTCACCCCCGCCGCCCTCCTCCGCCTCGAGCAGGCCGCCGTGTCCAAGAAGACCACCTTGCCCTCCTCCCTCCCTCATGCCCTCGCCAACGGTAACCTCCCCCCCTCCTCCCATCCCTCTCTCGCCATTTGCTTCCCTCTCACTCGTCTCTCTTCTCTTGCTCAGATGGGGAGGATGACGACACCTCCCGCGATTTCACCAAGGAAATCCTCTCCATCTTAAACGGTAATCTTCAGACCCTCAATGTAGTTCTTTCAGTCGTGGCTATGACTGTTAACTGTATTTACAACTGCGAGCTATCTCTTCAGGGCCCGAAGACGCGGAGGATTCAGGGGCCACGGATGCGGCAGCGCTAGAGGGCTCTGAAGACGCCGAGGATGCTATCAGCAACAAGATCCTGGAGATGGAGTGGTTCGCGGGGTCGCAGCCGAGTAACACCACGACGCAGTACCGGAAGGAGGTGGCGAGGGAGAAGAAGAAGCGCTACATCTTCAAGAACACCGAGAGCCGCCGCTTCACGAGGCTGATGCGTATGTGCGCCGACAAGCTCGGCACGGAGTCCGCGCTCGAGTTCTTCGGGAGGCTTGGGAGGGAGACCGGGATCAAGGAGCTCAACGCGTTGATTAGGGTGTGCTTGGACAAGGCGAGGGACTGCGGGGATATTGACTCGGCAGTGGAGCACATCTTTCGGGCGTATCGGCTTTTTGAGATGATAAAAGATAGGGGGTTTCCGATCGAGGAAGACACTTATGGGCCGTTCTTGTTGTATCTGGTGGATGTGGAGATGGTTGAGGAATTTGAGATGTTTAGTGCGTTTTTTAAGGATGCGAATCCACGGGCCTGCTCCAGGATTGCTTATTATGAGATGGTGCTTTTGATTAGAGCTCAGGATGAAGAAACCATTCAAGAATTTTGTCGCTCTGTTGAAGACTGTAATGAGGAAGCTCATTATGGCATGGCAGGTAATGGCGCAAAAGCATAATCAAAACCTTCTGTTTGAGTATTCATGGTAACGAGACCGTTTTGTTTCATCTCGCACTATATGTTAAATCTGTCGGTCTTATATGTACCATTTCCTTAACAGTACCTTATTCAACTCATTGTTTTGCAGAAAGCTATATGCTCGCATTTGCTGAAAGCAATAGAAGGATGGATTTTGAAAGGTTATTGGAGTTACTTGACGTGAGAAAACTTTCAGGCTCAAAGTACATATCTAGTATATTCAAGTATATGGGTAGGTTCGAACTGGAGAACTATGCTGAGAAACTTCTTCAGGAGATGACGTCAAAAGGTGATAAACTGTTTACATGTTTTTCCAAATTTAATCAAATTATTTTGATGACAATAATATAAACATGCAACTACTATTATAATTATCCTTGCACTGCAATCTTATTTTCTCGACAATTGGAGGATGCAGTGCATTTTCTAATTTCTCTTCCTCCACTGTGTTCATCTCTTACCTGCTAATTTTTATTCATTTTTCTGTTTCAGACTGTTCCGATGGAAAAGTTTCATCCTTAATTTTTGACTATGCTGCAAACATACCGAATATAGTGGTGAGGATTTTGTATGATAACTGCCAGTAATACCTATAGCTTCTAATATACAATGGACTGTTTGCCTAGTGTTCTTCAGTCTTGTGCAAAATGATCTTTTAACAAATATTCTAAATAAAATATGTACAATCTCCGATTATGTACATTAATTATGTAACGCATGACACTGCAATTATTACTAATTTACTATACCATCATAACTAATAACTTCAGAAAGTACATATGTTATTGGTACTACCTTTTTTTTATGACGGACTTATTGGATATTCACTGCTTCAAAGAACATGCAGTCACGAAAAACCCAAACGTTATTCTTTGGAGTGGCAAAAATCAGAATTCGCATTTAGTTATATGTAGTGGAGTATGCTGTATTTCCATGGTGCACGTTACATACCTGCTGAGTGCAGATCATTGTATTGTGTGATTCAGAATATCAGTTAACTAACTTATTTTTAGTTGGAGAGATGAATCAGTTTTCAACTGACATCACTAGCAGAACCATGTTTTTGTTTGATCCTTGTTATTGACATGTTATTTGATATCATCGAAGCAAACACATAATTGTTTATGATTGGTTATCATTCTTTTACCGGGAATGATTAGTACATCTTGAGTTCGTTATGAAATTTGTTTTGCTGCCCCATTTTTCTCAATCAAAGCAGGAAAGCATTACTACGTAAGCGAATGCAGTTAGTTATCAGGTTTACTAAGCCCTTTCATGGATATAACACCTGTGGGTAATGTATTTTCATGAAGGCTGAAGATGTTATAGCAGCATTTAATAAATGGCAAGAGAAGTTTAAGCTGGTACCTTCTGTTGGTGCATATGACAGGATCATTTCTTTCTGTTGCAGTTCATTAAAGGTAATGGCCAAAATCACTCACTGATCTATTGCAAATTTATATGATTGGAATAGCTTGATTGCATATGTCGTTGATACAATTTTCACTGGTGAAAATAATTTAACTAATATCTTTTGTCCCTGAGCATATGTATATCACAGTTTGTTTTAATTTGAATGCAATATCCACATTTTTTTTCTTTTAGTACTTTATGCCTGCTGCTGCCTTGCGTATGGCATGGCAAGCTTTAGATACATTATATTGTTGGTGTATCCATTTGCTCTATTATTTCAAATAGCCATCTCTTCATGAGTGATTTTTTAAATCTGCTTAAAAACAACATTGACTATCTAAATTAACATGCAGTGGTAAAATGCATGATTCCCCGGAGGCTTTGAACTGTCTGTTACTAGATATTGGCTGATGGATGCTGAGCATCTTATAGATGAAGAGTAACTTAATATCTTCATTGAAGGTCAAGTGTATGAACAAGATACTGTGAAACACTGGAAACAGTTCACAAACCTATAACAAAATTAGCGTTAGATCCAAATACCCATGGAATTTTGTCTCCATTCATACTTTTGCCAACAAAATTTTTATGGCCACTAATCACCTTTTGGCTCATCACCACAAAGAGTGGGTCAAATGGTCAATATGTTTGCCGGGTTGCCCTACTGGTGTAACAACCTTCCTTACATGTTGATCGATTTAACCTTGTGTGACTGTCTTCTACTCTCCTTATGCATTGTTTGGTATCAAATCAATTACCCCTGATTCTAACTTGCTTCTGTTAACTGAAGAAAACACTTTCTTAAGTCGCTAGATATGAAAGCCATGAAGTATTGTATAAGGGATGCATGCACTACTACGCAACATTGGTATTTCTATTAATTGTGCCACTTGATATCACGTATGCTATGCCTAAGTATGGAAAATAATTATAGTTTCTGTGCTGAGCTTTGGATTTGGTGTTTCCAGATTTCTCAGAGCTATCTTATAACTGAGCTATTGCCTAATTTTGTATGCAGATTAGCTTAGCTCTTGACGTGGCTGAGTGCCTTTGTGAGTCCAATCCCAGTGTGCCGATCGAATTGCTTAATCCAATAGTACAAGCCTGTGAGCAAAGTTATGAGCTTCACATGGTAAGTCGTATATATAGGTGTGGCATGCTGGAATGTGTCCCTTATGTTTAAATTAATTGTCTTATAGGTTACATGAATTTATCATTTTAAATGGCACCTCTCTGTTGTACATAACTACATATAATTGTAATAACAAGCATACAAACACAAAAAAAAACCATTTAACATTTTTCTAGTACAAAGTACAAAGACAGCCTACCTACTAAGACACCGTTGCGGCCCTTACTATTTTTTGTAGAATGACTAATTAGTTCTCTTAATCAACTGTTATGCCACATTTGTTCAAGCTGTTAAAGCATAAAATTATTGTTAGGATTTAGGCATACTGCAACCATGGATGAACAGCTGCCGGTAGTCTGACTCTGTCTGCCTGACTGTTAGAAATTATCGATTTTAAATCATCTTTTTGTGTGGATTAAACCATCATTTTAGTTGCTCTCAAGTGATATCTGTGCTTATGTTGCAGGTTCGGCCCTTATATGATCTGATGAGTCGCCACAAGTTGAAATTGAACAACGACACATTCAGGAGCATGATAAGTTTATGTGTGAAGATGAAAGATGTAAGTCAGCATGGAGGTCACCTGCTATTCTTAGACTTCAAGGATACTGTTGTTTATTGATCTGTTCCCTTTCCAGTTTGAAGGTGCTTACAATATACTCACAGATGCAGAAGAATCTGGGGAGACATCCACCGTAACCCTGTATAATATTATTATGGCTGGATATTTTAGGGAGGTAAATTCCTGGTTGCCATTCTTTCATTTTGTGTAACTCACATACCTGACACTGATAGTATCGATTATCGTCAGCATACTTGTTCAATCTGCTTACTTAGTGCAATGCATAACACCCATGAGATGGGTGTCACTGAGTTGTTTGTTGACAGTATGGCAAAACCGCCACACAAGTATATCATTTAGTATGCATTGGTATCCAGTATGAAAAGATGCATAAAGTTGCGAAGTCTGGTAAAACAACATACATGCTGTAGCATATAATGTACAGACTCCATTCCAATATGTTTATGCTTTCACAACAGTTTTTCCAATAACTTTTAACTTGTTATATTGTTCTGCAGAAAAATCACAATGGAGCACAAAGGGTCATTGCACAAATGCAGGGTGCTGGAGTAAAACCAGACGCTGAAACATTCAGTTATTTGATCTCGAATTGTGATTCTGCAGAGAAAGTATCAAAGGTTAGTAATGTACCTGATCGTTTGTTGTTGCCAGTTGCCACTGTGTTTTGTATTCTGGTAGAGAGGTGAAAGACTAGTTCTGCAAAACATGTATAGACACAAGACCAGTTTATGTAAAATTCTACCGACTCCATGAGTGTACGGCCAGTTATGTGCTCTTCCTTCCTGCTGACCTCACATATATACCCACATCAACAAATTTCTCATCATGCAGCGTGTCAGATCCTGCTGTATGACCTACAATGTTCTTTCAAGTTTCGATGTTCCAAATCCATTGCTATTTATGGTTTCTACTGGGATAACTGCTGGCTATTGAATTATTGACAGTATCTTGATGAACTACGACAAGATGGTATTCAAATGACCAAGTATGTATATATGGCACTCATTAATGCATATTCAAGACATGGGAATTTTGACATGGCCAAACAGGTAAATTATGACCGCTGATTAGAATTTCCATTTATTTTGATGCACCTTCAGTCCTTTCATGTTCCAATTCTCCTCACAAATGATACACTGCTTCTTTTCTTAATTAGATAGGTTAATGTTTGTGGCAACGACTAATGGTAACTAACTAGTAAAAAATATTGATGTGTTTAAAACTATTCTTGTTTCTTTAGGTTGTCCTGGATGACGAGATAAATCCTAAATACCTCAGTGAAGTGAAAAGCGCGCTTGTAGGTGCGCTTGCATCAAATGGGAAGGTATCAGATGGACTTGACATATTCGATGAAATTAAGCAATCTGGAGGCTGCCTCGAACCAAAGGCTGCAGTAGCCCTGATTGTAAGTAAATCTGTGACACATCTTTCCTGTTAAAACTTGAAATGAGTGGTGCCTGCTTGTTCCATATTCATTGGTTTTTGTTTCCACTGCTTATAGTATCGTATTTGTTTCTGCAGGAGCATACTCAAACAGAAGGGGAGTTAGATAGACTGTATCAACTTCTGGAGGAGGTGAGCGAGCCAAGCATGTGGTTTGATGGGTGCAGCAGGGTGCTTCAATACTGTGTGCAGCACAATCACTCTGAGTATGCTAATTGATATTAAGAAGTTACATTTCTGCTGCTATTTAGTGAACTTTTCACTCACTATTTGCTTGATACATTTTTCCAGCGCCGCTGTTGATTTACTTAGGCAACTCAAGGAAAGAAATGAAATGAGTACGTACATGGTTGTTGATCAGGTATTTATCTGAAATATCTTGATACCTGATGGTCTACTGATTTTCCTTAGTTTGGTCAAAAGCGTTACTATGTCATCTTATAAGTAGACGTGGCCTCTTTTGCAATTGTAATTTATCGAAGGTTTTTGCATGATAACAATTGATCTAGGGGATATCCATACGTTACGGCTCCCAGATGCAATAGTAGTTCACCGTTTTGCAATTTTCACATTTTTTTTAACCCAATACGCTCTTACTAGGTATTGTATTCAACAGTATGTTTCGTTTTATTTGGTTGATCAGTGTTAAGCTATGTTTCTTTTTCCATTGCATACTATTTTCTATGTGTTGAAAAGGCAGCCATTTGTTCTGTTCAGTCCATGTTGGGTCATTGGATGATATATGTTCGCTTTATGTTTTACACTGAATTTTTTCTACTGTTTTTTTTTCCTCTGGGGATGAGTGTTTGATGTGACCTCACTTGTTTATTTTCTGCTGCTTAATTCAGAGACTCATGTGAGAGTAACTAGGGTGTCATTTTGAATAACCACACCTTGATGTAATTAAATCTATCAAATTGCTTAAATGTATTTGTTGCTGGTAGAAATGCCTGTGAATAAATTCTCGTTAAAGGCTTCTATTCATGAACCCGTAACCTTTGGAGATTATTTTTAACTGTAATTTTGTTTACTTGCACGAACTGGTCTGAAGGTCTTCTGTCAAATATGGGAAATGGAGCCTGTAAACCTAGATGTTGGAATGGAGCTTTTCCATGCTGTCAAAGAGCTTGGGCTTAATGTTTCTCGGACAAGCCTTGATTTTCTTCTCAGCGCGTGTGTAAAGGCAAAGGATTCAGAACGTGCCCAGCAGATCTGGACAGAATACGAATCTTCTGGCCTTCCATACAATGTGCTGACTTCCTTGAGGTTGGTTTCTTTTACCTGGGAGGGGAATAAGCTGAGATTTCATTATGCTGTATTTGGCGGTTTGATGTTTCTCGGGGAGCTATGCGAGCTCCATTTGGGCGGTTTTGACATCATGATCATCGTACTTGCTTCGATGCGTTGTACAGTTTTTTTCCGGTGATATTCATTACAAAACATGACATTTTTCCATGCAGGATGTACCAGGCTCTTTTCTCCTCTGGGCAACGGAAGGCTGCTCGGAAGTTGTTGCATACAATACCAAAGGATGATCCACATGTACGTTGCATAATAGATTCTTGCAAAATGGCATATAAAACCCAGCGCCGCAAACCTTCTGCTGTGATTAGGCCCAGTCCAGGAAAAGAAGTTACTTCTAAGGTATAAGGGATGCATCACCTTGCCAATTCTGTTACAATGAAATACTCGAATGAGATGGGAGCCAATTGCTCCCTCTATCCACTTTCATTCTTTACCGATAGTCTGTCTACTGTTTTCATTTTGTTGGATACTCATGAACCTGGTAGAAACATGGACTACATTTGAAAGAAACTTGCATGAGACGGGGTAAAAGGGAAAAATCCGTTTCAGATTGAAGCCAAACAAACAAAAGACTTGCTCCTCATAATGACCTTTCTGAACATGTCCTATCGTTTGGTACCCAGAATTACCTGCACCACTTGAAGGAGCTACATTTTCTAGCTTGAAACTGGCAATCCTCCAGGGTAGCCATCGCCAAAAGATCATGAGACCACTGCCACATTTGAGCCCCTTTTGTGTGACCTCTGGCCACCACTCCTGCACTGCATGCCCCACTTGTCTTAATGGCCAACGTGTGACCACAAGAGTTTGTTCAGCGTGAAATAGTCACTGCCCCCACAACAGCCTCACCAACCAGAGAAAAAGATTTGATGATCGGTTTGGATTTGGGGAGTAGGGTAAGAATATGTACAATTAGGACTGCGCGGCAGAATTTCACGGTGTCAAATCACCGGTATCAAGCAACCACTGTGCATTCCCAGGGCATAGCATACGGTTTTAAACGCATAAAAGCTGTTGGCGCCGTGGTTTGAACTTTGGTTTTCATGGTCCTTAGCTACTGGGTGGGGCTCCTTTAGTCGGGTTATGATGGATTAGTTGCTGATTTCATTCTATGCAATTTCCAGAGGACATATATGCATCTGGTTGCAAATGGGATGCACGACTGGATGCCTCGTGCTCAAATTCCTTCATATTGCTAACGCCGTGGACACCAGCAGTACCTTAAAAACGTACATGCAAGTTTGGATAGCTCAAAATCAAAAGAGGAAGAAACCAACCTTGCATTTTCTCTCTTTAAATATTTTCCATTCTCTTTCGATACCTTATATGGTTCTGACAGGAACCTAACATGGCAATGTTTAATAAAATGGTGCGCTGGCCCTAGAGAAAGCAAGAAAGGAACACCCCCCACGTACATGCACCAGATAAGATGAAATGGTCCTAACAAATGCATGCCTGAAATGTTCCAAGCTATGCTTTATGATCGGTACAGGCATACACCGCCTAATTGAAGATATGCATATGCCATGGGATTTCAGATATGCTGAAAATGAGAGGCTCATTTATGTCCCGAGTTGAAAAGAATAAGGAACCAACAAGACAGGTTTGGCATGTACTACCTGAGTCCTATGCTTGGTCTCCATAAAAAGGGCTTTCGTGTTCGTAGCCATTTTTTCCTTCCATTTTTCGCGTTTTCAAGTGTTGCCGAACAATGGATATATGCAGAACAGAACAGAACAGAACAGGCTGTAAACTAGTTTAGCTGTCCCACCAGCCTAGTTCTATGAAATCTAAAACTCTTAACTAGTCAGCAATGAATCCCAGCAATTCTATGACATTTGCTAAACCAGAGTTGCTATATAGTGTTGCACATGTTATTCACCTTGTATGAAATTTACATTGGTAGTATATTTTACCTGTACATTCAAACACACGCACATGATCAATCACAAACTTGGTGGGTACACTGCTACAAGTAACTTTTTTTATGTACCACTATGTACACATGCCCTACTTCCAACCCAAAAAGGAAGGAAAAATGTGGGAGGAGGGGTAAGTAGAAGAGTGAAACCACCTAGATGGTGGTATACGTTAGGTGCAAAACCAGCAGCAGCCAGGATTCATGCATGCAAGCCACTAACTAACTAACTACCAGCAATCCAGCATGCTGCAAGCTTGTCAGAATGCAATGTGCAATGCCACTTCACTCGTAGAGGCGCACAAACCACACACACGCCCCCCTTTTACCCTGTTGAATCTCATCTCATATCTGGTGTAGGTAATGTGTGGTAGGAGAGGAGGAGACGAGGGCTCTTCTTTTGCCATGATACCAACTTGCATCTGTGCAGGCACATATGTGTATTCCCCACAAGCACACAACGAAGTTAATGGTCAGGTGTAGGGTGGATGAGGGGCGGTCTGGATCAAACAGGGGGCTTGGAAAAATGGTTTTGGAGACGCACCTCAAATTTGGTCCCCCTTCTCCCTGTTTTTCCTTTCGCTTTTTTCGTCGACTACTCCTTTGTGGAGTACTTTCAAAACCTTTTCAATCAGTTTTGAAACCCGGCATAGGCAACTACGGTACGCAATTGCGTACTCTCTAAAAAAAACCCGGCATAGGCTGATTCGTATACACGTACTGGGGACTCAATTAAGATATTTCCCCGAATCATGTGGGAATCGAACCGTTTTTGGTAAATTCATGTAAAACCATAGTAAAATTCATGTGCTCCGAACCAGACGACACTCGGTTGTACTTCATCCGGCTCCCAAGCACCTAGGTGTAGGATCAATCGATCAATCATCGCAAGTGCAATGCGATTACGTACGCGACCCATGTTACATAGTAGTTAGTAGGAAGAACAAGCTTTGCAGGGTTTTGCATTTGGGTGCGGTGCAGGTCCACATCCATGCATTGCTGCTAATATCCTGCTCAAGGGGCATGCATTGCAGTTGTCATGTCCCATGGGAGCATGGATGCAAGCAACCACAGCCACACGGCTAAGTAATAAGCTCTTTCTTCTGCTTTCTGCTGTGCAATTATGCCTTGGGTACTAAGAAAGGAGCGCAGATTGGTTAGCAGACACATCAACCGCTGTTGACACATGCTGTTTCGTTGGCTGCCTCAGCCTGCTCATGTTTTGCAGTGGTGTCACCTCACCTCACCACACTGAAATTGCATGCTGCGCCTGTGGGCACGTATTTATCAGGATGGATAGATAGCTCCACACATGAGCAGCCACCCTTTCCAAAGCATAAGGGATCGGATCTCCTAGATCTCTTCGTCTTCCTGCCCAGCAGCCTTAGGCGCCTTCTAGGTAGGTAGACGATCGAGATCGATCGACCTCCTCCTTGGGCTGCTTGCTGCACACCTCCTCTGCATTTGTGAAGCAACAGTTGGAAAAATGGTTGTAAGACCCCACATAGACAAGATGGTTTTTTCACTCCTTGTTGATACCTCCTGATCTGTTGATACCAAAGGCTTGGTTACAAACTTAAAGTCGGTGCTAGCTCGGGGAAAGGGAGAAGATGACGGATAACAATTCTCATCGTTTTACAACGATAGATCTTAGATCCAAAAGGATGCCGTGGCACCTTCCATGCCAAATTCTCGACCCGCCTTTTGACGCCACGGAAATATCAGTGAATCTAGATATAAATATGTTCCATAGGTCCATTTCTACTTCTCCATTGTAAAGGTGGAAAACGAGAGAAAAAGTCTTCTTTTGCAATGCGACGGCAGGGTGATCGAGATCTATATCGAAAACTCGTGTCGTTTTGTATTCTGATTTGCTTTTTTGGCACCACAAGATATGTGTGAAGCTTGAAATATATTCCGCCGACCTATATGTCTGTTTTAGCTAAATTATCCTGTTGGGAGAGAAAAAGGAGGGAGAAAAGTGAGTGAGCGAGTGAATGAATATATCCGGAGAGTGTGGTGTGGGCTGGGTGCATTATCCGGGTCGTTATCGCCCATGTTGTTCATCAGGAACCGCACACGATTGACCCCGGCCGGTCGGCCGGCCTGCCTGCCTGCCTGGGTGGTCCGGCACAGGTCCAGCCAGGTTCAACGTAACCACCCCTTTCGTTTGTCTTTCTCAATAAGAGAGAAAACATGCTTAATTTGTTCTTAGAACATTCGAGAATGTAGAGCTTGAGATGGTACTTAAATACTCCCTCCGTTGCAAAATTATTGACGTGATTTTAGTTCAAACTAAAACCACATCAATTATTTTAGAACACAGGTACTCCCTCCGTTCCTAAATATAAAATATTTTATCTTTTCTTCATATTTACATTATCTACATGTATCTAGACATATTTTAGTGTGTATGTTCACTCATTTTAATAAGCATCAAGTAAACATGTGAAATACGTAGAACATCTTATATTTAGGAATGGAGTGAGTAGTAGTTTGATGCATTCAGGAAATAAATGTCAATTTAGAAAGTACCGCCGCCAGTGACTTGTGGATTACTCCCTCTCTCCAGTTGGGTTTATAGGTCCTGCGTGTCTTTAAATCATCAATTTGACCAACCGTAATATGAGTTAGATATTACAAAAATATACCATTACAAACTTTAGATGTTATATTTTCTCACGATATAATTTTAATGTTATACAACTCATTTTATATTAGTCAAATTGACACCTAGATACGCACGCAATGTGTATGATGGTTAACTCCGCACCATAGATCGAAATTTGATTTGAGTTTTTTTCACCACGCAATGTGTGTCGCTGCCATATGTGTCTCCTGAGTGCTTTATGAACTTACGAGGATCGTCAGCGTGATGGCAGTGCCTGAGCCATTAATGCCATCTGGATAGCGATGCATAACCCTACCATTTCCACTAATTCATGTATTGATTGGTGTCGACACAATTTTTTACTATTTCCCTTTGTAAATGAAGCAATGATCTTAGAAATACAAAATGACACCAGTAAATTAGGAGGAGCGACAACAATGATCTTTTTTTCTGGCTTCGCCTATGCATCAATGGCGCCAAGACACACAAATGAAATACACCACCAAGAACGCACCCACCACCGTCGGTGTCCATTGAAGAATGACGCTCAAAGCGCAGGCCATGTTATGTCACGCGCACAACAACACAAGAAACCTGCCATTGTTTGCTCATACAAATTCCTTGTTATGCCAAGAACAACAAATCCTTTAGTCGAAACGCGTGTTCACAAGTGCGCATTGCCACATGCATGTACACTAATTTTCCATGAGTAGTTTCCCAGTCAGACATGTAGAAGAGCGAGTATGTGCTGAAAACTAAATTACAACGAAAACTCCGTAAAAAACACATTCGGGAGATTAAGATTTTTTAAATTTGTGGTATATTATAAAAGTTACATTTCATAAACTTGTAAAATTTGAAATTGAAACTAACATTCATTTGGTAGGTCGAAAAAAAAAATGCATGACTAGGGACGCTGTATTGTTCGTCACTATTTACTACTGATTTTTTAATCAAACTTCCTAAATGGATTTGATTTTGAACTTGAAATTGTACATTTTGGTTGAGCATCACCTCTCCAACATAACGTATTTTCAAAATAGACACTCTAAAACATTTTTTACTTGATTTTCATTGTTGCTTGGTTTTCACCGGATATTTTTCAAGGATAGAAACGATATTCCTCCCGTGGTTTTACCTTACGGTGACTATAATAATTAAGGCTCTCCATGCAGATACACCCTCTACAGTAATTAGTATAATAAGTTGTACTATATTTTACCTATTATAAGTAGTACTCCCTCCGTATCAAAAAATATAAGACTCTCTACCTAGTTTGTATACACATGTATCTAGACATATTTTAGTGCAAGATTCATGTGAACCTTGCACTAAAATATGTCTACATACATGTGTACAAGTTAGTTAGAGAGTTTTATATTTTGATACGGAGGGAGTAACTATTAACCAGTACAAATTTTGCAGATGGACACCGGATTGGGTTCAAATTACTTTTCCCATGAGTTTAATTAAAATTTGGGACCGGATCTAGTAGCACCGTTTGTGGCAGACAGTTTTGTATGAGCACACGAGGGCTCTCGTGCATGGGATCGAGCATGCATCATGTCATGTGGTTAGGACGTCGGCGCGGAAGACGACACTATAGATTAACCCGACGTGTCATGCATGCATGCGTTGCACGGACACGTGTTTGTCTTCTCTTCTAACCTTGCTACGTACTCAAAACTTAATCTAGCATCCATCCGAAAGCATTTCTTTCTTTTGCAAAGTTAGCTTTAGAATCGACCACACAAACACAGGTGGACCAAAAGAAAAATACTGCAATGGAGACATATCTTTTACTCCTTCCGATCTATATTAATGGTCTCAATATTGTCTAGATACGGATGCATCTAGTCTAATAAAGTTGAGCCCATTAATATGGATCGGAGGTTGTAGTTCTTTTACGGTGGCACCGATCTCTCCAAGACTCCAATTGCTCAGTTTCAGAAGTGCGGGTGTGTGCACACACGCTTGATCAGGGACGGACCTAGAGCAAAATTTACCCGGCGTCCTCGTAAAACTGAGACGTATTTACCGTTAAATTTGTGGCGTCACAGTCACACAGCATAGGCTGATAGGCACATGTCATGTACTCCCTCCGGTCAGTAGCAAATACGGTATAGTGCCAAATACTTTTGTACCCATGTTAGATACATCCATATTCATGACATTTTTTTCCGGACGGAGCGAGTATTAAAGAAAACAAGTTTGAATCCGGTGTCATGCGCTTGATGTAGGATAAGAAACGTGTCACCCTAATAAGCTCATCATAGCAAAGGTGGTACGAGACAGAATTAACAATGCACGAATTAGGCGGCATATTTCAACGGTGAATTTTTTATCGGCTCTCTAAGAAAGCAAGTTAAAAAATTTACGCTAGTGCCTAGTTTAGCCTACCCGTACCTCTACAGTGGACATATCGTGCTTAGGCCCACCCACCTTACCTCTCCAAGCTCCTAGTTGCAGGACGGTTGATGTCGGATAGCCAAGCCCGTCCTAAGTAATATGTTCATCATGATATGGATAGTACAAGGAAATAACTGACGGTGCACAAATCATGCCACAATTCTCAATGGTGAAAATTTCGACCGGATCCCCCGAAACCACATGGAAAATTTGCACCGAAACCGCAATCTCTCTGTCTCTTTTTATCACGAGACAAATGCCAGCTGCATATTAAGTTGAATCATTTTCTTTCCAAGATACCAACGGCTCTCAATGCCCTTAATTCTTGAGGTACAAATGCCAGCTACACCTACAGGAGATGATGGCGGTTGATGAATCTGATACACGCTTTTGGCTATCTGATCTCCAACATGGCAGCATGGAGGCTGTACTGAAACCCTGATGAACCAGCAGCCATGGCCTGGGAAAAGCGACAGCATCGCTGCATGGGCTGACCGTAGATCTTTCTGCCCCTTTTTCAGTTTTAACACATTAAAAGAAGGAGCAAAGGAAAGCAGCACAAACATTACTTTTCGGGAAAAAATAAAAAAATAAATATAAGGGACACCACACCATATCATTTGGGCCGGGTCCCCATGACGCATGGGCCCTTTTTCAGTGTACCACAGACACTAAATTTCATCCGTGCACTTTTGTGCATCTAAAATCTCAACAAATGATTTACTATCTGGATGTTTGATGTATATCCAATGGGAACCTTGGTATATTTCGACAATCCATTTTGTGACAAAATATGAGCTCCTGATAGAATTTCTGAGACCCATGTGTGAGGAGTGTCCCATTCAACGGATAGGCGCATGCATGATTGATTGTGAAATATGTTGTCTTCGAGTTGGATGAATGCTGATTGCTGTAGGGCCATGAAAACTGAATAACGTGGATCCTACATTTTCTCCAGTCAATAATTCCGGTGATAAAAACGTAGCATTTTTTCGTTAGATAATGGTGGAGGAAAGTATCTTGACCTCCGCATCATATGATAAAAATCTTGAGTTTAGCAAGCTACTTAGATCTTGCCGATGTTTTTTCTTCCATTTCATTAATAAGAAAGAGATAAAAAGTGTTGTGTCATGTTTTGTGACGGAGTATGCTGAAAACTACAAGGCAATTAAGCGCAGCAACTACGGGCATAGATGTACTCCCCTTCGTGGTACTGTCGTGCAACCAGCATAATCTGATCCGAAAATCAACAAGATCAAAGGTTGAGCCCTTAGGATACCAAAGCCCTAAGTTTGGGGGTATGAACAAGATAATAATTCTCTTGATGCCACCAAGTGCACTCTTTCTGAGCCGTCTGAAATCTCGCACATAAACATATTCAATAAGATATCGGGTTTAGATGCACAAAGGGAAAACAAAATCCAACCATAGAACGATATTCATTTTTATCTACCGATTTACCTTCTTCATTGAGATCAAGGTGATCTTTGGCATATGAATCAAGTACTTGTAGCCGTCTCCATATTCAACTTCTTGATACCCGCAAAAAAAAAACTTCTTGATGACCTTGGTGATGTACTTTGTTTGAGAGATAAAGGTCCTCTCTTTGAGTTTCTTGACTTGAAATTCTAGGAAGAACTTCAACTCTCTTATCATGAACATTCAAACTATCTAGTCATTAGCTTTCCAAACTTTCAACTAAAATATGTGTTACTAGACACAAAATACGGAAAGAATAGCATTAACTTTCTAAATCACAAACTTATTCTCGACTAAAAAAATCCTAAGGCACTCATACCATGTTATTGGTGCTTTCTTAAGCCATCAATTGAACGCCTGGTGGAATTTTTAAATGTGACTGGGGTGATTAGGGTCCTCAAAATAGGGGTCTTGTTCAACATAAACCAATTAGTGAGTAGGCCCATCCGGAAATACAGTTTCACATCCATTTTATGTAACTAGGACGATTAGCTTGCTCAAATAGAGTTTGTATGCAAAAGATATATAGTTTTTGTATGAGTGGTTTATCTGTTTTGGAGGTCCGGTCTCAGATCTAGAATTTTCCAGATTTCAGATAGTGCTCCAGACCACATTACGGGTGAAGATCGAGCCGATTTTGGGCGGTTCCAGTAGCTTCAGGAATGGCGCGCGCGGTACACATAATGAATTCTATTCCGGTATCTGGAGAGGAATCTGTACCGAGATCCAGGCCAGGTAAATTTAGGGCCTTGCGAAAATTTGCATAAAAAGAGGCTTCTTGTTGGATGTATGCCCAAAAGGCAATATATTTATACATCTGATTCATATATTATGTTTCGTGTTTACTATGCAATAACTGCTATGATTACTGAAAGCGTGATTCAGGAGAAAGCTCATACGCACATGTAGAAAACATGAACAGTAAAAGTTACCTTAGTCTTATTTACAGACTAATTTGTTGAATGCTTGATGACCAAGCTTTCTTGGTCATGGGCATTGTATATGTCAGCATCAATGAGTGACATATTGTTGGAGAACAATATGGCTGGGTAGACCCAAGTTTTGGTATGCTAAGAGATTCCGTTTGTTTTGTCCTTAGCTTATCTCAGAAAGATTATTATACGACATGTCCTTGAACCATGAGTTTATTAGGGTTGTGTATATGATACGTCTCAAACGTATCTATAATTTCTGATGTTCCATGTTGATATTATACCAATTGTTACATGTTTTATATACACTTCATAGCATTTTTATGCATTTTCTGGGACTAACCTATTAACAAGATGCCACAGTGCCAGTTCCTGTTTTCTGCTGTTTTTGTATTCCAGAAAAGTTGTTCTGGAAATATTCTCGGAATTGGACAAAACTTGGACAAAACCTTCTATTTTCCCGACACATACACGGAGTCCAAAGAAGAGACGGAGGCGACCGAGGAGGCAGCCACGCTAGGGGCCGGCGTGGCCCCACCTCCTACCGCGCCGGGGGGTGGCGTGACCCCCTCGGGTGCCTCCAGACGCCGCCCTTTCGCCTATATAATGCCTTCGTCCAGAAAACCCTAAATACGCGAGCCTCCATCCACGAAAAGTTCCGTAGCCGCCGCCGTCGTCAACCCTAGTTCGGGAGGGTTCTAAAGCTCTTCCCGGCACCCTGCCGGAGAGGGGAATCATCACCGGAGGGCTCTACATCACCATGCCTGCCTCCGGAGTGATGCGTGAGTAGTTCATCCTTGGACTACGGGTCCATAGCAGTAGCTAGATGGTTGTCTCTCCTCCTTGTGCTATCATGTTTAGATCTTGTGAGCTGCCTATCATGATCAAGATCATCTTATTGTAATGCTACATGTTGTGTTTGCTGGGATCCGATGAATATTGATACTATGATCAAGTTGATTATCAATCTATCTTATATGTTATTTATGATCTTGCATGCTTTCCGTTACTAGTAGATGTTTGGCCAAGTAGATGCTTGTAACTCCAAGAGGGAGTATTTATGCTAGATAGTGGGTTCATGCCTCCGGTAATCTGGGCGAGTGACAGCAACGTCTAAGGTTGTGGATGTGCTGTTGCCACTAGGGGTAAAACAACAATGCTTTGTCTAAGGATAATGTATTGTTTACATTATGCACTTTACTTAATGCAATAATCTGTTGCTTGCAACTTAATACCAACGGGGAACACGGATGTCAACCTGAAGGTGGATTATTAGTCATAGATGCTGTTGGATAACGGTCTATGTATCTTGTTGTAATGCCCAATTGAATATCATAGTAGTCATCTTGTCATATATATGCATTGTCATGCGCTCTCTATTCATCAATTGCCCAGCTGTAATTTGTTTACCCAGCATGTTAGTTATCTTTTATGGAGAGACACCACTAGTGAACTGTGGACCCCGGTCCATTCCTTTACACTGATAATACAACCAACTGCAATCATTGTTCCTTTTCATTCTCTGCAATTAAACACTATTTTCCACACCATACGTTTAATCCTTTGTTTACAGCAAGCCGGTGAGATTGACAACCTCACTGTTTCGTTGGGGCAAAGTAGTTTGATTGTGTTGTGTGCAGGTTCCACGTTGGTGATCGAGTAAACGGGCCACCAACAACCTTCAGAGGTGCCTTTTACTCCTACTGGATCTGACAACCTTGGTATCT
Source organism: Poa pratensis (assembly GCA_947311845.1). Classification (NCBI taxonomy): domain Eukaryota; kingdom Viridiplantae; phylum Streptophyta; class Magnoliopsida; order Poales; family Poaceae; genus Poa; species Poa pratensis. The sequence continues at coordinate 30,581,637 of CAMZMU010000095.1, forward strand.
TACTGAGGGAAAACTGCTGCTGCACTGCTTCATACCTTCCTCTTGGGGTCTCCCAACGAACGTGTGCTTTCACGTCATCAAGCAACTTTTTCTGGCGCCGTTGCCGGGGAGTAAGAGGACTTCTGCAAGGGGAGTCTCACGCTTCCAATCTCATTACTTTGTTATTGTCTTGCTGAGTTATTATGTCTAGCTCTTTACTTGCTATCAATGGTTACTTTCCTTGAAACTAGTCCTATGGCTGAAAACAACATGAGAGAGCTTTATGAAATTTATCTTGAGTTGGGACATGAGGTGTTTGAAGAGAAAATTAAAAAGCCTATGGAAACTTTATTTGCATAACAATCATGATAGTAGCAATGTTATTAGCATACATTCTTTGAACACCATTATTGCTAATGCCATGGAAAGCTCTAAGCTTGGGGAAGCTGGTTTTGATGAAAATATTATTTTTAGTCCCCTAGCTTTGGAGGAGGAAATTCGCTTTGATGATACTTTGCCTGCAATTTATGATTACAATGATGGATGTGATAGTTTTGCTCCCACTATTACTAATGATAATGGCTATATTTATGTGGAGAGTAATGATACTTTTATGCGTGTGAATCATGATAAGAATGCTTTATGTGAAAGCTATATTGTTAAGTCTATTCATGATGCTACTGAAAATTATTTTGAGAGAGGAAAATATGGTTATAGAAATCTTCATGTTATTAAATTTCCTCTCTTTATGATGGAAGTTTTGAGCTTTATTTTGTGTTTCTTTTATATGCTGTTTGTTTTAAGACCTAATGGTCAGTATGAGAGAGGGAGACACGGTTTCATATATCTCAATAATATTAAGTCTTCTCTTTATGTTGAAATTTTGAAGTTGCACTTGTTTTGCCTTCCTACGCTAGTCACTTTGTGCTTCATTGACTTGTTTTCTTACAAGACTCCTATGCATAGGAAGAGTGTTAGATTTAAACATGTTTTATATATGCTTCTTGATGCTCTCTTTTATGTTTCAACTCTCATCTTTATGTGAGCATCATAAAAATCACTATGCCTAGCTAAAAGGCGTTAAAGAAAAGCGCTTATGGGAGACAACCCATTTTTTATTTCTGCAATTTTTCTTTTCTTTTTGAGTCAAGGAGCTGTTTACTTCTGTAACAACCCCTTTGTATCTTTACTTTTTCGAATTGTTGTGCCAAGTAGAGCCTCTAATAGAAAGATGATGCTAGATTTGGATTTCTGCGCAGGAACAGATTTTGCTGTTCACCGTTTCGTTCTTATAAAATTGCCAGAAAATTGAAAAAATCTGCAAATTTTTGTGCGTGATCCTCAGATATGTACGCATCTTTCGTTAGTTTTGAGTTTTTCGATCTGAGCAACGTAAGTGCCTCGAAAAAATTCGTCTTTACGGACTGTTCTGTTTTAGACAGATTCTGTCTTTTATTTTGCATTCTCTCTTTTACTAGTGTTGAGTGGAATTCTTTTTTGGGTGGAAGAGCTTCACATAACATCAGTGGCAGTAGCTAATGTTTAAAAAGTAATGGTCATGTTTGTGTCCTTATAGAACATGTGAGTTTTTGATTGTGCACTAACCCTCTAATGAGAATTACTCTGAGTTTGGTGTGGCGGAAGTTTTCAAGGGTCAAGAGAGGAGGATGATATAATGTGATCAAGAAGAGTGAAGAGCTTAAGCTTGGGGATGCTCCCATGGATCACCCCAGCATATTTCAAGAAGACTCAAGCGTCTAAGCTTGGGGATGCCCAAGGCATCCCCTTCTTCATCAACAACTTATCAGGTCATCTCTAGTGAAACTATATTTTAATTCTTTCACATCATATGTGCTTTACTTGGAGCGTCTGTGTGCTTTTATTTTCGCATTGTTATTTTATTTTCTGAGATCAACTTGTTGGATCCTAGCAATCTTGTTTGGGAGAGAGACACGCTCCGCTTTTTCATTTGAATACTCCTATTCTTCACTTATACTTGTTGAGTATTCTTGTCTAGCTACTGCTATGCTTTTAGCTCCTGTTTTTCATGCATCTCTTGTTCAGAGCTGTTAGTTCTTTTAGAGAAAGTACTCTCTTGCTTCACTTATAATTGTTTGGAGAGTTTGTGTTGAAATAAATTGATTGGTGTTTGGTTGGAACAGAAAATGCTGCATGTGGTAGATGGTATAATGGAAAAGACTTACATATTCTTGTAGATCACTGTCTTGGATAATTTGATACTTGTCAATTGTTTTGAGTTATCAAGTAGTTCATGTTTAAGCTTTTGTATCATGTGGTTAAAACCTATTAGTGAAGAACTACCGTAAAGCTTGTTGAAATTTGGTTTGTATGATTGGTATCTCTAAGGTCTAGATATTTTCTAGTAAAAGGGTTTGGTTAACAAGGAAGACAGTGTAGAGTCTTATAATGCTTGCAATATGTTTTCATATGAGTCTTGTTGTACCGGTTGATATCCTGTGTTTGCTTCAAATAACCTTGCTAGCCTAAACTCTGTACTGAGAGGGAATGCTTCTCGTGCATCCAAAACCTTGAGCCAAAATCCATGCCATTTGTGTCCACCATAACTACCTATATGTGGTATTTCCTTGCCACTCCAAGTAAATTTTTCATGTGCTACCTTTAAACTATTCAAAACTTTTATTACTCCTTTTTGTGTCAATGTTTACCAAGCTCATGAGGACGGGGTGGATGTCTTTATGTCACCTGTCAAACAGACTTTACCACCGGACTAGTGGCATATACATCCGCTTATCCATTAATTTTGCAAAAAGAGCTGGCAAATGGGGTGCCCAGTCCCAATTAATTACAACTTTAACCGCTTAATTCTCTTCACATTTTTGCCCTGATTTATCAGTCAAGCAATGACAAACAGTGAAATATCTGCATGTGTAAACAAAAGAGAAAGAGGGATGATCTGCCTTGCTGGTAGAAATAACGTCCTTCATGGGAGCCGCTCTTAAAAGTCTGGTTGGCAGGGGTCATATTGTACTTTCCATTTTCTGATTCGTTGACAATTAACAAACACCTCTCAAAACTTATATTTTTACTCTCTATATGATTTCAAAAACTTAAAAAGCTCTAGCACATGATTTAATCCCTGCTTCCCTCTGCGAAGGGCCTTTCTTTTACTTTTATGTTGAGTCAGTTTTCCTACTTCTTTCTATCTCAGAAGCAAACACTAGTGTCAACTTTGGTGCAACAATTTTTATATGCTAGTATATTGTACTTATTATATTGCTTTGTGTTGACAAATATCCATGAGATATACATGTTGAAAGTTGAAAGCAATTGCTGAAACTTAAATCTTCCTTTGTGTTGGTTAAATACCTTTTACTTAGAATCTATTGCTTTATGAGTTAACTCTTATGCAAAACTTTTTGATGCTTGTCTCGAAAGTACTATTCATGAAAAGTTTTTGCTTATATGATTCAGTTGTTTGCTCATTATCTATTTGTTAGCAAACTATAGACCATTGACCTGGATCACTTCATTCATAACATGTGCTTTACAATACTATTTGATCAAGATTATGATGGTAGCATGTCACCTCAGAAATTATTTTGTTTTTATCGTTTTACCTACTCGAGGACGAGTAGAACTAAGTATACTAGAAGAATTACTTTGGTGCTGTCAACTGCCACGGCCGTCACTGGGTGATCATAACGACAGTTGTTGGGTGGTTACGATAGTGTGCATGATCTTAATGTTCTGAGATGGAAGATTACTCCTCTGTCAAAAGAGAGATACGCCCTAGGCCCACTCGGTATGAAATGTATCCATTATGTTCTGCAGACAATGCATGGTGAAGTTACACCATGTGGGATATCGTAATACGGGAACGAGTAAAGGAAACTTGCTGGTTAACGAGATAGACAAAGATGTAGTGAATCAAGAAATATTCATGGCAACATCGACGGATCTATATCTCGGGTAAAGTTTTGGTATCGCGAGTAATGGGAATGATGTATTAGTAATCAACAGGTTCATCAGAGTGTCTTCGCATAACGGTAGAAGTTATTCAGTTCGTCCCTGGATCTGACCCTGGCCGGTGATTAGATGGGCACATCTAATTATAGCTACACGTTATCGAACGTGTAGGGTGGACACGCTTAAACTAGGATTGGTTAGTTGTGTATTTTGGTTGGTCTGGAACATAGTGAGAAAGTATCACCAGAATGATATTTGCGTGATAGATATATTTATATATATATCAGAGTGATAATAAAGACATACATTGGATGTCTCGGACTGATAGAAGTTACTATCACTGTCGGATTTATTCCGAGGGTGTTTGTGTAGATGGAAATATTTATGCAGAGTATTTTGTCTACGGACACTGGGTGTCCCGGATCATGTAAAAACGTTTTATATGATAAGTAATTAATTTGGGGAATGTTGTGTAAAAGGATATATTCAAATAAGAATTAATTAGAGAAAATATTATTTAATTAAATATTAATAATAAATAATTATGGGAAAGATATTAAAATAAAAAGGTGAATAAAAGGTGGCTGCCACATGGGCCCATGGGGCCCACATGGCAGCCGCACGACCATTAGGTGGTGGGCCAAAGCCGTGCGGGGGGGGGGGGAGATCTCCCCATGGTCGAAACCCTAATGGGCCCTAGCGGCCCATGGGGGGAGGCCACAGACGGCGGCGGCCGCCGCATGGGCTGAGCGACACGGCGGGCCCCACCCAGGGTCGGTGCGGCGGCGGGCCCCACCCGAGGCGGGGCGGCGGTGGGCCCCACCCGGGGTCGGTGCAAGGAAGGAGAGGGGGAGGCGAGTTGGAGTTGGACTCCAACTCCCCCTCCCAAACCGACTTGGGGTTGGGGGCTTTCCCCTTCCCCAAGTCCCCCTACATCTATATAAACCCCACCCCCTCCTATTTGGAGGATAGACAATAGACACACAAGTTTAGATTTCTTCTAGTTGGTTTAGAGGGAACCTCTAATTAGAGGCAACCTCTCTGATTAGACTAAATCTAATCTCTCTCTTTCTCCTTCTCATGTGTTGAGAACTCCACCTTCATATACGCCAGCGGTGCTTCAAGCTTGACGGCGAAGTCCTGCTGAACCTTTCCGACGTACGCGTGCGAGCTCTCAGAGGGAGGTGTCTGACCCTCGCTCTGCTGAACCAAGGAGATCAAGCAAGGAGAAGACGGCGTGATCTCTCTACCAGGCTTGGTTGAGAGAATCAGCGACAGGCTACATCAACTATGTCATCGACATCGACATCGGCGACGGGCTGCTTCGACTACGTCATCAACACTTCTACCGCAACTTCGGTGTTGGTAACGTATTCCATCTAGATCTTCGGATCTTCGTATTCGCATGTATCTTCATAGTATAGATCTTGGGGTGTTGCGTAGCATGTTGAACGAAAATTTTAAATTTCCGTTGCGCAACCCAACACTTCTCCCCTAAAGGGTTTTTAGGGCTTTTGAGGTTATTTCTCCCACCATTGTTGACCTTGGAAAGCAATATTTCCCTCAATCTCTCCAATGTTTCTTGCATATTTTTTAGGTAAGAGAGACAGAGAGAGAGAGAGAGAGAGAGAGAGAGAGGGAGAGGGATCTAGATCTACTTCGCCACCAATCAAATCCTCTTCTAAGTGAAGGGAACCTTTGAACCTTTGGATCTAGATTTTGGAGTCATTGGTTGACCTCCGCCTTTGCTTTTGTTCTCATATTTCTCCTTAACATTTGTTACTTTTGTGTAATTTGAGAGAGAAGGATTTGAGCACTTCTTATTTTGTTGATTTGCATTTGTGCAGCAGTTTAAGATCTGCACATTGATTCGTCCGAGCGAAACCCCGTGAGCTTGTTACTCTTGGATGGAGTCCCCCCAGATGGTTCGGTTGTTCTGAAGAGGCCCGTGTTTATCCTTCTTGAGGATTATGAAGTGTGAAAGGATCGAGTAGGTTGACTAGAGGGGGGGTGAATAGGCAACTACAAATTTTCTTTTTCTTTCAATCAAATTGGGGAATTGCTCAAATATAAGTTCTCTAGATATGCAACTAGGTGAACAATCCTATATGATGAGCAATAAACAAGCTAGCAAGATATTCTAAACAAGTTAAGCTAGCAATACAAGTAAAGGAAGGTTAAGAGATAACCACACGGTGACGCGGAGATGATTCCCGAAGTTCACTTCCCAACGGAAGCTACGTCTTCGTTGGAGCGGTGCGGGGTCACAAGTGAGCCCCGAATAGCCTTGATATGGCACACCGTATCTCCCTTGTGTTATCCTCCAATGAGGAGTTTCATGAGTCACTATATGATGCCCTCGAGGTCGGCAACAAACCTTTACAAGGATGAGGCACACTCCACAACCGAATTGGAGGCTCTCACCAAATTCCCACGGCTCCCAAAGCCACAAGAATCACAAGGCCGGGGCACAACTCCACAACTCAATTGGAGACTCCCGGCTAGTCCCTGCGGCTCCCAAAACCACAAGAACGACCAACGACCATCTAGGGTTCCAAAGAACCCAAGAGTAACAAGTTCCTCAAAAGGAATGGATGGGGAAATCAAATCGCTTTGGTGGAAGTGTAGATCTAGGTCAACTCTCCCAAGTCCTAGAAGGACAAGGTGTTTGAGTGGGTAGGGAGAGAGATCTAGGAGTTTCAAGCTTTCAACAATGGTGGGTGGACTATTTCTGGTCGTGGTACCAAGCTTGAAGAAGGGGGAGGGGTATTTATACCCCTCCCAGATTTCTATCCGTTGGAGACAGGTGAATCGGATATTCTGATTCAAATGAGTATCGGATAATACGATACCACCGGATAATCCGAACCAGCCAGAGTCGGATATTCTGAAAAACTTCAGTACTTGGTTGCTTGTAGTCCTTAGAAGAATTCGAGCCATCCTTGGCGATCGGATAATCCGAATCAACCAGAATCGGATATTCCAGAAAACTTCAGTACGTGGTTGCTTGTAGTCCTTAGCAGAATTTGAGCCATCCTTGACGATCGGATAATCCGAATCAACCAGAATTGGATATTCCGTAAAACTTCAGTACGCCAGAAAACTGGTTGCTTTAAGGTCCTTAGCCGAATTCGAGCCATCCTTGACGATCGGATATTCCGAGTCATACTTGATCGGATAATCCGATTATCTTTCTTCAGCAACAATACAAGCTCTTTTCAGCTCACTTTTTGGATTTGATGCAAAGATGTTTTAATCACCTAAAACCTGCATCACTTGATTCACATATTAAATCATCATTAGTGTTGTTGCCTAACACACAAAACACAAGGGATTAAGAAATGTCCTTTCAAAGTGCTTGTGGAGCTTCCCATCTCCCGAGTTGAGGAAAAGATAACCATAAGGATAAGGGACCTAAGTTGGTGGATGAACTTGGAGATCAAGGTGAAATTTTGTAGCGTTTGGGGTGTCCGTCATGGTAACCCGCACCTCTCCAACGAGAGAAGATTTATTCGTGGAAGTGAACATCGGGATACATCTTCGTCTCTGTGTGGCTCGATTATTTCTATACTCGAGTTTATTTCTGACGAGGTGTTAACTCATCAATACCCATGGTTCGATACCTAGGGTTAAGATTAGAGGAGAGAGACGTGGTGGTGTTGGTAGTATCGTCGGCTGACAAGCGAGGTTTACCCAGGTTCAGGCCCCCGGAGGGTAACACCCTACTTCCTGCTTGTTTGATTATTGATATATGAGGTGTACAATGGCGTCCCGGCGAGATGATGATCTCGCAAGGGCTATGGTGGTTCGGGTATTGTGTTGTACTTGATCGGCGGCCCTACCAGCCTTTATATAGGAGGCTGGGTCTCGGGATCCATAACCGACTAGGTTTACAGGTAAGGAAGGTTCCAACCGACCTAGGGTTTGCTAAACTTGGAGAATACGTCCTCCTCTTGGGCTTCTGGTCGAGGCCTGTTCATGGGCCTTAGCTCGTACGTGCACCAGGTATACTCATAATGCGTTACCCGAAGGGTACATCCCTGTCAATTTCCTTGTGATAGCCTTCGAGTTTGAAGTTATATATAGCTTGTTTATCATTTGTGAGATATCTTTTGTGTTTATCTTGTTTAGCTTAAATTTTTGGTGCACTTAGTTGAAACTAGTATATTTAGCTTTTATGCTTGAAAACTAAACAAGTTTGTTTCCGCATTCTTTGAAGCCACAATTCCGTTATAGATTTTAAAAACGCCTATAGACCCCCCACCCCCTCTAGGTGACATATCAATCTTTCATTGATCTTTCAGCGAGATCGCTGCTTGTTTCTTGTTTAACCTAAAACTTTATTTCAAAGCTTTTTATTAAAATAATCACACTTCTTACCAAACCATCTAGAAAAGTTTTTGAGGCACGCCAAATTTAAAACCAACACCTATAGCATCACAATCACATGACCTCTTGCTAAATCGCCACCCGTAAACCCATTGTCAAGGCCCTAACGAGATGCTCGAGCTCACATATTAGTTAGATTAGGAGTTTGTGTTCAAAGATTTGCAATTATGCATCTTCTAACCAGTATAGGCGGTGGGCAACCTATAATCACATTTTTTTCTCTCAAAAAGACTGGGATATATATATTTTGATGCAAGGTGGGTCTAGTGCACGGAATACTAGGTAAGATTTTCTTTTGTTGCAACAACAACAAAATTTTACCACATGAAAGGACACGGATGTCGCCTAGAGGGGGTGAATAGGCGATTAAAATTACTACGGTTTGGTCTTGAATAAATGCGGAATAAAACTAGCGTTTAATTTATCAAAAACAAAAACCTAAACAAGCTAGGTTTACCTATGTGCACCAACAACTTATGCTAAGCAAGATAAAACTATGTGATAGCAAGATATATAACTTCAAGCTGGATGACTATTACAAAAAATAAATTGTATAAGTAAGGAACTCGGGTATAGAAATACCGAGGCACTTGGAGACGATGATTTATCCTGAAGTTCACTTCCTAATGGAAGCTAGTCTCCGTTGGAGCGGTGCGGAGTCACAAAGTAATCCCCGAATAGTTGTCAACAGCACACCGTAATTTCCTTTGTGCCTTCACCAATGTGGAGTGCCACGAACCACTATATGATGCCCTTGAGGCCGGCAACAAACCTTTACAAGGATGCGGCACCTCCACAACCGAATTGGAGGCTCTCACCAAAGTTCGCGACTCCCCAAGCAACAATACTCACAAGTCCGGGGCGCGTCTCCACAGCTTAATTGGAGGCTGGTGGCTAGTCCCCGTGGCTTCCAAAGCCACAAGAATCACAAGGTTGTGGCATACTCCACAACTCAATTGGAGGCTCCCAACAATCCCGTGAGCCACCAACACTTTGAGATCAACAAGGACCGTCTAGGGCACTCCAAGTACCCAAGAGGACAAGCTCTAGGGCACTCCAAGTATCCAAGAGTAACAAGCTTCTCAACTTCAACTTCCACGTATCACCGTGGAGAACTCAAACCGGTGCAACTAATGCAATGGACAAGAACACAAGATGTGCTCAAATCCTTCACTCTCAAATCCCACCAAAGAAACTAATGATATAGGGAGAAGAGAGGAAGAACATGGAAGAACACCAAATCCCTCCAAGATCTAGATCCAAAAGCTTCCCCTCACTTAGAGGAGAGATTGATTAGTGGAATGGTAGATCTAGATCTCCTCTGTCTTTTTCCTCTAATTGGAGGCAAGAATCGTGCAGGAATAGAGAGATAGCAAGCTCAAAGAAGGTCAACAATGGAGAAAAACATGAGCTCAAGAGTTGGGAAACCTTTGGAGAAGAAGTCCCCTTAAATAGGGCTTCAAGAAATCTTCCCGTTATGTTCATGACAGTTTTAGGCCGGAGACTCCGGCCTAACTCCGGCCTGGGTACCAGAGACATACGCCAAAAGGCACAGCTCGAAATTTTCATATTTCTCGTCCGGGCCGAAGACTCCGGTGTGTTTACACCGGTGACTCCAGCCTATAAAAACTGCAGAAACACCCAACACGAAAACGAACATATCTTGATCATCCGGACTCCGTTTTCGATGTTCTTGGGCTCGTTGGAATCACCACAACGACTTTACAAGATCATGCAGAGAAACATCATAGTCCAACATGGGAGTATAAAACCAAATGTAGAAATGTGGAACCTCTCTATAAAAGACGAACCGACAAAAATCCAAAACCGAAAACACACAAAGAGAAAAGCCAAATAATAACCAAGAAAGATGATGCCATGTATGCAAAGTTTTGAGCTCTCTCTAACTGATACGGTAAAGCTCAATCGAGAGCAGGGCAGAGGCAGGATTGAATTTTGAAGGGGGCCAAGCATGGCAAATCTTGATTAAGGGGGCCAACAAAGCTAATTTGCCTAAAAAATGTGTATAAATTAGCACTAAATATATATTTTCTTCTTGTTGTTCATGGCCATAGGGGGGGCCGGGGCACCTGCTGGTCCCCCTAGCTCCGCCACTGATCGAGAGTCCCTCTTGATAGTACGGTATCTATCCTATAACCCGATCTCCCAACTAGCACTATGAGACCGGTAAAATAGAAACCCTATCAAGATCATACCTTTGCCTTGCACATTCCACTTGAGCTAGATGATGACGATCTTGATCTCTTCAAGTGGACCATATTTCTTGATTGCACTTCGCTTGGTGAAAACTCACATATTGCTCCCCCATACTCCACTATGGGAGAGACTCTTTTAGACACATCTTCACTGGACCATTATCTCCAAATGGGTGGCAAGCATCAAGCATAGGATCTCTTCGAAATGTTTCTATTGAACTTGCACTTCTCAACCTTGATGACGATCACCGCTTGATGTCATCCTCCATGGGCTATATGAAATATTTATTTTGATGCAAGCCCATGGAAAGATACCTAACCACACATAGAAATACCACACACACCTTTCATGGGTTAGTTCACAAAGCTATATGGACAATTGCTTACCATACCAAGAGATACATGATTCCACTTAGTTTACTTATGTCTTTAATAGATGATGTCTTGAAGATATGAATGATCATATAATCCTTTTCGTCAAGACATACTTGAAATACGCTCAACTCTCTCATGACCAATGCTCAGTTAACTTCTCGAATAACCATTTGGTCATCATATACTCTTCTTCTTGATCATATCAAATATATCCATACAAGTCGATGATCTTGATGCCAAATAGTCCATTATATGAATATCTTCATGGCATCAACCTTGAATCTAACATATGGAGTTCAAGCATTGCCGATGGACAAACACTACAAACATAACTCAATGCAATCATTAGTCTATAGAGATTGTCATAAATTACCAAAACCACACATGCGGGTGCCATGCCCTTTCACCACATGTGCACCCCTAAAAACATGTTCTTTAGAGAATTTCCAACCCCCCACTTCCTCCCTATACGTCTGGGCGGACAGCCCAGACACAACCCGGACAAACAACATCGACCCAACCGGACCCCTATACCTAACTCAAATGTGTGGCAACCCTCATATCGAGCCTATATATGAGGCATATTTGGGGATGCCCGAACGTGTCCACCATGTAGAATCCGATAGTCCAGACCCACTCCAAATCCCCAAATTTGCCAAATTGCTCTAAATCGACCACCCTCTCCCACCTCCGTCATCCATTTCTCTTGATCGTGTTGTTGCCCTCCTCCGCCCCCATCTAGAAGGAACCTGCGGAGAAGAAGGAAACAATAGTCCATGGAACCGAACATGATGGAGACAGGAGCGAACAAGTCGGAGATTGCCACATGGAGGAATCGGCACGCCCGCGAGAAGGGGGAGAATGAAGCTATGAAAAAGGAGGCCATCTAGATGGTGTTCAGCACGTCAGCTCTGGCGCTAAAGATTCTTGCTTGCTAGATGGTTTTTGGCCGCCAATTTATATCATTAAGTTGAGAAGAAGTCATTCACTGTGGCCTATTGTTGGCTCAAATTGAATGGGAAACCGAAGTGGCGTAGCCTGTTTGAAGACCAGCCTATAAGATGAAGAACAACGGTGGATCAAGCTCTCATCAATCTGTTGGATTGGATGATGATGATGATCCAAGTGGAGGACGAATGGACAAGGGACCGTTCCAGATAGGAACATACATGTCATGCGGAGGAGGTGGACAACGATAGGGTCACGCCTAAGGGTGCGACAAGCAAGATATCGGCCACATAGACGAACATTTTCTCCAACAAGGTGGCACATTGAACATAATATAAGAGAAGAATGGTGAGAGCTACAATCTCTTCTTGGATGTGCAAAGGGAGGGGATGGAGCTCAACCGAGATAGTGTCGGGAGAGGACGAGCATGGAGAGAAAAAAATGGATTTGAAAAAAATGAGAAATGCATGAAAATGGAGTTTGAAAATGCGAATACATTATGGTTTACAAGTGAGAAATGCATGAAAATGAGACGGTTGATATTGCGAAAGACAAGTTGAGTCTAACGAGGATTAGTGAGTAGTCGATGATCATGTTGCAAAACACCTGACTCATGGACGATAAAAATGAGAAGTGATTCATAAACAAGAAGAAGGAGAATAACAAACGTGACATTGGGGGGGGGGGAGGTTGATTGATTCATGTATCATGTACTTGTTGGATTTTATTCTATCTTGTGTTGAATACACTGAATTGCAGATTATTTTGGTTTACTGAATTCGTGATATTTAATTGTGATGTTTGCATGAAATGAGGTTTAAGGATGGCAATGGGTAGGGTATGTGGCGGGTCGAGCAATACCATACACATACCAATATAGTTAATTGGTACAAAATTCTACCCATACCCGTATACCCGTACCCATACCCATTGGGTACCCAACGGATAGATCAAATAGTACATAAATTATTCACAAATTAACATTCTTCAATACACTACCGACCGATACCACATTTAGTTACGGGAGCAGATGAGTATGATTTGACCGCTACCGACCTTTGCGCTCTTAGGTTGGTGAGCTCCATATGTTGTAGCTACATAGGTAAGTTCCACATGTCTATATGATGGGTAGAGTATGGGAATACCCATGGATAAAAGGCTATACCCATGACTTAACAGGTAGGATGCGGATATTACCCATGGATATGAAATTATACTCATACCCTATCCATGCTAAAATTGCCGAGGTTGGGTTATAAGGGCGTAGTTGACCGGACTAACGAATATTTGTCTCCAATTTCTATCCGTGAAATATAGAGGTTAAATTTGCATGGTCCGATTAAAGATGAATATTGCGCTCCACTCAGGCGGCTTCGGAGGCTGTGGCCGTGGCGACATCGCCGGAGGCGGAAGTTGCGGGGACGGGCGCGCCGCCGGCGAGCCGGGGCACCAACTCCTCACCGTCGGGACTCCGGCTAGGCCGGGCGCCGCCAAGAATGGGGCCGTGGCGTGGCCCTCTACCTCCGCGCCGGGTCACGCCGCCGCCGATCTTGGGTGTCTTCATCGACAAGGCTATGCAAAGGCGGGACGGGCTATCACCGCCGGGTACGCCGACACCGGTGGTGGATTCCTCGAGCTCGTTGACGGCCGCCGATCTTTCTATCCCGGAGCTGGAGGCGGGGCATTTTTCAAAACCCATGCAGGTGGGACCGCGGGAACGCGCGGATGATCGTGACCATGCAAACCCATGGGCGTATCTCTATCGCCCATCCAGGAGATTCCCTAGTTCTTCTTCGCTATGGTGGGGTACGATCGGGCAATCACAACGCTGCCTTCGACTCGCCTCGGACTCCATCGTCTCGCCAAGTTCGCCTCCGCTCACCCACGACTCGACCCGCTCATCATCGTCCTCGCAAGTCTCGCCGCCGAGTCTGCGGTGGGAGAGGTCTTTCGCCTCTGTCGCGGCGACGCCGGCTCGCCTCAGGGCGGTTCCGGCTCGGCCGCAGCATGGTGGGGGCCGCGGATGCCCGACACACGTCCGCCGCTCCGACTCCTCTCCAGCAGCAGGTCGTGGGGGCCGGGGCTGGTGGGCATCGCACTGGCGCCCCCCCGCAACTGACGGCTGCACCGCCGCCCTTTCTGGCTCATGGCGCCGGGAGCGTGGCCAACTTGCGTGCTGGGGATTGCGATCATGCGGACGAGCGTGACCATCTTGGACCTTGGGCCCATCTCCACCGTCGCTACAAGGTGTACTGGGAGCGGGCTTGTCGCTCGTGTGACTTGGGCTTGGATGTGAATGGGAACCAAACCTCGGGTGTATCCAATCTTGGAAAATCTGGGACCTCTTCGCAGCCAACTATTCAGAGGACTACCATGGTTATTACCCCATATAATCCTCATCCGCAAACCCCTCGCGGGATTGAGATTGTATCGAGGATAAGACGTGTCTCACCGGGTCTGTTGAGGGACAAGAGTGCAGCGGCAGGTGTTCTCACAGCTTCGAGTACGGCTTCGTTGGAGGCTGCTGTAGTGGCGGGGTCGGCTGCTACTCCAACCTTGCCGACCCATGCTTCTGCTTCTTCTGCGACCACGCCTAAGGGGAAGGGTTCTGTCTCGCCGCGCACACCGCCACCCACTACGGCTGTCTTTACCGATGGAGTCACTCTGATCCGTCGTAGTGAGAGGTTTGGGGTGGCGGCGGATGGGTCTTCCATGACGGATGAGGACTCGTTGAAGAAGGCTATGCGTCATAAAGCGGCTCTCAACTTGGACTCTCTAGGTACGGAAATGAAATCAAAGTCTTTTCTTTCGTTTTCTCCTATTTCGATTCAGTCCAAGCTTAATAGTGTAGGTTTTAATCTTGGTAGTAGTAAGAAACAAGTAGAGGTTTCAACTAATGTCTTGAGGCATATGGAAGTTGACCGTCTAACGGTTATTCCTAAAGCTTCGACTAAGTTGACAGCCACCTATTTGGATGAAGAAGAAGCGAATGCCACATCAGATGGTCAGCTTCTTTCTCATCTAATTGGTGAAGTGTTGGAGGGTGGTTTGGATGACGACGGTTTGAGCTCATTGTATGAGTTAAAAGCAGCCGGTCGGAAATCTAAATCTACCACTAACAAGTCTCGGAAACGGGCCAAGTTATCCAAATCCCCCACGGTTTCCCAATGAATGGCATGTTTGCAAATAGCAGAGGTCTTGGTGACTTGGCTAAATATTTGCACTTTGCTGGTTGTGTTCGGGACCATAATTTGGATTTCTTAGCTATTTCTGAGACGGGTAGACGTGAGTTTTCGCAATCTCTATTGAACCGACTTTCGGGCGGTATAGAGTTTGATTGGTACTCGCGTCCCCCTCATGGCCGTTCCGGCGGCATTCTACTAGGCATCAGGACTGATACCATGGAAGTGTTGGATGTTACGGATGGTGATTTTCATATTAAAATGCACATCCGTAATAAATCCGATAATTTCATTTGGAGTCTTGTTGCCGTGTATGGGCCGGCTCAGGAAGCGGCTAAGACTGCTTTTCTCTGTGAAATGGTAAACTTGGCAAAAGATAACCCACACCCTGTTATCATTGGTGGGGATTTCAATATGCTACGTTTTCCGTTTGAGAAAAGTAAAGGTCGGTTTGACAACCGTTGGCCTCTTTTGTTCAATGCAGTCATCGACAGCTTGAACTTAAGAGAGATAACAATGGTGGGGAGACAGTTCACTTGGGCTAATTCTCTCCCTGAACCCACATACGAGAAACTAGACCGTGTACTGATGGATACTGATTGGGAATCTAGGTTCCCACTGGTGTCGGTACGGGCTCTAGAACGTATTGAGGGATTGTCAGACCATGCTCCCATTCTTTTGACCACTGGAATACCCAGACCACAGTGTAAGCCACGGTTCAAGTTTGAGCTTGGGTGGCTGCACCGCGAGGGTTTCCATGAGATGGTTAAAAGAATTTGGGAAAGACCAGTTGCGGGTGATACGCCTATCCAGCGGTGGAACAACAAGATACGTGCTTTACGCACGCACCTCGTTGGCTGGGCTCGTCATACTTCTGGTTTACTTAAAAAAGAGAAGGAACGACTTTCCTCGATAATTGATGCTCTAGAAGCATTAGCAGAAGTTCGGTTACTATCCGCGCAAGAGATTGAGCTAAAGAGCCAATCCAATGCACAGATAGCGAAGCTACTGCGAGAGGAGGAGTTAAAATGAACACCTAATTCATCCTAGAAGGGGATTCGAATACTCGCTATTTCCATAGTATTGCCAATGGCAGACACAGGAAAAAGCGCATTCATTCTCTAGTCCAGGATGAGGGAACGATTGAGGGCCATGAACAACTAAAGTCGTACATTACAAATTACTATAAAGGCCTGTTCGGTGCTCCAGAGGAAGGAAATTTCACTTTGGATGAGTCTCGAACAGAGGATATCCCCCAGGTTTCAGATGCGGAAAATAGTCTACTTACTAAACTCTACTCAGAGGAGGAAGTGAGGATGGCGGTTTTCCAAATGAAACATAATACACACCTGGACCTGATGGTTTCCCGGCTGAGTTCTACCAGAACTTTTGGGATGTTATCAAGTCTGATTTACTTCAACTGTTCGCCTGTCTTCACAATGGACAGCTAGAGTTGTTTCGTCTCAATTTTGGTGAGATAATTTTATTACCTAAGGTTAACGAGGCAGAAAGGATTCAACAATTTAGACCTATATGCCTTCTTAACGTTAGTTTTAAAATATTCACCAAAGTGGCTACGATTCGACTGAACAGTGTGGCAGATCATGTGGTTCGTCCGTCTCAGACGGCTTTTATGCAAGGCCGCAACATCCTTGATGGAGTTGCGATCCTACATGAAACAGTTCACGAGCTACATAGGAAAAAGCTGAATGGGGTAATTCTTAAAATTGACTTTGAGAAAGCTTATGATAAAGTCAAATGGTCTTTCCTTCAGCAGACCCTCAGAATGAAAGGTTTTTCTACTGAGTGGTGCGCGTTAATAAATAGCTTTGTTTCGGGAGGAAGTGTAGCCATTAAGGTCAATGATGACACTGGCAAATACTTTCAAACGAAAAAAGGCCTCAGACAGGGTGACCCGTTATCGCCAATACTATTTAATATAGTGGCTGATATGTTGGCTATCTTGATCGAACGCGCTAAATCTGAGGGTCAAATTGAAGGAGTGATTCCACATCTTGTAGATGGTGGTTTATCGATTCTTCAATATGCTGACGATACAATTCTTTTTATGGAACATGACATCGAAAAAGCTCGTAACCTTAAGCTGATCTTGTCAGCATTCGAGCAACTTTCGGGTCTTAAGATAAATTTCCATAAAAGTGAATTGTTTTGCTTTGGCGAGGCTCGAGAAAACGCCGCCTTGTATGCTGAACTTTTTGGCTGTGAGCAAGGTCAATTTCCTATCAACTATTTGGGTATTCCGATTCATTATCGGAAACTTACAAATGCTGAATGGAAAAAGGTGGAGGAAAGACTTCAATTACGCTTAAATAGCTGGAAAGGCAAACTCTTATCCCTGGGTGGAAGATTGGTTCTCATAAACTCGGTACTAACAAACATGGTACTGTACATGATTTCATTCTTCCAATTGCCCAAAGGAGTCTTAAAAAGATTGGATTATTTCCGGTCTAGATTCTTTTGGCAAGGGGATTGTGAGAAAAAAAATATCGTCTGACTAAATGGAGTGTGGTTTGTTGCCCTAAAGACCAAGGAGGGCTCGGAATTCATGACCTTGAGGTCAAGAATAGAGCCTTGCTAGGTAAATGGCTCTTCAAACTTCTATCGGAAGATGGAGTTTGGCAAACCCTCCTTAGGAGAAAGTATGTGGGAGATCAAGCTGTTTCTCAGGTTTTTGGAAACCTGGCGATTCACACTTCTGGGCTGGCCTCATGGCTACAAAGAAGTTTTTTTTCCAACATGGATCTTTCTCAATTAGGGATGGATCGGAAATTCGTTTCTGGGAGGATAAATGGCTAGGCCATTCTACCCTTAGAGAACAATATCCGGCTCTGTACACTATTGTACGAAACAAAAGCGACACGATCGCGAAGGTGTTGGGTACCTCCCCACCAGATGTTTCGTTCAGAAGAAGTTTACTTGGAACGAGACAAGCATCCTGGAATGCCTTGCTCATCCGATTGGATTCAGTCCAATTGTCGGAAGGTCCAGATAAATTTCAATGGAATCTTACGAAGAATGGCAAATTCTCGGTTGATTCCATGTATAGAGTTAATTCTACCCGAAGTGCCAGTCGATATTAAGGATAATAACAAAATTTGGAAGATGAATATCCCGCTTAAAACTAAAGTGTTTGCGTGGTATCTTCGTCGGGGTGTAATTCTTACAAAAGACAACCTTGCCAAGCGTAATTGGCACGGAAGTAAAAAGTGTGTTTTCTGTCAACATGACGAGACCATTAAACACTTATTCTTCCAGTGCGAATTCGCCAGGTCTATATGGTCAGCCATCCAGATAGGTTCTACCTTACATCCACCGCGTACTGTTGCAAACATTTTTGGCAACTGGTTAAATGGCGTGGATCCTAGGTTTAAACTCTTCTGTAGGATGGGCGCGATTGCCATTATTTGGTCGCTGTGGCTATGTAGAAATGACAAGGTTTTTAACGATAAAAATGCTTCTGTTATGCAGGTTATCTATCGGTGTACAGCTACGCTACGAGCATGGTCGGCCCTGCAGTGTGTGGAGTACCGAGACTTATTTTTGGAGGTGGCGTCGAGGCTGGAGGCTGCGGCCAGGGAGTTATTCTCCCGGCATGGATGGCAACATAGACTCCGGATAGACCTACCAGCTTCTTAGGCGGATCTACAATTTCTCATTATGATATGTAATTCGCCTTTTTACTTTTTGTTCTGAATTGGTTACTGGTGAACTGGTGGCTGTGTGCATCTTAGCTATGCAGAGACCAGATGTAATGCTTAAAACTCTTAAGTAATAAAATCTTTTTATCTAAAAAAAGCTAGCACCTGATCATCTCAGCTATAGCTCCGCAGCTGATTGACGGATTCGACTTTTGCACCACGGTGCTGGTTGGTTTTCACCGCCGCGGGTAAGCTCGAGAGGTTTCGATCCTAAGGGTACGCCACGCACACGCACTCCCTCCTCTAGACGCCTCCACTCGCGGGACCCTATCACTCACTAGCCAGCGTAGCAGCTACAGGAGTGGCGCGAAGCTGCTGCTGCACTGCACGGGTGGGTGTGCGAAGTGAAGCCAGTGCGATTTCCAGCCTCGGATCCAACGGACCGACCAACCGCACGTGCGATGCGAGCAGCCCTCATTCCCACCTCCTCTGCTCTTGCTCTGCACCACCTCCACAGCTCCAGCCTCCAGGCACCAGCTGCTGCCGCCGGAACCGGATTCCCATTACCGCTCCTCTTCCCCTGCTCGCGCGTGCAATCCCATTCCCGTTCCCTCTCGCGCCCGGCTCTATAAATCCCGGCGCGCTCCTGCCCCAACACCCCCCTCCCTCCTCCTTCCTCTCTTCTTCCTCCTCCTCGGTTTCAGCAAGAGAGAGAAGCAGCAAGAGAGCTAGAGAGAGAGGAGTCATAGTTCCATCCATTGCTTGGTCTCACCGAGCTTTCTCGCCTGATCGAGGTCGCCTCCTCCTCCCGGAGTCCAAGAAACCGAAGCCAGCGAGCGCATATGCTTCCCCGGGTTCGTCTGAGACTGAGAGTCGCACGCTGATGCGATGTCACCGGTGATCAGCGAGATCCTCCTCTCCGGGTTTATGATCAACTCCACCCTCCGGCGCCGAACACACCTCGTCCAGTCCTTCTCCGTCGTCTTCCTCTACTGGTTCTATGTCTTCTCATAAACTACTCGCCCCACTCCAGACCTCCCTCCCCCTCCTCCTCTCCCTCCTCCTCCTGCTTTAGCCCTCCCTTCAACCTTCCTCCTCGCCGCCGTCCCTTCCTCTCTAGTTTCCGTAGCTGAGAATCGATCGACCGGTCAGTCATCTTTGGTAGTGCTTCCAACTGTCTGTTCTTGCAAGAAAGGAAAGCAGAGTTCTTGCTTCCACATGGCGTTTTCCAGCGGGAGCGGCGGGAGCACAGGCTCGCTCTCGGCCATGGCGGCGGCGGGGGGCACGGAGGAGGAGTTGCGGGCGCTCATGGAGCAGCGCCGGGCCAAGCGGATGCTCTCCAACCGGGAGTCGGCGCGCCGCTCGCGGATGCGGAAGCAGAGGCACCTCGACGACCTCGCCGCGCAGGCCGCGCACCTCCGCCGCGAGAACGCGCACGTCGCCGCCGCGCTGGGGCTCACCGCGCGGGGACTCCTCGCCGTCGACGCCGAGAACGCCGTCCTCCGCACCCAGGCCGCCGAGCTCAGCGCGCGGCTCAGCTCCCTCGAGGACATCATCGCCTGCATGAACGCCACCGCCAACAGCAACACCGCCACGGCCGCAGCCGCCGTCGCGCTCACCGTCGCCGCCGCCGCCGCCGCCGCCACCGACCCGCTCCTCGGTGGCTTCGACGGCGCCTCCTTCGACGACATGTTCAGATCCTCCCCCGAGATGTTCATGTTCCAGCCCTGCTAGCCACCCATGGCAGAGAAGCACAGCAACAACAACAACAGCAAAAAAAAAAAAAATCATCTTTTTTTCTGATCCTTTTCAGGTTAATCTGGAGAGCCGTGGAGTTTTTCACTGCACCTAACTAAGCTAGCGGCTGGGGTTAATATTAAGGGAATGGCCTAATTATCATGTGTAATTGTGGGGGTCTAGTAGTCTGGTAATCTGAATGATGGTTCTTATGTTTAGCATGCATCATCATGTAACTCCACTATGTAAGCTCTCTCTTTCTGTGTTGCTGTTCTTCAGACAAAGGAAGTGCCATATATAATTACTCTACTTACTGACTGATCAGCCCAAGTTAATTAATTACTACATCTCTTGATATACTTTGCCTGACTTTTTCCTCATTTTGTTCTGTCTTGGAATAAGATTTTTCTTCTCTGCCTCTGAAAATTATGAAGTGCTCAGCTAGTACATTGATTGTGTTGTTTCTGTCTGACTAGCCTTCAGATTTTTACAGCTAGTACATTCTTTTGACGCCAATGCACATTGTTAAGAAAAATTCCCATAATATTATTCCACAAGGTAGTGGGAATAACCAGAGTGATATCAGCCAGTCTTTTATGCCTGGAATACAGATAGAGAATGGAATAAAAATAACTGGGCAGGTCTTTTCTCTAAATTTTATCTCTCTGATCGAATTTCTTTTAGCACAGTACTAAAGGTTGTTGTGCACACAGAAAGAGATTCTCCAAATTACCCTCTTTGTTCTCCCCACTATTCATGCTGCTTGTTGGTTCTTCAAATTTGATTGTACCACAAGACCACTTTTCAAGTTGTCATGTATGCATGGACCAACACAGGTACAGTGTATGTACATCTCTGCAAACTAATGGCAGCAGCACTATCTATCATTCAGTACCCTAGCTAAGGTAGCCCCAGTGAGTGCCATCTCTTGTAGTAGCTCACAACACAGATCTTTCACCTCAAGTTCATTTTTTCATCTGGCTCCAGCTCACATGATGATATCTTGGGTATGGTACCCACCGACCAAACCACATGCAGATGCAGCCTGATGATCCACATGAATCCCATGCATGATCCTCTACTGCCTATAAACTGGGGCACTGCAAGATCAGCAACTGTCCCAAGATGTCATTGGGATGTATAATGTCATCTTGGTCTTCAGTTCTTGTGTAAGTAGTACTCTACCCAGTACATACACGCATGCATACATACATATGGGATGTAATGGACCACTGGAAGAAGTGCAATTCTGGTGCCATGGACCTGGAGGTAGCTTGGCTACATTGATGGAGTAGAGCCAGCTCTGCTCACACAGTGGAGATTGCAGAGGCCATCTATCCATGCTGCAAAAGGCAGGTAATCAAGGACAACAAGGTGGTCACTCACTTCAACTCACCCCAGCCAGCCACAACATTTCTTCCTCTCCATCAACAATTCCACAGAGGAAAAGAAATTCTCAGCAAGAACAGCCAGAATATTCTCCATCTCCGGCCGCCATTGCTGCTCCGGTGGGGAAGTGGGCGGACCGGCGGTGGATGCGACGACGATCGTCGGAAACTTCGGTATACACGAGAAAAGAGTTTACATGTTTGATTTTGGCATTTCTCAGCAACGGAAACAATCTGATGCCCGAGGTGTGTGAATGCATGCATAGAGGGTTGCGTGTTATGGCCATGAGAAGATGCAACTAGAGCCACCCTGATGTGTATGAGCAGCATGATTGGTTTGTATTGACAGTGCATTTTTAAATTAGTTTTGTTGACACTTATAGGATCAACTAGCTCAAGTTTGAGCCACAAAATAAAGATGGATAAAAGGATTACCTTGATCTGAAGATGATGGCATGCCTTCTATTCTTGCTCACACAAGGATGGAGCAAATTGTGCTAAGTTCTTCCTAGTGTTTGCTAGATCGGTTGCCTTTTCTTTTGTGAGAGTTAGAGAGTAAGAGAGAGGGCAGGAGAGCTTCTACCGTGTCTCTCCTAACTTCTAGGGTCATCTAACCCTTTTATTTTGTTTAGCACTATACACTAGGGGAACTAGTACCGTTGGATCAGAAATGGATGTCTCCGATCAAGACAACACATTAGAGATACTGTAGCACCGCTTACTGTAGTGCCGACTTACTGTAGCAGCCGTAATTTTTGACTTTTGACCTAAGAGTGAGAGCAGCCTAGATCACAAAATATCCAACAAGTTTATGTGCCAATTTTTCTTTTCTTTGGTCAAGTGAATCACCCAGACCATCCTCCTGCTTGATCTGGTAGCATGATGCGTGCATATAAATTTGCACCTTATATTTTAAACAAGACGACGTTGCTTGCAGCAGGAAAACTCAGCAGAAAAATAGAGAACGCATATTAGGCAAGGTCCCTAGAGAAAAAGGTGCCATGGACTTTGGTTTTCTTGGTGGTTCCTCTCAAGATTCTTGAGGTACTCAATTGAACTAGAGTACTTTATTGTACTTTAAAATGGCTTGATGTGTCCAAGATGTTCTCAACTTTTTTATGTGTGTGTGGAGAAGAGAGAAAGTACATATTTTCTCCATTATTTATACCTTAAAAACTGTGAGTTGGTTCTGCTCATATACATCTGGCATTTCCTGATAATTTGTGAAGATGAAGATCTAACGGAAGAATGAAAGAGAAAGAAAGAAAGAAAAGGAGGAAGAAGGGTCTCGTCTCATTGATTGTAGCTTTTGTATCATAGTGTCACTTGAGTCCAAAGGTTCGTTCATGCATTATACATGAAACTGGCGAAACAGTAGCCTGTACAGGTTGTTAGATAAGACATGATTTTCCTTAGAAGTTGACAGTGCTTTGCTCCAGAAGCTGCATCAATGGCTTGGTGACCATGTAATTTCAAAAAAAAAAATTGAATTGTAGATTTTCAGCTTACATGTTAGCCAAGAATTATCTTACACAAAATAATTATTTATCATATACAAGACTAGAAATATATTTTTCTTGAGATGCCAAGGTTATGCAGAATAAACACTTTACTACGTATAAAGAATATGAACAAAAAGCAGAGCTATATTGGAATAAAGGCTACCTTGAAACAATTCTCCTTGGAATAAAGAGCAGAATTTTATCGTTCAAAGCGCGCCAAATGCGGCCAAAGACTATTTCATACCAAACATGAGAATTTCTTAACAGTAGAGATGTAATTCAGATCTTAGCAAAAGTATGGTGGCCGTTGCAAAACACGATCTATCGCGCAGGAAAATAAATAAGTATTATTTTGATTCCTTCTTGCACAAACCAAGGCTAAGGCTCTGGCCCCTCTTAAATTAACCTCGGTAGGATTGTACTTGTGCTCAGTTGAATACTGATTATGAGCAGCTGCATATGGGCTAATGCATGCACTAACTTGCATTGTGTGCTCCTTAAGCCCATGTGGTCGGTGGAGACAAAGGCTGCTGTGTTCATGTTCAGTCACATTGCTCCATCAGTGGTTGAACGGTGCAAGGTGCATGGAGTCCCAGACCAGATTCAGTCATTGATAATTGGAGCCTAGATTTAGCATTGTGATGAATTGTATACGATGCAATGCAAATGTATTTTGTTGTTTCAAAGATTTCAGTAGAATCACATCCCCAATCGCGATAAGCACACATTAACCCGTCAATTTTGGATTCAATTCGGGATTGAAACACATTTGAAATTTCACTTTCTTTTCTTATGCATCGGAACAGAAACTGTCCATGAACATGTTTTTGAAGAACCTGGTAAGATTAGCAGGCGTAACCGCACTGGATGCTAAATTGCAATGAATTTTCGAGGACATTTCTCTGAAGAGCATAAAGCGCAGAGCTTAAAAATTTCGAAATCTTGGACCATATGCCTAAGAATTGCATAGACCATTGGCAAGAATCTGATTACATTTGTCTCCTTCCCTTGCATTTCCATGTTGGAGGTAGCCATCGGCCACAGAGAAATATGCGTGGCCGTCCAGCTTTATTGTTGTTCCTGGAATACCTTTTCCGCAAATGGAAAAGATAAAACCAAATAATGGTACACATTCACAAGCACATTGCCTCTTTGCTTTTGTTGCTAGATGCACTCGACCTACATACACACGCACTGCTATGTAAAGCAGCCATACACCCCTCTGCTTGTGCACATTGTTAGTTCTTATTCTCTTTCTTTGACAGCAGAATATGGATTTCACACGTCGCACAGACAAAACGGGATGCGAAAAGGCGGCATTATTGCCGCGATGGATGGCGAAAGAGCATGTCATGGTCACTGTGGTGAAGGCTAGAGTTTTTGCAATGTTCAAGGGAGCAGCAAAAGTTGTCAAAAAGCAGGCTGTTGCATTGCCATAGGCATGCTTGCAATGTGCATTCATGGAAGGTGAAGGCTGGGATAGGAATTTGCTTGCAAGAGTAAAAACAACAGGGACAGCAAGCCTGACTGCTCTTCCTCCTCACGGTCACTTGGAGGCCAAGCCAATGGGATGTACGTGGTGACAGGTTGGATGCTAGGAACTGCAAAAAAGTTCAAGCATGGATCACATTATTGTGTGGCCATGGATATAAACATGGCCTTTTCTCCGGTGATCTTTTAGAAGGTGAAAAGTTAAGCCCCATTTGGAACGCGAGAATTCGTTACGGCTCAAGGCGGTTGCGTGTAGTTTAGTGTCAGTGGGTGCAATTTAACCAACCTTTTGAGAATCTGAAGCTTCTAGGCATCTCTAATCAATGGACGTAATGCCATTTTGCTTAATGCAGTATCCTCCATTTGACAGTGTGATTTGTGCTGTGCGGCAAAGCAGCAATTGCCTTGCTTACTCTGGAAGGAGGAGGATTACAGCAATCACTATCATATTGTAAAAATGCACTTTCCCACCCTTGATGCCTTTCTACAAACCTTTTGCATTTTTACAAATCTTACATGAAAGGTGGCGAATGATACCTTTCCTTCCTCCGTTGAGCTAGGAACCCTAAAAATGCTTAGCTAGATAAGTTCTTGTTTGCTACTATGTCATTAGTGGAACACTAGCTCAGTAGCTCCAATTTGATTACAGTGGCCATCTGTCTATCTCTCTCGATTTTATTAAGATTAAATGTACAAGTAGCTGCAAGAGACAGATATTGAACTATAGTGCTTTATATTTGACATTTGGATTGAGAGGAATCTTCTGATGCTCACCATGCAATGACTGAATTAGCTTATTTGTCAAAAGGATACTAGGTTGTAATTTGAAACTTTGGCATTCTGTGTCATTATCAAAGGTTTGCATGACTCGTCACTGTAAGGCGATCAATCTTGACCTCTAATTTTCGAGAAATTTAGCGTATTAACGTCATAAAATAAAGTGTAACACGTTAGAAATACTACCACATGTGGGGTCAAGGGCCACATGTCAGTGACATACTGGATGATATTTTCCTGCTGTGGTGTTTTTTATAGTACTCCCTCCGATCCATATTAGTGGGCATAGTTTTGTCTAAATTCATATGTATCTAGTTAAATATTTAGACTAGATACATGTGTATCTAGACAAAGTTGTGCCCACTAATATGGATCGGAGGGAGTACAAAGATATATTCCTAGTTTAGCAAAGCATGAACACACCATCTGGTTCATTCAACAAAACTTCAACTGGACAACATCAGAGCCGCCGACCATCTCAACTTAGGTGGCCCCACTCCCCCTTTGTAACTTCTGATAGTTGCTTCTGGCATTAAGCAACATCACAAATATACTCGTGGCTCCTTGCAGTTTATTAGCCCTAATTACGCAACAAGCAGCATTGCAATCCATGCACATTTATTAATTAACTCCCAAATCAAGCCACAACTCCCCACCTAACCAAGGAGAGTCCCACTGCCACAGGGCAACCGAACAAGTCTCCATCTGTAACTGTCCTCCAGCTGCTTCAGACATCCACATCAGCAATCCATTCAGCAACTAGTTGAAGGTAGTTGAAGGTAATTTAGGCCATGGAAAATAGATACTACCAGAGCCTAATTGCCAAACTAGGCACACATGGTTTTGCTTGCTTCATGGCTCCTGCTACTACCCTCATCTTGCTCTGAAAGAGATTTTCTATTGGTGTGCACGTGTAGATGGTGGGACAGTCACATCAAATTAATTTGTCAAGAGAAACAAAGTTGAGGAACTCTAGGGCACAGCTGTGCCGTTGACCAAATATAAGAAATTACTAGAGCCAAGAATTGTGTTGCTCCTCACCAAAAGAAAATTTTGTGTTGCTTCTGCGATCACCCAACCGAGAGAAAACTGGACTTTTGAAAAAATTGTAGGGTGAGACTCTGGACCTAGCATTACTAAACAAAATCCAAAGAGTTCATGCAATCCTATAGGGTGAGAACGAAAAACTTAGAAGGTGAGACTGGCAGAACATGAGGATCAAGCTCATGCAATGCCATAGGGTCATCCACACTTCCCATATAGCTCTGCATGGAAAAGGGATCAGTTTCACCTGACATTATGATATTTTAATAATGCTAAAACTAAAAGTAGTATTCCTAGCAAGAACTTTTAAAACCACTTCATTTTCACCCGTACGCTAGACATTTAGAATCCCGACTGCCTCTGCATATGAAATCGTTCCACTGGTATGCCAATGATCGCCACCTTCAGGTGTTTGTTGCATTATTAATAGTTCAACAGCAAGGCCTCGTACATGTTTGTCCTTGATTTCAGCTACACAACACAAGTCCAAAGGTACTAACAACCATAGAAAAACAGAAATGGGATTAACAATTAAAAAGATCCTCAAGTACAGGAGCAGCATGTGCAACGAAAATTATGATGATGCAGCCGGTTCATGCAATACTGCAATAGAAATAAATCTCTACTTCATTTTCTGAAGAGGGATGCAAAATACTGCAATGGGATTAACAAACCACTTCATTTTCTTTATAACTTCAGGGACATTAATTTTGGTTCATCAATTTGATGAAACTAAACAAAACGATGAAGTGTAGCCAAGTGAATAAACTTGCATCTTTAATTGTTACATTTTATTGTGGACCCTACTAACACTACTTCATATTCTAAATTGTTCTATTGCCCCAGCAGTTTTAGTCTAAATTGGAGTTTTTGGCATCAAAAGGTGTTGCCTCTATCCCTTTTTGTGTGAGGTTGAAGCCACTAACCTCTCTCTGTATTTCAAAAATAGACTCAACTACTTGCTTCTCAAACTGTTGTTGTTGTAATTGTTTTTGAGCTTGGAGAAAGAAAGAAAGAAAGAAAGAAAGAAAGAAAGAAAGAAAGAAAGAATAGTAACTATCAGAAAGTATATTCAGCATAACATCCTGGCATTTCTATTGCAACCTTGCTCATTTGTCAAGAAAGTGAGGTATCTCACCTTATTCTCCTCCTGTTCTGAGAGAAAACTATCCTACATTTGGTGGCTACAAAGGAACGACCTGTTTTACTTCTGAAAATATATACATATGTGCCACACAAAGGCCCATTTTTCATTTGTCGCGATGAGAGCGTGAGGATACTCGTGCAACGTCAGCCTTTCCCAATTTATACTGAAATTGACTGTTTTCCCCCATTTCATCATTGTCGTGTAACTGGAAAAAAATACTTGAGGTTAAATAACAATATAATTCTGAAAACAATGATAAGCTTAAATAATATCTTGGCATTTCACTTTTCCGCAAGTTATTTTTTCTCTTTGTTTACTTTACCATGCGATTCTGTAATGTAATACGGATTGATCAAACAGTTACAATGGTGGAGAGGTCCCCAAGTGGTGAGGCGGTTTAACCGTTTAACTGATGCTAGCAACTTCCAAACAACTTAATCGTGAGAAGAATTCAGGGATTCAAGAGATGAATCGGTTGTAAACAGGCATGGGACAGAGCTGATTCTCGAACTATCACACCAATGCATTTTTGGTGGCTTCACCAACTATGCCCATGCTTACACAGCTGTCCAGGAGATATGTTGGATAACAGGGAAACAGTATGCTCGGTCATCTGATGCCTAAATACAGCATCTCAAGAACATTAAATTACATCTCTAAAAACAATCATGGCACCGACCATGACACGACACAACCAGAAATAGCAGCAACTGATGATGGCCTCAGCAGTCTCACACCTTATGGATGTGTTCTTCTATTATAATTCTCGAACATGTTATCTTCTATTTTAATTGGTCTCAAATCCACAATTTTAATTGTCAGATAGTGTTACTGCTGATGACTCATAGCTCAGTTTACCAAGTTATGCTCAGTTACAAAAAAATCACAAAAAGGAAGAAAATGTAAAGAGTCTGTAGGGTACTGAACTGCAGTATTGCGACATGTTTACTGTTATGTAGACTACTCATATCACTGTCTGAGTCGTTGCCATCAGACTTTGTATACAAGTATTGCACAGGTACATGATGTGAATCAAGGAAACAGGTACATGATGTCTACCACTCGTAACATTGCATATCCTTCAAATACACGTCCTGACATCAGATTTTCAGGTCACTGTCAGGATGGCTTGTGTTAATGGTTAAGAGATTTAGAAACGGTTATATCATATTAATGTGGAGGGAAATTGGTAGGGAAAATAACAGTACCTGGGAAACAGGAAAAAGTTGAGGATATCATCAGGGAAATCAATGGTTTTGATGGGAGGAAAGAAAGTGGAAAAAAAAGAAACTAATGGGGCACCAATACTTAGACCAAACAAACTGGCAAGAAGTTAGCTGCTAAGAGGGAGATTCTTGGTTAGTGGACAAAGTAATATCTCCCATATATTCTGTTACTTTCAAAAAGATATATGCAAGAAGTCTATGTCTATAAGCATACAGAAGAGGGAGCATATATTCTTGGCTTCAAAAGTACTAGGCAGTGAGAACAGAAAGTTTGATTCGGGAAAGACAACACATGTGGACAAGATCGTAATTTCAAAGTTCAAACTCCTTCGCATTACGTTGCTATCGGAAAAATATGAACTCATTAGTTGTTCCTTTTTTAATACGAATAGTGGCAGGAGTTCTGCCTAATCAATTGAGAGAATAGTAGGACTATAGTAGGCTCAGGCAGGAAACAACATACAGGATGTCTTCTCTCCAGCCTACAATTGGAGCAAAGGCTGGAAAAAAAAACAAGGCAAAGCATTGTACGACAGTCTGAACTACGGCTTAGGATAGCAAGCTAAACTGCTGATCGGTTGTTCTACTCTAGACCGAGACCTCAACACCTCGATGAGAAGATAGCTGAAGCATTTGAAAGGTGGGTTAAAGCTACTGTATTTGTGCTCATTTCTTCGGCATGAAAACTATGTCACTAAAATGTTTAGGAAAGTCATACTATTGTTGATGCAAATAACAATGCTTTCTCGTTACTGGTTCAAGTTGGAAAATAGATAATATTTTACCTCTGATATTCTCTGATGCTTCTAATTCTGGGAACCAGCAGATCAAGCTGTTCCCTGTTTGCAACAGTGATCCTCAGGATGCCAATATTTTGTAGGAATCAGGAGATTTACATGATGCTCTAGAGGATATAACTTAATTCCAAGGTAAATTCAAACTCTTGGTATACCCAAAATTAGGTTCTGCAGTACTGTATAAGTTTCCTTCATCCTTTTACAAGAAAAGAATAAATATTTGTAGCATTTAAGTAATTAAGTTTCAACTAACTGCACATCCAGCAGCAACATCATCGCAGCAAGCACAAAGGTGCATGAGCACTAACAGGAACAAACAAAAAGAAAAAAAAAAGTCTGGCCCTATCTTCATTCACTCATTTTCAATGTTCCCGCACAAAAAGCAATACAATCAGTTATATGCAAAAAAATAGGACTTAAAAGCAGGTATAGAGAAGCCAGTGATTGCTTAGGTTTATGATCTATGAAGAAAAGGAACATTTAAGTGCAATAATGGACTGGCCACTATAAAACTAAACTGTGTAAAGGGACCGATTGCAGAGGCCTAAAGCAAAATCCAGAAGTGTGAGATGTTTGTTAGGCTAATTGCTATGTGGGAGCTGCTAAACATACTTCTATAAGCTACAAAGAGTAATTTTCTAGACAAGTAGAGAATGCACCACAACGACTAAGAGAATGTTGTAAATCAACAAGAGCTTGAACTGCCTACCTGATGCTATATGCAGTTATGTTCAATAAAGTCCAAGTGTCCTCAACTCTGTAACATGGCTAGGATCAAGGTCTGGCACTAGATCAGCTCCTTCAAGATCCTCCACAATATACTCCTGCCATACAAGGAATATCACAGTATGAGCAAATCATTTAACGTAAGTTTATCATAAGAAAGATAAGGTACTACAATTTTAAATTTTGTAATGCTAAGAATCTATTCTATGCCAGGATAAGAAGAAGAACAATGCATGTGTAACTAACGAGAAACATTAAAAATCATCACACGGGGACTTCATAGTTCATATTCTACCTGCTGGGATCATGTCAGGATAGGAAACCTGCACCATGATATAGAACCAGTTGGAATATTCTATGTTGAAATTGGCATTCAGATTTTTCAAACATATTGACTGTTGATGACATGATCACATGACTACTTGGTGGCACAGCTAACAGTTTATTAATCAGTTATAAAAGCAATCTATAGATCAGAAAATGCACTTTTCGAAATGAAAGGTCAGTCAGCAAACTTGTCGTTTTTTCTTTCACCAACCTTGGTCAACTCTTGCTTCGCAAGAACATGGTAGTGTCGTTCAGTGATCCTCTGTCCACATATTATAGCTATGAAGAATCCATATAGCAAACCAACCAAAATAATAGCCAGTACTGCAATTTAAGGAATAATTATAAATATTAAGAAAAAATTCTCAGTAAGTGTGCTTCATATACAGCACCGGTATATATTCAAATATAGACTGCAGTAAAGAATATAGCATGCATGTCAATATTTGTACAATCACAAATTATAAACCTAAATGACAACAATGGATAGACAAATGTCATTATATTCTCATCTAGCATGTGTTGTCTTAACAATTTACATACCTTTAGAGCCAAAGTGAAAACACGAGTTATCATGTAGCTCCCATCGAGCATGTAGACTTGACTCTATCAGACATGTTTGTTACAATTCACCTAGTACTCTAGACGATCATCTAAACTATGAAAATAAATTCATATGACAGGTCTTCCCAGGCTTTCCCAAAGCACAACCACACTTAGGTAACCATGGCTCGTTCTATTCAAAATATACTTAGGTTAGCTTATAACTCCAAGGACCTAACCTCTGACTACTATCGTAGATTACACCATGATGATCTATATCCTCATAGTAGATACAGAAATACATAGAGATTTTGCCAGCAAAAGATTATTTCAACACTATATACTCCTCTGTTCCAAATTAAGTGACTCAGATTTGGTACAACTCTTAATTTGGGACGGAGGGAGTATCTTAATATGGCTACAAAAATAAAATGAAAGATGCAAATAATCAAGTGGCTTGTTTTAAAGTAGTACATGCCAAACCATATTGATAGCACTGAATACGAAGAGACCCGTACAAATAAAAGGGCATAGGTTATCTAGTTCCATTCAACATTTTTAGGTAAGTGATAATTTCAAGAAATTTCTTGAATCAATTTGTAACATGCACAAGGACAATAGACATCAGTATGAAAACTGAACTTACTTGCCAATGCGTAAAAAGCGTATGGATGCTGTTCATAACCAAACATTTCTCGCAGTTCATCTCCATAAAATCTGTATACCAGCATACCCAAGAAAACAACAACCTATCAGGCAAAAGGAAAATAAATCAACTTGGTAAGATCAAAAGAATGATATATCTCAGAGTACATTATGGACTCATCATTTTGAGGATGCATGCTGCAATTTTTCAATGCAATAAACAAAAATACAGACATGTTTACTTCTATATTTACCAAAATAAAGTTTAACACGCCTAGGAGCAAGATATTTTTATATCAATTTCAGTGACAAAAACATATTTATGTAAGTTCATTGGGATCTTTAGAAGGAAATTAACAGCACATCTGTTCCTATTATGCTAGTACTATTTTCCATTTATCAGCAGAAATTCTTCTTCTGAGTGGCATCCTATACACAAAGAAAAAAATGTAAATCTTGTGCACTTGGGTATGTAAGATAACATCACAAAAATTCATCAGCATATATAACATGTCTAGAAAAAGGAGAAAGAAAAAACTGGGGCAGACTAGTGTTATCCTAAGATCACTGAAGAAAAGCAATCCACTGAACTAGACTATAACAGGTGTGAACATCTTACTAGTTGTACAACAAAAAAGATCATTGTGTGATCTCTAGCAACTAGAAGTTGAAACTTCAGCCTTAACCACCATCGATCTGGAGGAACATTTGCACGAAGTAAGAATGCTGCCCGACACTCAGTGCAATGTGAAAATGCAAAACCTTCCTGGGTCATGTGTAACAAAAAAAAGCTGGGTCAGAGCGAGACTAACGTAATGATTAAGGAGTGTTAGGATATCTGCTGTTTTGGATGGATTTCAGGATGATTGAGCATCTACAAGTGCAGTGTAAATAATTCATGAATCAATACCTTTGTTGATCTCCAGTTATCAAGACAGGACCTATGAACATACTTCTGTGTGCCCTTACAATGGCATGGCGCAATTAAGCCATCACCTGCGTGCAGAAGGAATTCAACACAATAAAACCATCTCAATAGAAAAATAACAAGATAAATCCGGCATACTTCTGTGTGCCCTTACAATGGCATGGCGCAATTAAGGCATTATCTAAGAAAAGAGCATTTCAAGTCATACTGTATTGTGGACCTTCACTATCAAGGCAAATCCGGCATTGTGGAAAGTCTTGAACGACGAGATGGGTTTCTTCATTGGCATCAATATTGTGATTGTCAGTCTCAACAATCACTGGCTCGATTTCAGATGAGACTAGATACTCCGTGGAGCTTCCCACGGTGTTGGATTGCGAAAATATCTCCTGCGAATCTGACACCTCTTCATGATCACAATGGGACACCAGATGCGTTGCTTCGTCTTCTCGAGTACCATGAGAAGCCAACTGCATTATGAACAATACCCAAATCATGCCTGGATATCACTGAGGAAACATTTTGCCGGTCATATGATAAAAGCAAGTCCTGCAGGATAATGAATTACCAGTCAACTGTAAATAATGAGCATGATTTTGAAACAGAGGGTGGAACAAATTAACTATGGACATAAAAACATAAAAGCAAGCCAACTAAAGTAAATTCCATAAAAATTCACCATGAAAGTTTGAAGTATGGATACTAGTAACCACCTCTTTGGTTGGCAATCAAGAATGTGGGGGCGATCAGCTATATTGCGCATGTTATCAGACCATATGCTATTCTTAAATACTGTTCCCAGCAATAAGCAATGTGTTATGCGAACTTGATATGGTTCATAATGGAATTCTGTTAACTGAAACATGGAATGATTGTGCGTTGATCCCTCCCAACTTGGAAGCCCTATGTTGGTTTCTCTAACTTGGACGGTTCGGTACTTCGGTTAACGTCGTCAGAACTACAAAATCAATTATGGTCCCAAGTCAGGGGACTGGGACTCCTACACATTGGCTTATCATTAGGTATTACTTCAGTAGTTCCAACAAATTCAGCGCACCAAACTGGGAAAACACCTGATAATTAAAAACAAGCAACAGCTATAAGGAGATAGACCACGGCTGCTGATGCAACTTCCTCTGACCCTGTAAAAGCAGCCAAGCCAGAACGGCAGGAACTGAATCTAATCCCAGTAGCGACATCCCCGCCCGCATCGGATTCCCCGCAGCTCCACTCCGGGTTCTGGCCACAGCATCGAACCTTACCTAATCACCACCTAAGTAGTACACAGTAAACTACGGCGGTGCAACGCGCATTCGGTGCCACCACTTATCTCGGTCGTCGCCTATACAGGGTTCTCGTGCAAACAAATCCGCGATCCTCCTACCAACGCGTCCCGGGGGGATAAAATACAGGGCAGAATACGGCTTACCAGTGCACCCGCGCGGCCAAGGGTCCGGAGGGGGCAGTGGCCGGAGTACGTCTACTCCGGCGTCCGGTCCGGCGACGGCGGCGGCCTTCTCGAAGGGCGGAGACTGACTGTAGGGGGAGAAAGAGGTGGGCCACCGTGGAAAATGGGGTGGTTTCGTTTTAGGTCGTTGGTCATTTCAGTTCGTGTTGCTTTTTGTTTGTTTGAAAATTAGTATTATGCGTTTGACCACTATACTGGGCAGTACTAGGAAACCGGGCGCCGCGCCGCACGTCTACACGAAAGGACGCCGGGAGGGGGAAGACGAGTGCCCCCCGTCTGCCCTCTACCCGCGGTCGGCGGCGCTACCGTGCCCGCCTTGCTCTGTTCAAATCCTCACCTCCGTCGGTCCGCCGTCACCCCCGACCATCCCTCTAAACCCCCCGCACCTCTTCTTCTCCGAATCCGGCGACCCACCCCGTACCCCCCCCCCCCCCCCCCCCCCCCCAAGTTAAGTCTGGTCTCGCCGGCGTCGGCTCGGCCTGGCTGCGTCTCCGCATGCTCTTGTTGGACATGCTGGCGAACCCCCACCCCCAAGTTAAGTTTCGTCTCGCCTCCACCGCCTACGTCGCGGCCAGCCGCGGCTCCGGCTCAGCCTGGCACCGTGCGAATCGTGGAGAATTTGGGAAAGAGGAGAGAACGGTGGAGAATTTGGGGAAAGACACCGGAGGAGGAAGAAGGCGTGGGTGGGACCCACCCACGTGCTGCACGTCGTGCCCACCGCGTCAACGCGTCCGAAGACGGCGCGACGCCTCACGCGCGCGTCAACTAGCATTTCCGTAGGAAACCCAAACCCCTCCAGTTCGAGTATATGTTCCTGCCATCAGAAAAAAAAATCAAAATGTCAAAAAAATATTGACCCATTAAATCGTTAATCTCAACATTCTATGTGGACACGTCGAGTTTCACGGAGAACTGACATTTTTCCGTTTTGTGTAAAAATACATAAAAGTGTATGGTGCATAAAAGTTAGCACCGGATTGTCTTTTCTAAACACAACACAAAAAATATTAATTTTTCATGAAACGGCGTTGTGAGTACATACGAGATGTACCTACGAAAAAATTATCGATTTTTTGGCATATTTCAATACGTCTAAGACGTATTTTAAAAATCAAAAAAATTATCGACTTTTTGGCATATTTCAATACGTCTAAGACATATTTTAAAAACCAGGAGCACATGCTCTAGGGTGCCAAAACACCACTCCCAAGCCCTCTGTGTGTCTCTCCCCGTGAAGCTTCCTCCACCAACCTCATC
The DNA here is from genome assembly GCA_947311845.1 of Poa pratensis. NCBI lineage: Eukaryota > Viridiplantae > Streptophyta > Magnoliopsida > Poales > Poaceae > Poa > Poa pratensis. Next base: position 30,617,336 of record CAMZMU010000095.1, read on the forward strand.
TTTTGAGGATATCTTCCGAAATATTGACTAGCGAAATACGATTTCACTCAGCTCATCTGGATTCAATTATCCTCACCCACTATGAGCTACGCCAGTCGCCACCACCCAGTCCATTATCCTTCTCCTCACATAGGGATGTCCACGCGGTATTCTAATACGGACTACGCACGGAGCAAAATGAGTGAATGTAGAAACTAAAACGTGTATGTATACATCTGTATGTTTTCCGTATTGAAACTAAAACATTTTATATAATTGTATGGAGAGAGTATTTATTTGCACTAGCTAAATACCCGTACGTTGTGACGGACTTGTAATAATCATTGGGTAAATATTTATATGTAGAAAAAAATGTAAAATGTTTCAAACGAGCTAATATCTTATGTTTGCGCCACACTATTGCTGATTTGTGACATGGTCCACTCTCTTGTCGTCATCCTCCCATATATTAAAATTGTCGGGCTCCTCCCTTCGACTTCCCCTTCTCCCTCCAGTGCAATATTTACGACACGCGTGTTCTTTTTCTCCAATTATGACGACTTTCCCTTAGAGTGGTTGTGATATCATATAGCAATGGTTGGCTGACACATAACTTGAATTCTCACAAGCAACTAACAGCAACAAAGTATTATTCGAGTAAACTATATGAACACTGAATGGCGAAAGCACTAATGAGTTAGTGTGTAACAAGAATTTTATGGTGAAAACATTAATGAGTTAGTGTGTAACAAGAACTTTAAAAAGCTTCAGATTGAATGGGTCCTTTGTAATTGCTCTAAATTATGAAATTAATTGAATGATAATGCGTCACCACGGTCTCCAAAATTACTTTCCTCGTCGTACATGTCACTCACGCAAACACTATGCACGTAAAAGTTCATCTCCGCAGTCAGGGCAACCTTATTGTGCAAACCCACCGGCACATGCCACGCCAGCTCTAAGGCATAAGCCATGGAAGGTAAAAACGAAGCACACTGACTCTGAAGCAACCAATGATGGTATGTACAACAACATAACAATGTTACTATCTGAAAAAAAGTGGTTGGCAGCGGCCAATTGAAGATGTCGAGGTTCTGTGTGGCGTCATGCTTGGCAACAACGATGGTGGCGAGCGATGGTCTGGTCGCGGCAAGACCCTGTTAGTCGGCTCTGTTCTGACGTGTCTGAGTCTTCATGTTGGCCTTTTCAGGTTGCGAAATCGGAGCTGCTATGTTTTCAAGCCTTCTTATGAACGCCATACGATGACCAGCAGGGGGGTCTGGTGTGAAGATCTTCTTCGGCGCAGGTCTTGCATATCTCCTCTTCAGAGCCTGTCATCAAAATCAGAGTTGCTTGTCACCGTGCGAAGAGCCAAGCCATTTGTTTGGCATAGTTCGGCGTGGGCTTCTCGATGCCTGTGGTGAGGCTTTCTTTGGTGGTCGTTTCTTGAAGTCGGAGTAGCTTGCTCGAGGAGGAGTGATGATGATGCCGCTGGTGGACAACCTCAACGATGGTCCTCGTTTTAGCGGTGTGTGTGCAGTTCGTGTTGGTAGCCAGGGTGGTTGTGTGTGTCCTCAAAGCGTGCGTGTTCCATGATGGCTTGTGAGGGTGTTTGAATCGGTTTTAGACCGGTTTCCCGCTAATTAACTGGCCACTTCCCATTTCTTCTTAATTAATGAAAATGGCAAGTCTTTTTCCTCGGTTAAAAAATACTACTATATGAAATACAAATAAATACGAAGTACACATTGATGAAGTGGATAAGCAAGTCTGAAAATCACTTTTCAAAACGTTTTAGTACATAACTCCCGCTGCCAATATTTACACGTTCAAGTTAATATCTGCGCAGTAACAACAACATGAACAGGGGCTTTTGACATCACAAAATGTTGAGATTTTATCTGCACTTCTAGTTGGGAAAAATGCAGTATATGAATTTGTTTCTTACCATAATATCTGATGCCAGGAGATAGAGAAGAGCACGGTGGTTTGAAAGTGAAGTTTCAGATGTGTAAGGGCATGTACAATGGTAGAGAAGGCTGGTCTTCCCTTAGCCCTCCACGTCACTTAGAGAAGGCAATAAATAATAGTCATACAATGCGTTATCTCTTATTGTCATCTCTAGCAATTAATGAGAACTAAATAAATTTAGAAAGAAATTATGTTAGTAAGGGAGAGCATATGGTACAATGGATAAAATAGCCTTCTCTTAATTTTTAAGAGATCATCCCTTAGCTAAGGGAAGACAACCCTCTCTCTCTTCATTCTCTTTCCTCCACCTAAACAAATATCCGACGTGTCATCTTTAAGAGAAGGCTGACATCACTGCATTGTACATGCCCGGCTATAGTCGAGGAAATCTTATAATTCCCAGGCCAGGACACCACCTAGTACGTGCAGGTGAGCCGCTGAGCGCCTGAGCTTCCCGTTGATGCCATGAGATTAACCATCTCGTGATGACCTTCCTATTAAAGAAGTATTCTTGCCCTTGATGGTATATACCATCACGTGAAAGATACTTGGGCCTTAAATCCTTCATACCGGTTTCTCCTCTTGTCAATGTCGGTGGACTGGTTGAGTTCGGCATTGGCGAATAGCGATGCTGCTGCCGCGGAGTCATACCTCGTACTGGTAGCAGCATATTGAGAACTTGTTGAGGTTCAGGTACAGCTTGGCGCCTTGGCGCCTTGGCGGTGGTCTCCTCAAAAGTGAAGTTGTGGATGTTGGTCTTATCAACGTCAGGCTTCTAGGCGATCGAGATCGATCTCGACGGAATTCTCAAGGGGGAGATTGGTTCTGTCCATGAATGGAACGTCGACGAGTTTTTTTTATAGATAAAGGGTTTTTATTACTTAAAAGGTTTAAGCATTACACCCGGTTCTGCATAGTAAGATGCACACAGCCACCAGTTCACCATCACACAAGTCTGTAAGCAAAAGATAAAAGGCGAATTACATATCAAAATGAGAAATTGTAGATCCGCCTAAGATGCTGGTAGGTCTATCCGGAGTCTATGTTGCCACCCATGCCGGGAAAATAACTCCCTGGCCGCAGCCTCCAGTCTCGACGCCACCTCCAAAAATAAGTCTCGGTGCTCCACACGCTGCAGGGATGACCATGCTCGTAGCGTCGCTGTGCACCGGTAAATAACCTGCATAAGAGAAGCATTTTTATCATTAAAAACCTTGTCATTTCTACATAGCCATAGCGACCAAATAACAGCAATCGCTCCCACCCTACTGAATAGTTTGAACCTAGGATCCACTCCATTTAACCAGTTGCCAAAAATGTTAGCAACAGAACTAGGGGGATGTAAGGTAGAACCTATCTGGATGGCTGACCATATAGACCTAGCGAACTCGCACTGGAAAAATAAGTGTGTAATGGTCTCGTCGTGTTGACAGAAGACACACTTTTTACTTCCGTGCCAATTGCGTTTGGCAAGGTTATCTTTGGTGAGAATTACTCCTCGACGTAAATACCACGCAAACACTTTAGTTTTTAGTGGTATCTTCATCTTCCAAAGTTTGTTATTATTAGAACTATCGACTGGAATTTCGGGTAGAATGAGCGCTCTATACATAGAATCAACCGAGAATTTGCCGTTCTTCGTGAGATTCCATTGAAACTTATCTGGACCTTCCGACAAATGGATTGAATCCAATCGGATGAGCAAAGCATTCCAAGATGCTTGTCGTGTTCCAAGTAAACTTCTTCTGAACGAAACATTTGGTGGGAAAGTATCCAACACCTTCGCGATCGTGTCACTTTTGTTTCGAACAATAGAATATAGAGCCGGATATTGTTCTTTGAGGGTAGATTGGCCAAGCCAAATATCCTCCCAGAAACGAATTTCCGATCCATCCCTAATTGAGAAAGAGCCATGTGGGAAAAAAAACTTCTTTGTAGCCATGAGGCCTGCCCAGAAGTGTGAATCACCAGGTTTCCAAAGAACCTGGGAAACAGCTTGATCTCCGACATATTTTCTCCTAAGGAGGGTTTGCCAAACTCCATCTTCAGAAAGAAGTTTAAATAGCCATTTACCTAGCAGCGCTCTGTTCTTGACCTCAAGGTCATGAACTCCGAGCCCTCCTTGGTCTTTAGGGCAGCAAACCACACTCCATTTAGTCAGTCGATATTTTTTCTTCTCACAATCCCCTTGCCAAAAGAATCTAGATCGGAAATAATCCAATCGTTTTAAGACCCCTTTTGGCAGTTGGAAGAATGAAATCATATACAGTACCATGTTCGTAAGTACCGAGTTTATGAGAACCAATCTTCCACCCAGAGATAGGAGTTTGCCTTTCCAGCTATTTAAACGTAATTGAAGCCTTTCCTCCACCCTTTTCCATTCAGCATTTGTAAGTCTCCGATAATGAATCGGGATACCCAAATAGTTGATAGGAAATTGTCCTTGCTCACAGCCAAAAAGCTCGGCATACAAGGCGGCGTTCTCTTGGGCCTCGCCAAAGCAAAACAATTCACTTTTATGGAAATTTATCTTAAGACCCGAAAGTTGCTCGAAAGCTGACAAAATCAACTTAAGGTTACGAGCTTTTTCGATATCGTGTTCCATAAAAAGGATTGTATCGTCGGCATATTGAAGAATCGATAGTCCACCATCGACAAGATGTGGAATCACTCCTTCAATCTGACCCTCAGTTTTAGCGCGTTCGATCAGGATTGCCAGCATATCCGCCACTATGTTAAATAGTATTGGCGATAGCGGGTCACCCTGTCGGAGGCCTTTTTTCGTTTGGAAGTATCTGCCAGTGTCATCATTGACCTTAATGGCTACACTTCCTCCGGAAACAAAGCTATTAATTAACGCGCGCCACTCAGAGGAAAAGCCTTTCATCCTGAGAGTTTGCTGGATGAAAGACCACTTCACTTTATCATAGGCTTTCTCGAAATCAATTTTCAGGATTACCCCGTTCAACTTTTTCCTATGTAGTTCGTGGACTGTTTCATGTAGGACCGCGACTCCATCAAGGATGTTGCGACCTTGCATAAAAGCCGTCTGAGACGGGCGAACCACATGATCTGCCACAGTGTTCAGTCGAATCGTAGCCGCTTTGGTGAATATTTTAAAACTAACGTTAAGGAGGCATATAGGTCTAAACTGCTGGATCCTTTCTGCCTCGTTAACCTTAGGTAATAAAATTATCTCACCAAAATTGAGACGAAACAACTCTAGTTGTCCATTGTGAAGACAAGCGAACAACTGAAGCAGATCGGCCTTGATAACATCCCAAAAGTTCTGGTAGAACTCAGCAGGAAATCCATCAGGACCAGGGCTGAATTATGTTTCATTTGGAAAACTGCTTTTCTCACTTCCTCCTCTGAATAGGGTTTAGTAAGTAGGCTATTTTCCTCCTCTGAAACCTGGGGTATATCCTCTGTTCGGGACTCATCCAAGGTGAAATTCCCCTCCTCAGGGTCACCGAACAGGCCTTTATAGTAATTTGTAATATACGACTTTAGTTGTTCCTGGCCCTCAATCGTTCCTTCATCCTGGACCAGAGAATGAATACGCTTTTTCCTGTGTCTGCCATTGGCAATACTATGGAAATAGCGAGTATTCGAGTCCCCTTCTAGAATGAATTGAGCTTTAGAACGTTGATACCATTTTAACTCCTCCTCGCGCAGTAATTTCGCTATCTGTGCATTTGATTGGCTCTTTAGCTCAATTTCTTGCGCGGATAGTAATCGAACTTCTGCTAATGCTTCTAGAGCATCGATTATCGAGGAAAGTCGTACTTTTTCTTTTTTAAGTAGACCAGTAGTATGACGAGCCCAACCAACGAGGTGAGTACGTAAAGCACGTATCTTATTGTTCCACCGCTGGATAGGCGTATCACCCGCTACCGGTAAATCCCAGATTCTTTTAACCATGTCATGGAAGCCCTCGCGGTGTAACCAACCAAGCTCAAACTTGAACCGTGGTTTACATTGCGGTCTAGGCACTCCAGTGGTCAATAGAATGGGAGCATGATCCGACAAACCCTCAATACGTTCTAGAGCCCGTACCGACACCAATGGGAACCTAGCTTCCCAATCGAAATCCATCAGTACACGGTCTAGTTTCTCGTAAGTGGGTTCAGGGAGGGAATCGGAACGTCGACGAGTAGGACTACGGATTGCAATGCATTGCACTGCTTGCTTGGTTTGCTGTATAGGTTTGCTTTGCTACATACTGTGTTGCAGAAAAAACTTCTCACCTTCTTGTTCTATACCTCTACGTGCAAACTACATACTGAAGTTCATGGAAAGCATTATGTACTGTTAAAATGATACTTTGTAGCTGGAAACCATCTTCTTGTTCTATACATACACATCATCATGTTATGCAATTGTATATATGTAGGCCCATTTCTGTACATACATAAGTGAGTTGAACTCAACATGACCGTTATGGCAACTTGCAAATAAGCTTTTGCAAAAATATTATTACTGATCAAATTTATATTCTGTCGGGCATTTCTTTTTTTGTGTATATTTTATTTCGTAAATTGATCTTTCGTTTGCAGCTACACTAGCACCTGAGTGGCGAAGTTAGAAGATCAAGCCATTGGGGTCACCTCCACCTTCTCGAGGAAGGATCTGACGCATATATTCAGGAAACTGAGTGCAAATTACAAGCAGGTCCATCAAAGAAAAGAAAATACAAAAGAACCCTGTAAAAAGCACAAAGCACCCTAAGCCTCCTGGAAGAATCACGATCAGATCCACCGCCGCGCACCCGAGAAACCTAGTCGTCGCCGGCGTCGCGGTACCACCTGCCGCCGGGGAAGAGGCACCACCACATGTTGTAGACGGCGCAAGATCCATCCGCCGCCGAGCGACGGAATCTGGACTCGATGAACGGACATGGCCACAACACCAGCTCCCCAGCTCCACCCATCTTCCCGCCGACGCAGCGCCGCCCAGGCCAACCAACCGCACCACCCGACCTCCTGCAGACACCGCTCCCCTCGCCACCAAGGCCGGCCGGAGCAGAGACGCCGAAGAAGAACACCACCAGCACCACCGCCAAAAGCGGAACGAGCACAACCACCTCCTTCTCCCCACGGCACCACGGCCGGCCAGAGAAACAGAGACAAAGGAACTCACCCGACGGAACACCTTCACGACCTCCCCAGCGTCGAAGCCGGAACGGGGCAAGGAGGGGAAGGACCACACGCCACGCACCGACGCCATCGCCACCGTCTTCGATGCCGCCGACAAGCACGCACACCTAGTACCTATCTACACCTATCTACACGCACGAGCGCAAACCGGAGCTCCCCCCCCTCCCCCACCTCACGGTGCCCCGACGGCGACCAGAGGCGGAGGGGAGCGGCGGAAACGCCGGCGAGAGCTCGAAACCCCCGAGTCGCCGCTTTTTCGCCTCCTCTCTACTGTAGCAGGCGAAGGGGATAAGGCTGGATAGTATGATGGCAGCGGAATTTCAACTCCACCTTCTTGGTGTAATATTTCACTAGATTAGCACTGACAAATACTAAATTAGTGAAGGATTTAGAGAATCTATTGGTTCATCTGAAGCCAGTGGTTGTACACCAGCTCCGCCCACCTGTTCAAGATAATTTTGTTTTAGCTTTCATCGGTCACATACACAGTAAATGTAGGCTTTTACTTGGGATTCTGGTTGATCTGCTGGATCGCCACTGCTATCAACCACTTGCAGTGTAGATCGCCACAATATGGTCCAAGACGGGGCAGATGCTTGGAAGAACCGAAGAACAAGATCATGTGTAAAAAAACTTACACAAAAATAAATTGGACCACGATTGGGATGAGATTGGAATGCCGCTGTACGGCCAGGAGGCGCCTCATCTCTAGCTGAGTTCAAAGCACATCCAATACTAGTTCTGAACCTCTGATGGCCATATTTTAGTTTGGAGATCTGCTTCAGTGGTGGAAAATTCGTACATGTACATATGATTATCTATGACTAATGCGCCATCTCATACCTGACAAATTATTCAGACGTATGCATTTGGTAGCCTCATCCTCTGCAAAATTACGATCTGCATTCTGTTGGCATTTCTGAATGCAATTGTAGTCTTTGATCAGTTCATCAACTTGCTTCATGAATACAACCGAGTGACTTTTTTTTGTTCTCTGTGCCAGCTATAAAGTGATTACTCGAATTACTCATAGAGACGGCAAATCAATGGTTCACTGAAATTGCTTGTTATGCGGTGTGTTCCCTTCAGAGTTGCATCTGATTTAGTACTTTTAGCTAACACTCTGCTAGTCTGGGTTACAAGCAGGTGAAACTTTAGTAGTTTCGCTTCGATTGGTCAGTAACTCTGCATCAAACACAGGCATCCGAACCAAGGTTAGATATACGATTGTATAAATATAAAAACAGGGGAAGTAACATTGTTTTCAAGCATCACAGGCTCCTCTAATTTATGGCAATCCATCCTTCTGCCCTTTTTATCAAGTATATAGCAAACATGTGTTTTTATCTCTGTATATCAATGAGAATCAGAGTAAGAACTTCAAGCCGTTATGTAGATATAAAAGAAGAATATTGGGTTGATATGTACACACTGAGAATCAGTTCTGTTGCATCAGCTATCTAGTCGGATGGTACTTTGTAATAATTCAGTTAATGTACTTTGATGCCAACAGGCAACCTATACCAAAGACTAAGCTGAAGCATCAATCTGAATTATCATTTAACTTATTAATTAACCAAGAGTCAATGTGCGACCTGAAATACCACATAAAACAGTATAACCTTTTTGCTGCGACAATAATTCAGATAATGCAGCAACAATTCACCATCCTGGAAACTGGAATAATCCATCCAGTATAGTCCCAGATACATAGCTTGTAAGTTTGACCGTCTTGTCCAACATTCCTCTGAGTAGAATCAATCCTTCAATTCTGATAAAATTCAATAACAAGTATGCACAGTAACACTAGATCTCACGCCAACTGATACCATAAAATCTAGTACTCTGAATTATTTCTCCATCTTGGTGACTAAGCAATATTCGTCACAGCAAGATGCTAACAGGAAGCAGTCAGCTAATAAAAGCACTATTTATCCTTGAAAGACAGCAATACTATTGATGCGCTAGGTCCGGTTCGGTTCGAACCTGGTATTGGACCTGTGCACCTATAGCAAAATTCTAGGTTCAAGGGTATGCCCGCACCTTTTTTTTGACAGGGTAAAGGGTAACCCCGGTTCTACCCTACTAGTGTACTACACATGAATTAACGCACCGTTTCTTTCCATACAAACTCCTTCGACGATAAGCCCTATCAGACTTTTCTCTTCTTTCTCTGCTCCCTTATCCTCTTCTCCTTGAGAGTCAGAGTCCGAGCTCAGATCTCGGCCCCGGCTCGCTCCCCTCTCCTCTCCGGCGGCGTGGCCGGCCGGCGTGGACGAGGAAGCGTAGCGCGGGATGTAAATACTAGGGGCAGGGCTAGGTCTAGGTTAGTTTGTGTAGTTTCGTGGCGGATGCCCGTGTTTCTTTGCTTCTTTTTCCTCTTTGGCTGGACGCCGGTGACTCGCAGTGATGCCGGCGCCGGATTTGCTCCTCTCTGCACGGCGGTTCCATGGAGGATCTCTTGCAGAGTTCGAGCGGATCAAAGCCGCTTCAATAATCTCGCTTGCCGTATCGCCTATTCTGCAGATCAAGGGAGGCGTCAGTGTCTTCTTCCCCTGGCTAGCCGTGGTGGCGAGGAGCGGATGAGGAGCTGCCGGTCTTCTTCTTCGGCGGAGTGGGCTTGTGCTCCTTCTGCGGTGTTCGGCGTCGTTGGAGGAGCTTCTCTGCAACTGTTCTTGGAGGAATGCTTGCGGGCTTGCAAGCCGGTTTTCGCCGGAGATTGCGGCCTGACCGTCGGGCGAAATCGGGGCGTTGCCCCCGCCAATGTGGCTACAGCCGATTTTAGAGCCCGCCGTCCGCGACGGGTGGCCGATGCGGCGACTTCAACGAGGTGTGTGCCTCTACAGGTTTGGTCCGGCGACACAGCTGCTGCTCTCGTCGTCTTCGTTTCCTTCTCTGGTGGTGCGACGATGGCGACGACGGATCGAGCGGTGGCGGAGTGAACGAGACAGAGATGGTTCCAGGGACCTTGTTGTAATTTGGAGTGTTGTAGGGACCTTTCTGTAAAATGTCGAACAGCTGTGCTGTTTCTGGATGTTACATGTAATGTTGTGCTTCCTGATTAATATATCCAGAGACTTGTATCAAAAAAAAAAAAATACTACACATGAATTACCGGCCGTGGAGAGTTCCCGCAGCGGCAGGAGTGTCGTCTTCCGCATGTCAGCGCATGCGTCGCTGGTGCCGTCTCCCGCATGACAGTTCGTGTGCGCCGTCTCCCGCATGCCAGTGCGCGTCGCCGGCGCCGTCCCTCCGCATGCCAGTGCACGTCGCCGGCGCACTCTCGCATGCCAGTGTCCGTCGCCGGCGTCGTCCTCCGCGGCGTGATCATCTTTGTCTGCGCCACAGTGGGTACGATTCTTGGAGCCATCACGGACGGGCGGATCCGGCTGGCGACGGAGAGCGCCTTGGTCCGCGGCGCCGGCATCGGTGGCCATGGAGGTCGTGGGCAGGTCCTTCGCAATATGGCGCTCCGACGAGTCCAGCATCTGGAGCGTCCTCTACGTGCTGGACGTGATCTGGAGTCCGTATGGTGTGCTAGAAGGAGGATCCCGCCTGCAGAACGCCGTCGACATCCGGATGAACGCCGTGAACGACGGCCACTGTTATCTCCGTGTGCCTCCAGGAGTTCGAGGCCGGACAGACGGCACGAAGCTTGGCCGTGTGTGCGGCCACACGTTCCACCTGACATGCATCGACGGATGGCTGTGCGCCTGTGCTGGCACGCGTTCTGCCGCTCCGCCGCGGCGCCGTCTAGGCGCGAGGGTGTAGAGGCCGGCACGGTCGAGTATCGCTACTGAGAAGGGGGTAGGAGAAGGCGTGCTAAGCGAGCTCTGGGCGTTCCCCGCCTTGCGACTTGCGAGCGCCTCCGGCTGCGTCGCGGCGTTCCGGCAGCCGGCGGGTTGCTCCGCTCCGGCGTCGGGAACGACTTTGAGGCATCGGTAAAGGAGGATGGAGGACACGCCAGGGGGCGGCCGCGTTCTATCCTCCCCACGAGCTTATTCCAGTACCGGCGAGGGCACAGCGACGGCCGGCGGCACCCTGCCGTTCGTCTGTCGAGAGGTCCGGTGAGACCCTAGGGTCGAACGGGTAAGGTTCGTCCTGGACCTAATCAGTTGCGGGGCGGCCCTTTACCCTAGTGGTAGCAAAATGGAGGTTCGGTCCAGCGGGTCAGTGGGCCGGACCGGACCCAACGCATCTTGAAGCAATACCCATCATTTCATCAAACATAGCAAGGACAACCAAAGTCCTTGTTATCCGCCATAATGAAGTATGAAGCAGCACCTAATCAGCCAGGCCACAATGTGCCTGAAGAAAATCCGAACTAGACAATCCATCCAACAACAAATAAACAGAATAACAATACAAGACGATGAGAGCATAAGCATGCAGTAACAAGTGGTGTGTAATAACACTAGCACGATACCAGGTCTGATAATTGAAGTACCCTGAATGATTTCTCCATCATGGAGACTAAGCATCCGTCGATCATTGAAGTAATCAAATAGGATCAGGCCTCTCACCAGTGCAGACAACCAAGTCAAACATACTGTGTTCTTCCATTACCCTTCAACAGCCTATGACGAATACCCCTTGTTCTTCATTTCAGTAATCAATTCCTTGGCTTTCACGGTATCACCTTGATTAAAATAACTCTGAATCATGCACCTGTAAGCAGCTCCGTTAGGTTGCACTCCCATATCAATCATCTCATTGAATTTTTTCATAGCATCATTCATCCTGCCCATTCTGCAGAACCCAGCTATCACAATTAAATATGTGACTTCATCAGGGTTCAGTCCCTGCTTCAACATGTCTCCGAAGAAAAGCATAGCCACATCCATCTTTTCGCACTTAGCAAATGCATCAATCAGTATGTTGTAAACATAGAGGCTAGGTACAATTCCGTCTCCTACCATCCGCTCACAGAGATCAATCATACAGTAGCAGTTAAGGATCCTTCTGTAGCGTACCCATTAAGCATAATAGAGTATGAGATAACATTAGGTTTCTGGCCCTTATCAGGCATGAAATAAAATAACTCTGCAGCTTCTTTGGTTCTTCCATTTTTGCAAAGATAGTCCATGACTGAGTTCCAAGTTGAGACGTTTTGTATGATACCTTGAGTTCTCATTTCTTCCAACAACCTAACGATTTCTTCCCATTGGCCTGAAGTGGAATATCCATGGATCAGGCTATTATATGTCACTGTATTTGGCCGAACACCATTACCAACCATTTGTCGAAGGACCACCTCTGCCTCGTCCATTGCCCCCGCTTTGCATAGCCCATCAATAATGGAGCTATATGTCACCACATCAGGCATAACCTTCTGCTGCATCATTTCATGAAATAGATCCCATCCTTTGCTTACTTTACCCTCTTTAAAGAAGCCGTGGACTACCGTGTTGTATGAAGCCACGTTGGCAGAGTGGCCAGGTCCTTTTTTTGTCATCATCCGGAGCAGGTCAAACGCAAGCTGGCTCCTCCCATCGTTGCAGAAGCTCTTGAGAATTAGTAGGTAGGAGATGACATTAGGTAGGTCATCGGGCACCCTATGGAGCAGCAAGTCCAGGGCCTCCTCTGTCCGCTTCATGTCACAGAGGCACTTGAGTAAGCCGGTGAAGGTAGTGGCGTCCACTGTGATACCTGTCTTGAGGAGGCGGCCGAAGAGGGCAGGCCCTAGGTCTGGGCGGCAGGCGCGGCAGCAGCAGTCAATTAGTATGCTGTAGGTGTACACGTTGGGAGCCGGCACTGGACGGCGGCCTGCTTTGGCCATACGTGTGAAGAGAGCGATGGCGAGGGCAGGGCCATCGGGGCACACCGTGGAGGGTGGCGCACGCGCGAGGGCAACAAATAAGCCATTGAGTGCGGGTGTTGTTACCGTGACGGGTTGACGCAGCATTTTGTCGAACAGTTGATGCGCGTGGTCCGGCCGGAGTGTCCTGGAGCTGAGATGATCCTTGAGTTCGTTCAACAGCTTGTAGGCTCTTGAGGGGACGGAGCTGGAGAAAGAGCCGGGTCGGAGACGAGACATTGCTGCTGCCTAGGAAGTCCTGCTCCTTGCTGGGGGCGGTGGCCAATGCAGGCGGCAACGACCAGCCACCGACACAAGCCCTGGTGAAGGACAGCGACGGAGAGCTCTCCGTCCTTCCTGCACCACCGGTGAGTGCTGGAGCGCGCCGGCGACGACGAACCACCCGCGAGGATGGGAGGAAGGTGGAGTTTGGAATGGGGAAATTTTTGGAACGGGGATTCGATTTGGAGCTGAGCCTGTGCGTGTGCATCATGCATTTTGCAGGAGATTGGGAGGGGTTCGTACAAGCATGCGTCCTGCATTCTGCTCTTCCCCCACAGAATCTTTCCGATTTCGGTACGAGACTGGGGCTTTGGGCTTGGCTTGAGAGCGGTTTGTATTAGCGATTATGTCTTTTCTTCCGGGGGCTGGCAGGGGCTATTTTCTGAAATCCTGAATGGTTTTTCTTGTTAGTTGGAACCATTTTGTTTGGTTTTTGTTAAAACAATTCTCTGCTGCAATTCGTACAGTAGAAGATAATGGGCAACCCTGTGCTTTATTTCTACCTGCTAATATATTGAAGCCAGCAATTGCTGAACCTTTCGAACAAAAAATTACTCATAAAGATGGAAAATCAATGGTTCACTGAAATTGCTAATGATGCAGTGTATTGCCTTCAGAGTAGCACCTGATTATTGCATAGTGCCTGTAGCTAACACTCGGCTAGTCTGGGTTGCAAGTTGCAAGCAGGCGAACTTTAGTAGTTTAGCTTTGTATTGGTCAGCAACTCTACATCAAAGACAGGTATCAGATCAGAATGTTCAGTACTCGTAGGAATGCTAAGATAACCTGAACCAATTCAGATATAGGATTGCATAAATATAAATACAGGGGGGAGTAGCATTATTTTCAAGCATCACGGGTTCCTCTATTTTATGGCAATCCATCCCTCTGCCATTTTTAATAAGTATATTAGCAAACAGGTGTTTTTATCTCTTTATATCAGTGAGAATCAGAGTAAGAACTTCAAGCCTTTTGTAAATATGAAAGAAGAATATTGGGTTAAAATGTACACACTGAAAAAATTATTATATTTTCAGTTCGAATGCATCAGCTATCTAGTCGGATGGTACTTTGTAATAATTCAGTTATGTACTTTGATGCCAACCGGCAACCTTTACCAAAGACTAAACTGAAGCATCAATCTGAATTAACATTTAACTTATTAATTAACCAAGAGTCAATGTGCCAGCTGAAAAAACCACATAAAACATTATACCAGTACGGAGCGAGTTTTCTGAGATGTGCTCATCTCTTGTTCAAATAAATACTCACCCACTGCCCGCGTTCCTGATCAGTGTTGCACTAGTAGCAATAGTTACCTGTTGATCTCAGTTACAGTACTTCCTTTGTGTATCTGGAAGAGCGTGATTACGAGGCCAGAGAGCCGTAGACTGCACTTCACGAAGGACTTCCCATACCTGGAGCACAGCAAGAGAAAGCATACAGCGACATTCCCATCCATGGCAGAGGCAACTGCTGTGCAAATAGTTGGCACACCCATTACCAAGGAGTTCGGAGGCTACAAGAGATTCATTTTGGCTGACAATATGTACATAAATATTCAGTTTTGTCATGCGGAAATAACACAACATCATACCTCACAGCAAGGTGCAAGGTGCTACCAGGAAGCACCAAGCTAATAATAGCTTCATGGCCAACGCTCGATTGTAGTGTTTGGACTTAAGAACACAATCATTTATGGTAGAAAAGTGGAATTGCTCTCTTTCTCCTTGAAAGACAGCAACACATATAATTTTATCCATATTTCAGTCTTTACGAACGACACAACACCCAAAGCCCTTGTGTCCATCATACATGAAGTGCGAAGCACTCTTGGACACAAGGAATTATACATGCAACATCTAATCAGCCAGGCCACAATGTGCCTAAAGTAATTCCAAACTAGACAGCCAATCCAACTATGAATAAACAGAAACTAGCAACCGTAAGGCTTATTCCTACTTCTCAATGCAAGAACAACAAGAATAAGAACAATTTTGGAGCATATCAAGACGATGAGAGCATAACCATCAGTAGCAAGTGCTGTGTAATAACATTAGCACAACACCAGCTGATACCACAAGATCAAGTATCCTGAATGATTTCTCCATCATGGAGACTAAGCTATATCCGTCGATCATTGAAGCAAATATAACAGGATCAGGCCTCTCATCAGTGCAGATAACCAAGTCAAACATAGTGTGTTATTCCGTACCCTTCCGTGACCTATCACGAATACCCTTGTCCTTCATTTCAGAA
Source organism: Poa pratensis (assembly GCA_947311845.1). Taxonomy (NCBI): domain Eukaryota; kingdom Viridiplantae; phylum Streptophyta; class Magnoliopsida; order Poales; family Poaceae; genus Poa; species Poa pratensis. The sequence goes on from CAMZMU010000095.1 coordinate 30,632,783, forward strand.
AGCAAATTTCTGGCTTTCACGATATCACCCTGATTAAAATAACCCTGAATCATGCACCAGTAAGCAGCTGCGTTAGGTTGCACTCCCATATCAATCATCTCATTGAATTTGTCCATAGCATCATCCATCCTGCCCATTCTGCAGAACCCAGCTATCACAGTTCGATATGTGACTTCGTCAGGGTTCACACCCTGCTTCAACATGTCTTCAAAGAAAAGCATAGACACATCCATCTTTTCGCACTTAGCAAATGCATCAATTAGTATGTTGTAAACATAGAGGCTAGGTACAATTCCGTCTCCTACCATCCGCTCACAGAGATCAATCATAGCAGTTAAGGATCCTTCTGTAGCGTACCCATTAAGCATAATAGCATATGAGGCAACATCAGGTTTAGGGCCCTTCTCAGCCATGGAGTAAAATAATTCTGCGGCTTCTTTGATTGATCCATTCTTGCAAAGATAGTTCATCACTGAGTTGCAAGTAAAAACGTTTCGTATGACACCTTGAGTTCTCATTTCTTCGAACAACCTATCGACCTCTTTTAACTGGCCCGAAATGGAATATCCATGGATCAGGCTAGTATATGTCACAGTATCCGGCCGAACACCATTATCAACCATTTGTCGAAGAACCACCTCTGCCTTGTCCATTGCTCTTGCTTTGCACAGCCCATCAATAAATGAGCTATATGTCACCACATCAGGCACAGCTCCCTGCTGTGTCATTTCATGGAATAGATCCCATGCTTTGCTTATTTCACCCTCCTTCAAGAAGCCATCTATTACCGTGCTGTATGAAATCACGTTGGGAGAGTGGTCAGTTCCTTTTCCGGACATCATCCGGAGCAGGTCAAGCGCACGCTGACTCCTCCCGTTTTTGCAGAAGCTCTTGAGAATTACTGAGTAGGAGATTACATCAGACAGGTCATCGGGCAACCTGTGGAGCAGCATGTCCAAAGCCTCCTCCGTCTGATTCATGTCACAGAGGCACTTGAATAAGCTGGTGAAGGTAATGGTGTTGGCCATGTTCCCTCTCTTGAGGAGGTGGCCGAAGAGGGCAGGCCCTAGGTCTGGGCGGCACGCGCGGCAGCAGCAGTCAATTAGTATGTTGTAGGTGTACGCATTGGGTGCGATCACCAGGTGGTAGCGCGCTCGGGTCATACGACTGAAGAGAGCGACGGCGAGGGCAGGGCCATCGGGCCACGCCGTGGAGGGCGGCGCACGCGAGAGGGCAACAAATAAGCCGTTGAGTGCGCGTGTTGTTACCGTGACGGGTTGACGCAGCATTTTGTCGAACAGCTGGTGCGCGAGGTCCGGCCAGAGCGTCCCAGAGCCCAGATGTTCGTGGAGTAGGCTCAGCAGCTCGTTGGCGCTTGGGGAGACGGAGATGGAGAAAGAGCCGGGTCGGAGACGAGGCATTGTAGCCGGCTAGGAGGTCGCACCCCTTGCTGCGGCGGTGGCGAATGCGGGCGGCAACGGCCACCGAGCGTCACAAGCCCTGGTGGAGGACGACGGACGGAGAACCGCACGGAGTTCTCCGTCCTTCCTGCTGCGCCGGTGAATGCTGGAGCGCGCCGGCGACGACGAACCACCGGCGGAAGGTGGATGGAGGTGGAGTTTGGAATGGGGAAATTTTTGGATCGGAAAGGGATTGGATTCGATTTGGAGCTGCTAGCGTGTGCATCATGCACATTTTGCAGGAGATTGGGAGGAGTTCGTACAAGCATGCGTCCTGGATTCTGCTCTCCCCCCACAGAATCTTTCCGATTTCGGTACGAGACTACTGGGGCTTGACTTGGGAGCGGTTCGTACTAGCGAGTGTGTCTTATCCTCCGGGGCTATTTTCTGAAAACCCGAATGTTTTTCCTTGTTAATAGCTACTCTAGCTACTCCCTCCGTTCACAATTAGATGACTTCCATTTGTCCACATGTGTTCGGAGGGAGTAAATGCCTGTGCGTTGCAACGGAACAACAAATGTGAAGACATTCTACATAAAATGAAATAGTACAATTTGTTTATCTAGTTTCATGCCAAGAGCAATACTTTATACAACTAAATACTTAAATAACAATCTGAATAAGTGTCAGTAAAAAATATGAACAGGTGATTGAACTGTAGCAAATCAGAATTCAGTTGCTTTTACAGGAAGTGTAGAATGCCACAACAACTCGGCGTTTTTTTTTCCCGTCTAGCACCACACTTAACCACTTACTACTCCCGATCTAAGAATCCATCATAGAAGGATAAATTTCTGAGTTTTGACTCCAAAAACTGAACCTCGATGGAAGTTTTCCATAATTTTCATGCTAGTCCTTTCCTGATGATTTACAAGATTCAGGTATGTGTAGAGCCTAGAATTTAACGATCGGGTATTTATAACAGGACCAATTTTGTTGACCGGAAAGCCTACAAAGGGCATGGGCACAGTGGATTCAGGCTGGCAACGACGGATGGGTGACTGTCCCAAATGTGTCTGCAACTGCTAGATGTGGATCGATGCCATCACGGCTATGGGGACGGTTGACTCCGGATAGGGATAAGGAATGCAATGACTCTAGTTTGGGTATACACTAGGAGTACAGGAATAAGCGGCTATGCCTACGGCTTTTTGCCGTCGGCACGGGCCCGGATGCCGTTGGCACAGCCCTATGCCGACGGCCCCCGTCGGCACAGGGTCGTCGACATAGTTGCCCGTAGGCACAGACTAAATGGCCGTCGGCATAGGCATTGCCGACGGCCAAATAAGGGCCGTCGGCATTGTTTTTTCCATTAATTTTTATTTTTTGAAAAAAAATTAATTTTTTTATCTTTTTTTAATTCTATTTCGAAATTTTACACTTAGCCACATACTTAATCTCTAATTACACAATTAATCATAGGTCAAAGTACTTACCCTGGTCAAACTTTCCGTTCGGTCACCCATCCTGAAATTGTTCCAGACCAAGCACGCTTAAAATTTTGAGTTCCTTTCAAATTACTTGCCAAATTAGAAGTTAGAACTTACTGATATTTGTATCCTATCAATCATATTAACCTCTCGGTGATAATGTTACACTTTTCATTGATTAAATTTTAAAACTTTGTTTGAATAAGTAACAATGATTATGTAATAGTATATTTTGAATAAATAACAATAAAATGAATTTACTTTATTTTTCCTTTTTATATTTCATATGGAATAATTCATATCTTTAAATCCGTAAATCGAAATTTAACAAATAAAATGTCTAAATCGATGAGAAAAATGAGAGGAATTCAAATATGCCATCCATATCAAGATCCACCCAACTCTTGCAAAGGTTCACTCCGTTTCACCCAAAGTGAGAGTTTTCAGCTATAAGTCCACCAACTTATAAGAGAGAAAGTGAAGCCGGTCACACACCGAAGTAGTATCTTGGACATGTATAACACCCAACACACTTGTATACATATGGTATGGAACCACCTAGGTTTTGGTGGGTTTCAGACGCTTCGAAGCCCCGCTTCGGCGAAACCCTAAACCCGCTGGAAAAAAGTCAAATATGCCATCCATATCAAGATCCACCCAACTCTTGCAAAGGTTCACTCCGTTTCACCCAAAGTAGGAGTTTTCGGCTATAAATCCACCAACTTACTAGAGAGAAAGTGAAGCCGATGAAGCCGGTCACACACCGGAGTAGAATCTTGGACATGTACAACACCCAACACACTTGTATACATATGGTATGGAACCACCTAGGTTTTGGTGGATTTCAGACGCTCCGAAGCCCCGCTTCGGTGAAACCCTAGACCCGCTGGAAAAAGTTAAAATTCCTGTGTACCCCTTTGAGAAAATACTCAAAAGGTCTATCATCTATGTATACTAGTTGCTAGCAAAAATGATAAATTTGAGTTTTGTCAAACATTAAAAAAACTTCATAAAAAGCTCTATCATCTATGGACATGTATAGGTTTCGCTTCAAATGACCAAGTTATGACCATCCCCGTGCCATAGTTTGTGATAATGTGTCCATATTTGATACATAGGTGTGTCTTGGTATGGCAAAAATTGTTGGCAAAAACAATTTTCAAATTATTTTTATAAATATCATTTTTATTTTTTAAGTGTCAAAAATGACTTTTTTATTAAACAAGTACCAAAAATATGTTGCAGAAAGTTATATGCATGGTGAAAATGATGATATGGATGTCATATTTGGATTCCTCTCATTTTTCTAATCTATTTAGACATTTTATTTGTTAAATTCTGATTTACGGATTTAAAGATATGATTTATTTCATATTAAATGAAAAAAAGAAAAAAAATGAGAGGGACCTATGCCGACTGGACCTATGCCGACGGCAGCACCGTTTCAGTTTTTTTTTGTCTCGCGGGGTCTGTGCCGACGGCCCCGACAAAAAGCCGTCGGCATAGGTATTGGCCGTCGGCACAGAAGAGCATTCCTGTAGTGATAGATACTATAGGTTGAAGTAGACGGCGGATCCATGTCAGCTTCTCGAGGTAGGGGACATTTGTGGCTGCTGGATAGCGGCAGAGCAGAAACATTAAATTACGAGTCGAGTAAAATGTAATAATCACGAAGAAGGATGATCCCAATTTTAGAAAAAAATGGTGGATATTGAGTAGGATGCCGAAGAGTAACAGGAGCGAAGAAAGAAGTAGCCAGCGTCGTTCCCTGGTTGTGCTCCGATATATCTGTAAAGAAGCACATGATAGAAGAAGTAAATTACATCTCCAAGCAGCCTCCCACAACTTTTGGGATGATTTAAATCAGCAACACTAAATACGGGGCAGTGCTGATGACACAGAATAACTGAATGCTATACACTAAACTATGTATATTTGTTACTGTAACACAACCATCAGTAATTAAGGAGTCCTACTTGATGAGCTACTCGCTCGGCAATTGTCAAATATACTCCATATAAGATGGATGGATCACTCAGCTTTTGACAATGCAGTATATGAACAACGAAAATTATTTTTATTTCAAGTATACATCTAGACAAAATGACAATTAAGCATACAAGGGTTGCAAGATATTCTTCCCACATATTATACCGGTCTAATTATAAACAAACAGACCAAACAAGTACACGCTTACACAAGGTATAGAACACTGAATTTGTGGAATCACCTTCAGGCTTCAGCCCTTGTTCTCCTAATTCTAGTAGTAGCACCGTCTTGTCTCTCCAATAAGTTTGAATGTGCTTCTCTTGGCTGATGTTTAGAGGCTTGACTTGAATATGTTTGTTTTGTCCTCCCACACACTTTTGGTGCTGCGGCCGTGCAAGGTGTTGGTGTGTGCCCTGCCTCCTTCCCAGGCCCAATTTCTGATCGCAAAATATTCAGGACATTTGTTAGCACTTTTGTATCACAAGTTGCATTTGTTAGCTCAAATATTCAGGATACATCCTGCATAATTGGATGAATTTTCATCAGTACATTGCGTAATAAAGCAGAGTATATCTAGTTATCTACACATGTCCTCTACTTGGGTTGGTAGCACTGAGAGGGTGTGGTGACTCCCATTGACGTTCTTCCTCATCATGATTGATGAGGCAATCGAGGCGCAGTTGGTCGGGCGCATGATGAGCATGGACATGTACATACGCCGCCTCAAGAGTATGAGTATCTAGAAGCTTAAACTTCGCAAATAAGTGAACTAAATATGGCAACTGGAAGACTTGTACATGCAATATCTTTACCCTTGTTCTCCTTACTGCATGTAGAAGTGATACTAGATGTTTCAGTTTTGCAATTCCCCTTGGAATTCTGGCTACACCACACCAAGGCTGAGATATTTTAGAAGCAGCAAGTTGCATATCCAATTGCCTTCCCGAAGTTTGGTACAGGCCGTACAAGTGAAAATCAGAATTGTCTAATATGTCAGCATCTGCAGAGCTATGAAGGAGAGAGAGGCGACAGATGTTACATGGGATCTGATAAAAATATCATCCAACCTCGATCCCCATCCGTGGAAACACTCATCCGATCCATAAATCCACCCCGATGTCCATCCTTATCAATCTGAATTCCCTCCATCCACGAAAATAAAGCAGCAAGAAATCAATGATCCATCCACGAGGAAGAAATACGACAGCAACATCGAGGCATCCACACGAGACGAGCCTCGGACGTCTCCCTCTCTCTCCCGCTACAGTAGAGAGAGGCGATTTTTCGCCGGCCCGCAGATCCACCTCGGCCACCGTCGATCCAGCTGATCCCTCGTCCTCCGCCGGCCGCTCCGGCGGCGGAAGGGCGGGGGATCTCGTCTCGCGTGTGTGTATATAGCGTAGGGTGTGTGGGCTCTCCGGCCGGCGGCGCCATGGAGGGATGGAGCTGGCGGCTTTTTGGTGCAGGTATGTCCTTCTGTTCGCGGCGGAGCTCGGTGCAGATCCGCGGCGTCGTGCCTGCCCCTTCGCTCCCTGGGATCTCTAGATCCACTGGGGTGCCTCCCCCTTCCCAGATCTGGCGTGGCGGCGGATCTGGGTCGACGACTTCGGTGCAGTTGGAGATGAAGCAAGCGATGATGCTGGTGGAGGACGATGGAGGCTCTTCGGGGTTCGAGTTTCGACGGCTTCCCGTCCGTCAAGGGGCTTCTTCCGTTCCAAGGCTTCTGGGAAGATGCGGCGGCGGCGCGTCATCGATGCGTCTTCCTCCGTTCCGGCGACATCGACGCAGTTGGACCTATGTGTAATTTTCTTATTTCTGCTGTCCTTTTCTGCCTACTTGTTGTAATCTCCAGTTGTAACCTCGCAAAAAAAACATCGAGGCATCCACATCCATGAAAACGAGAAAGAAATCAACATCCACGATTCCTATGGGAATACATCGCTGCTCCTGCTGGCCAAACATATCTGAGAGTGCGAGAGGAGCGCCGGAGCCTCGTCCGCCTTAGCCGGTGTCGGAGTGGCCGTGGGCTCCCCGCCCCACTTTTCGTCGTCACGCCGATGGCCACATCTGCCCCACTTTTCGCCGTGGGCTCGGCCAGGATCCATGGTAGCGGGGAGCAGGCGTGTCTTCACCGGGACGGCCTTGGCGGCGCCATTGCAGGGAGGCGGCCGGGTGTGGTAGGGCAACGCGGTGGCAGAAGCTGAGGCGGAGGAGGGTTTTGTACTTTCGTTTGGTCAAAAAAAAGAAGCGAAACTTGGCGGTGGCAGAAGCTGTATTATTTACCAACTCGAGGGGGTAGAATCAGAAACATAAAATATGGTGGACGAAACGGACGACGAAGTGGCAGACTGAGAAACAAAACTTTTGTTTTAGATAGGAGAGAAGATAGGAGAGATTGGAACCATTTTGTCTGGTTTTTGTTTAAAAAAATCTCTGCTGTAAATCGTAGAAGATAATGGGCAACAGCTAGGCATTTAGAAATGCAGAACTTACGAAACCGAAAGGAACACTCACAGTTCACTCTTGTGTCCAGCGGAAAGTGTTACATATTTGTTACCAAGCGCCAATGATTCCGGTGTTTTCAACAATTCGAAAAAATAAATTTACAAGTTCCCAAAAAATCTGAAAAAAGTTAAGGATGTCGTCAATGATATATCCTCCAAAAGTGTAAAATATCATCTTTAAATATTTTGTATTATGCTCTACACAAACATGAAAATTCTGATAATATTGGAGATTTGAAAATATACATATTCAGATCCACACTTTTCTCATTTTTCTGTAGCCCAACATACAAAGTATTTGAAGTTGATTTTTGCAATTTTGTGGGATACATTATTGTCTACGTCAGTGATTTTTTTCAGAATTTTTTAAAATTCACATTTTTTTAATAGAGCGGGATTACTATTGCTCGGGAACACGAAATCTCCTCTTTGGTGTCCAGAATGTATGTTGTTGTTGATGTTGATTTGTTGGTGGATTAGAGTAATTTTGTACCTCAATTTTGCATATAATCATGTGTGTGATGTGCACACCATTATGGGTTCTAGTTAGACCAATTGATATTTCATCAACAATTTATGTAAGCAAGACAATGAGAAATATTTGCTAAATCAGCAAGCAAAATTTTGGTCATGGATAAATGTAGCAATGCATCTGAATTGTTGTAGCTGTCGCATGATAAATGTAAGTAATACATCATAATACAATTTACTCTTATTTTTGTTAACCAGGGCTAGGCAGTAGCTGTAACATGAAACCATAAGAAAGTACGAATGATTCTTGTTGAACGATTTTATGTTTTTTAATCTGAAATATTAAACCTCTATTTGCCAAGCCAGGAGCAGCAAGATGCCCCCACAATTCGAAGCGAAGGAGAAAGGCACAGTGGACAGCTAGCGCGCTAAATACTCATGGGTGACCGATAGCGAAGTAGTACCGTGAGGGAAAGGTGTGTTGCGTTTGTTAGTTGCGCTCGTTTGTGTTTGTGAGTTGTGGTGGCATTTGCTTTATAATACCAGACATTTACGAACTCAATCATAATAGTAAAGATTAGTTGAGAGAGATTGTGGTTAGTTGCATGCGTTTGTGTTTTTTTCATTTACTTTATAATTTGTTAGACGTGTTATGTGACATCAAATATTTACGAACTCAACCTTAATAGTAAAGATATGAATGCTTGGTACAGGCAACGTTGGGGGAGTAATGTTTGGCGACTAGCGCGTAGAGGGTTCGACACAGACATGAACGTACGTCCGTTGATGAGCATCCGCAAATTCTGATCTTAAACCAACTCCCGTACGTGAAAAAACTGGTGCAGTAACGGCCAATACGTGAAAGTACTCTAATATACAGTTGTTCTGCTATTGGCCTACGAAAATGGGTCGTCGGATCTGGACCGTCGGATCGTCGAAACACACGGTCCAGATATGCCCTTGGTGCCATATGCCATTGTAAAAAACTGTTTTGTATTGGCCTATAGGTTTTCCACCCCGAGCGCGGAGACACGCCATGCCGCAGCGTCGTTGACGTCGCGCTAATCTTGTTCCGGAATTCCTGATCTCTTCCATCCCATCGATTACGGGCGCCGCCGCGTCCCCTCAGTCCACCCATGGCCATGCTGAAGAGAGCCGCCCGCCGTTTACTGCCTGCGTGCAGCCTCCTCCTCGCTGCGTCCCCGCCGCGCCGGAGAACGACGTGCAGCAAGGTGCATGGCATCTTCATCAACTACATCGACCACGACCGGCCACACCTCTTCGCCCGCCCCTCCCCCAACTCCAGCGACTCCTCCCGGCCGATTGTCGACGCCATGCTCGACTTCCTGCCCGACGACCGCGACCTGCGCCGGTGGTGGTCAGTGCTAGACCACAGCAATGGCCTGCTCCTCTGCGAGATGGGCAACGAGCTCTGCGTCTGCAACCCGGCGACGCGGCGGTGGACCCTCATCCCTCATCCGCAGCGGGAGGGCGCCCGTGGCGTGTACCTCGCGTTCGACCCGGCCGTGTCGCCGCACTACGAGGTGCTAGTGGTCCCCGTTGCGCCGCGTGAGATGAAGAAGCCACCATTTGTGGATGTGATGACACGAGCCGCCGCTTGCTGGAATCAGAGTGGCCACCGACTCCGTGGAGGCTCGACGTGTTCTCGTCGAGGACCGGTCAGTGGGAGGAGAGGGCCTTCGTCCGGCAAGGCGAGCCGGCGGGAACGGTTCGAGACTTGCTCGCGGATCGAGCCAGGAAGTTCGGTTGGGGGAATCGCCAGCGCTACGCGGTCTACTGCCGAGGAGCACTGTACGTGCATTGCCAAGGTTCCTTTGTTTTGAGGTATGATCGATTCTCTCACACACTTCTTTTTCTCCTTTTTCTATGCCTGAAAGAGAGATTTATTTATATAATAAAATGTTATAACAATCCTCTCACACTTTTGCTCCTTTTTCTATGTAAGAAAGAGAGATTTATTGATATAATAAGTTTACACCTCCATTGTACTCACTCATTTGAGTATATGCAGGAAAACCTGTCCTATCCCCCTATATCTTATTAATTGTATTGAATAAAGTTAATGCATTTACAAAAAAAAATAGAAAGATGCATATGGATCGGTTTTTCAATATGGTGATAAAGCTCATGTCTCGTTTGTGGCATTGACAACATGTCATTTTTTTCATCGATTAGCACCATCCAGTAAGATGCTAGGGTTTTAATTAGTTAATAATTTATATGTGTTCATCATCATAATTACATATAAATGTTATTGTTTGGTTACCACAATTGTAAATAGAAATAAGATTATTAATTTTCAAAAAAAAATACTAATATAATATATCACATGAGTAATTTTTTCAGGCTTTCGTTGTCCAACGGTACATACCAAGTGATTAGAGCGCCAACATACAAGGAGAGCGGAAGATGTGTTACACCCTATCTAGGGAGATCACAAAATATGGTCTACTTTGGAACAATTGAAGAGCCACAGCGATTACGAGTTTGGGTTCTCGCCGAGTCAAATGGACTCATGGAGTGGATCTTGAAGAATCAAGAGGACCTTGTACCCTTAGCCCAACACCTAACAAAATATGGTAGGCCGATAAATGCACCTTGGATGGTACATGATGTGTCTAACGTCAAAGAAGATGTTCCTGCTAAAACTCCAACGGAAAAGAGATTTGAGTGGGACTCTGATGATGATGATTTTTTTACAATTAGACGTGGAGATAAAAGATACTACAAATATTTTGTACTTCTTGGATTCCATCCTTTCAAGGAAGTTGTCTATTTGAATGATGTCTTCGGAGTGGTGGCCTATCATTTGAAGAACTCAAAGGTGCAGTATCTGGGCAACTCACGGCCAAAAAGTTACTACCTTGGCCACTCAAATGGTATATATGACTCATTTGTGTATACTCCGAGTATGGTAGGTGAGCTTAATGAGGAAAACATCGAGCCAAGCTCGTCTTAAAGATTAACATTAATTAGGTACAATGTGGGCAGCTGAATAATAGATAAAATTACAAGGTTTGAGTCCATGTTTGAGCCATGTCTTGGTCTTTGTTTTCATGATTTTGTGAATTGTTCTTTGGTATATGTATGTCAGTTATTTTCTTCACTTAGATTCTATGTGATGATATGGCATGATATAGAATATTGTGAAGGGGCTTTCGCTTGTCAATTGCTTCCCCTTCTCACCATGATTAAATGCGTCGTTGAATCCCATCTGGCTGGTTGACTAGTTTCAACGCACCTGCCACTGCGCCACTGCCAGCCCCAGTCTCGTACGCATGCTTGTACGAACCCCTCCCAATCTCCTGCAAAATGCATGATGCACACGGAGCTCCAAATCGAATCAAAAATTTCCCCATTCCAAACTCCACCTCCGTCCTCCTTCCTCCCACCCCAGCGGGGCTTCCGCCGGTGGTTCGTCGTCGCCGGCACTGCAGGAAGGACGGACAACTCCGTGCGGTCCTCCGTCGTCGTTCTCCAACCAGGGCTTGTGCCGGTGGGTTGCCGTTGCCGCCCGCATTCGCCACCGCCGCAGCGAGGAGCAGGACCTCCTAGGCAGGGGCAATGTCTCGTCTCCGACCCGGTTCTTCCTCCAGCTCCGTCTCCTCAAGCGCCTACAAGCTGCTGAACGAACTGAAGGATCATCTCAGCTCCGGGACGCTCTGCCCGGACCTCGCGCACCAGCTGTTCGACAAAATGCTTCGTCAACCAGCCACGGTAACAACACGCGCGCTCAATGGATTATTTGTTGCCCTTGCGCGTGCGCCACCCTGCACGGCGTGCCCCGATGGCCCTGCCCTCGCCATCGCTCTCTTCAGACGTATGGCCCAAGCAGGCCGCCGTCCGGTGATCGTACCCACCATTCACACCTACAGCATACTAATTGAATGCTGCCACGGTGCACGCCGCCCGGACCTAGGGCCTGCTCTCTTCGGCCGCCTCCTCAAGACAGGTATCACAGTGGACGTCACTACCTTCACCGGCTTACTCAAGTGCCTCTGTGACATGAAGCGGACAGAGGAGGCTCTGGACATGCTGCTCCACAGGTTGTCCAATGACCTGCCTGATGCCATCTCCTACTCGGTAATTCTCAAGAGCTTCTGCAAAAACGGGAGGAGCCACCGTGCGCTTGACATGCTCCGGGTGATGACAAAAAAAGGATCTGGCCACTCTCCCAACGTGGTTTCATACAGCACAGTAATTGATGGCTTCTTGAAGGAGGGTGAGATAAGCAAAGCATGGGATCTATTCCATGAAATGATACAGCAAGGAGTTGTGCCTAATGTGGTGACATATAGCTCATTTGTTGATGGACTGTGCAAAGCAGGAGCAATGGACAAGGCAGAGGCGGTCCTTCGACAAATGGTTGATAATGGTGTTCGGCCGAATACAGTGACGTATACTAGCCTGATCCATGGATATTCCACTTCGGGCCAGTCAAAAGAGGTTGATAGGTTGTTTGAAGAAATGAGAACTCAAGGTATCATACCAAATGTTGTTACTTGCAACTCAGTCATGGACTATCTTTGCAAGAATGGAACAATCAAAGAAGCTGCAGAATTATTTTACTCCATGGCTGAGAAGGGCCCTAAACCTGATGTTGCCTCATATGCTATTATGCTTAATGGATACGCTACGGAAGGATCCCTAATTGCTATGATTGATCTCTGTGAGCGGATGGTAGGAGACGGAATTGTACCTAGCCTCTATGTTTACAACATACTGATTGATGCGTATGCCAAGTGCAAAAAGATGGATGTGGCTATGCTTTTCTTCGAAGACATGTTGAAGCAGGGTGTGAACCCTGACGAAGTCACGTATTTAATTGTGATAGCTGCATTTTGCAGAATGGGCAGGATGAATGATGCTATGGAAAAATTCAATGAGATGATTGATATGGGAGTGCAACCTATCACAGCTATTTACAGGTGCATGATTCAAGGTTATTTTAACCATGGTGATTCTGTGAAAGCCAGAAATTTGCTTTCTGAAATGAAGGACAAGGGTATTTGTGATAGGTTACGGAAGAGCAATGGAATAACACGCTATGTTTGACTTGGTTATCTGCACTGATGAGAGGCCTGATCCTGTTATATTTGCTTCAATGATCGATGGATATTGCTTAGTCTCCATGATGGAGAAATCATTCAGGATACTTGATTCTGTGGTATCAGCTGGTGTTGTGCTAATGTTATTACACAACACTTGCTACTGATGGTTATGCTCTCATCGTCTTGATATGCTCCAAAAATGTTCTTATTCTTGTGGTTCTTGCATTGAGAAGTGGGAATCAGCCTTATTGTTGCCAGTTTCTGTTTATTCGTAGTTGGATAGGCTGTCTAGTTTGGATTTTCTCCAGGCACATCGTGGCCTGGCTGATTAGGTGATGTATGATGGACACAAGGGCTTTGAGCGTTGGGTCGTTCGAAAAGACTGAACTATGGATAAAATTATATGTTTTGCTGTCTTTCAGGGAGAAAGAGCGCAATTCCACTTTTCTACCATAAATGATTGTTTTCTGAAGTCCAAAAACTACAATTGTTCATTGGTCATGAAGCTATTATTAGCTTGGTGTTTCGTGGTAGCACCTTGCTGTGAGGTATGATACTGTATTAGCCATTGTTCTTATGCGTGTATCTGTTATTTCAGTTTAGGATAGGCATGTTTCCCTCTCTTGTTTTACACTTGATGTGAAATATCCTCAGCACTGAGCAAATGATGTAAAGTGCGCCCGGCTAATGATTTAGTCGTTTAGATGGCCACTTGTACCAACAAACTGAAGAAGAGGTCAAAAGCTATGAGGACTATGTCATTTGACTTATGCATTGGACCATTATGTTCCTTAAAAAAAGATTCTCCCTTTTGCCAGCTATGTATGAAAAGAAATCTGAGATAAATATATTAACTAAAATGTAGTTCACTTAGTCACCATCAAACCATTTTCACCAGCACCGGTTTTGTTTCACATTTCTTAAATATCTTTCCATAGTGTTCATTCCCCTGTGGTAACAAAGGGAGGTAATAATAAAGTACTTACCATAACAAATACAGTATAATGTTGTGTTATTTCGGCATGAAAAAACTGAATACTTATGTAAATATTAGCAGCCAAAATCATAAGGAATCATCTGAATGTGTACAATCATCTGAAAATCTATCCTTCACATTAAGTATCAGAACATGATCCCACTCACGGCTTATGAGTTGCAACCCCAGAAGCTGATGTGAATGGTAGATCGAATAAGAAAATACACTGACACAACATGCTACTTTAGCCTAGTGAACCTCTACGTAGCATGAACCGTATGGGCGACGATGAGATTGACCCTCTATGTAGTATGAACCGGTCAACTGTGAAGTGTACTTGTAGGGATTAATTTGCTGACTCCCGTCCATTATCTTATATTTCTAGATATTTGTCAGCTAGAACAAAGGCACGCTGAATGTTGAATCCCACCGATCTGACCTGGGAGCTGGGGAAAATGCTCATGTACGTTGAATTGCAGAGGCCTTCCCGGTGCTATATGGTAATCTAGATAAATAGATATCGTTAGTCTGTCCGATCTTGTAAAAGCTAATGTCTTGCTTCGCAATTTTAGATTGGGCACTGCAATCCGTACCAGTGTCCAAAATAAATACTTATACAGGAACTCGCTTTTTAATTATCATGAAGATGCTTCCGAAGAAGGGCTTCGCACATTAGTAAAATCTTTAGAATGGAAAAGGATCGAAAAATGAGATTGTTACGAAAGAACATATCAAATCATGACTATGAAAAAGGTAAATAAGCCTGCTGCCAGGTGGCATTTTATGGCGTCCTCGTTGAGTAAGGATGAGCTTCTTATCGCGATCTATGGGGCGTGGCACATCTGGAAGGAGAGATGCAGAAGGGTGTTCCAGCAGGCCGTCACTTTGGAAGCGCAACTGTTCGATTTCATCCGCGATGATCTCTTGCTGGTGGGATCTTTCCTTCATGGTCAGGCTGCTGTGCCGCCTGTAGAGGAATCTGATGCTGAGGACGATGATGGCGAGTAGTCAGCTTTGTTAGCTTTAGCTTTAGCTTCGGCTTTCCTTTCTGTTTTCTATCTTTTTTTAATCTTTGTTGAGGCTAGTTTCTCCCTAGCTGTAACCTGAACCTTTTCTACCATCTTAATTGATTTGGCAGAGCAACTGCCGTAAGTCCTCAAAAAAAAAAAGGTAAATAAGTGATCCAAGTATCTAACCTTCCTATCACACAACTTCCCAAAATTTTGAAGAATGCACCGTACAAAACAGAGAACAAGCCGCCATGGTTTCCCAGAACAAAAAAAAAGGCATTGTTAGTATGTTCCTGACTGCCTTATCGCCAACTTGTGCCAAACATGGTTTCTCTGGTATAGTATGCTAGCCTTGTCCTCCCATGAAACAGGCCTTTCTTAGATGAAAGCAATGTCTTCTTGTCCGGTTGATCCCTGTACTATTCGAATTATCTTCAACCTGCAGCAGGTGCACAGGTAAATACAGATACACATAACTAATCTATTGGCAGTAGGCACAGACAATACAATCAGGTAGGCGGACTGTAAAACATGATGGGATTACAGTTCTGCTATCAAGATAAATGCTTATAAAACAGCTCTCTCTTCCATATGAAATCTGAACTATCATTCAGTGACCATGCAAATCCTGTCTGCTGTAAAAGCCACTGTACATAAATTTTTAAGCTCTCATACAAATACAGTGGCGTGCATTACAGAAGGCTTTACAACAATGAATCACAACACACCAAAGGCAAGCGAAAAGAGTAAGGACGAATATAAGGACAACTATTACAGAAATGCTGAGCTGGCATTTCTGTCGACCGTAAAGCTTTTTACACGGGTTCTAATTATTGTATTATTCTGTTACAATAAAACAGGCAGTGTACACGGGCGAACCAATCAAATCACCTCCGCCGCTTGGACCCTGTCGACTTGCTCGACGCGGCTCTCACAGGTTTCTTCTTGGCTTTGGGCGCATCGCACTTGGGACACAGCCAGTCCTCATCTGGGACACGATCCAGGGGAGGGTCGCAGCAGTCGATGTGCATACCGGCGCCACAGCCAACCGCACCGTCCTCGCTGCCACAGATCAGCATCACCTCTCCCCGGTCCGTGCTCCCGCAAGCTGAGCAGCTCAGGTCATCCTCCGGATCTTCGTCTTCAAGCGCTTCCGCATCATCCGTGGCCACCTCTTGCTGGCTTTTCAGCAGTTTGTCAAGGGACTTCTTGGCCAGATGGTTTGTCTTGAAGAGAACATGCGTGTCAAGAGGGTACCCGGGCTTGCAGACGTACTCGACCAGGTAGTCAGCGCTGATACATGGGATATTGTGACTGACGAATTCTTGAACCCAAGCGTCTGCACTAGGCATGCCTGCTGAGATCACGGCGAAGTCTACGCCAGAGTTCAGGAACCGGGTATATGGTGGGGAGGTTGCTAAGATGTTCCCGTCACCTGCACGCACCGCACGCTTCACCGTATCCTGGTAGGAAAAGAACGAGAAGGATTTCAGATGGACTGGAGGATAAAGAGCAAAGGAACCTCCAAATATAATGTCTAGATGTGCTCACAAATGTAGCATTGCTTTTATCAGGAATACTTTAGCACTACTGATTTTGGCAGGTAAGTTGATTGACAAACAAGACTTACAAGCGACGGAGCAATGAGCTGCCCATAGACAATTATCTGCATTCCGTAGAAGGCGCCATGACCCTTCTGCTGCCTTATAACACGCCATTTCCTGGGAGCTTCAAAGCTAATTGTTTCACCCTCATTGAGGCCCGTACCAGACCATTCAAATGGCTCTTCATCTAACAACTTGCCAGCCTCACTGCAAGAGGTCAAGTAATCAGTCTTGAGGATCCACCTAGTTTGGGAGAAAAAGAGCTAATATTCAGATTCGTGGCATGGCAGACTTCGAAGATAATAACTTAATAAGTAAATCAGACATGATTGTATGTCACATATGGCCATCTAAGCAGTATGTTTGCTTTCTCATTTCATTGAGAAGGGTCTATAAAATAACCAATAACAAGTTAGTGAAATTTATGTTTCTAAGGATCTAGATCATAGTTCGTACCTGCCTGCAGCAGCTGCTGCAAAGAACTTCTCAGTTCTCCTGAGAGGTTCCGGGGCAATAAAATGTGTTGCTTGATATGACCAATGATGTGAATCCCTGCAAACTCGTCCCTTCAGGCGTCTAAGTATTGACCGATATTCTCTTCTCTGCAGACGATGTCCACTTAAAATAAAGCATGCAGGGTCCAATGTGATGAAGGTCCTAGATCCATTTCTTTCTATCCCTCCATGCTTGTCAAGCATATCTGTTTCTTCTTCATTGATTCCAAAGCAAATTTGGAATTCAAGCCACCATTTCCACAATCGGATTTAGAACTGAGATTACCATGGTCTTGTCGGTTTTCTTTGTCGTGGTGGTCTGGAGCAGGAGCTTTATTTCTTGCACTACATCTCAAAGAAAATTTGGAATTCAAACCACCATTTCCACGACCGGATTTAGAACTGAGATCACCATGGTCTTGTTGGTTCTCTTTGTCATGGTCTGGAGCAGGAGTTTTATTTCTTTCACTACATTTCGACTTAGAATTGTGCATTCCTTCTGATTTGTCTATGGTGACAGTGTCTTTGCAAGATGATACAGATGCATCTCTCATACCATCATTATTGCCCTTCTGGGAGTCCTGGTCAGCAGTTACTCTATCGATATTGAATGTCCTCTCCATTCTCTTGGATGAGAATGCTTTAGCTGCAGATACAATCGCACTACCAATTTTGTCATGCTTGCTGCCTGACTTGTCTTCCACAGCTTTTATTTTCCTCTTGGCAACCACTTTCCTAACTTTAGTTTTTGATATGTTCTCGGGGGCAATTGTACTACAACCATCCACACTTGCACTACTTGAAGGATTTTTAGGGCAATCACTAACATTGTCTGAAGGAAACAAGTCATCAAACAATGACTCTGCAGCCACTTTCTCAGCTTTATCAGCTGGTAATTTATTGGTCATTTTGGTGTCAGATTTTCGAGGCTTCTTGACAATTGTACTTTTCACCCTCGTATTAGGCAATTTCTTGGGTGACTTTCTTCCATGTTCATCATCATGTGCACTGCTACCAAACCTCTTAGGGACTGTCGCAATATTTTCCTCAGAAATCACCTTATTCAACTCCAACTCGGATTCTACCTGTGCATCATTTGCCGTAATGTGTGCACTCTGTTGCCTCTTCGCATAGGCACTCCTCACTCCACCAACTGGAACTTTCTTTGGAGAAGTTGTTTTTTGTTCTGTTGCACCTGCACTACTGGAGTCCTTTTTAGATGTTGCACTAGCAAGCTGGCCATGAAGCATTTTGTCAGTTTCTGATTCAGAAACTACTGCCTTACCATTGTTAACCACTGACCCATCAACATCCATACTAGTACTGCGAAGTCTCTTGGCACCTGCATTCCTTGCTCTAGGAGTTGCCTTGTTCTTTGGTACCGTGAGGGTCTCATCTGAGGAATGGAAATGATGATTAGCAGGAACTGACATCCTGCTTGAGCTTGGAGTGCCGACTGGTACTTCCTTTGGAGAAATTGTTTTTGGCTCCGTTGCACTTGCAATACTGGGGGCATTTTTAGGGGTTGCATCAGCATGCTGAGAGGGTATCATTTTGTCAGTCTCTGATTCAGAAACTACTGCCTTACCATTATTAACCACTGATCCATCAACCTCCATGCTAGCACTGCGGGGTCTCTTGGCACCTGTTTTCCTAGCTCTAGGAGTTGCTGTGTTCTTTGGTACAGTGAGAGTCTCATTTGAGGAATGAACATGATGGTTAGCAGGAACTGGCATCCTGCTTGAGCTTGGAGTGCCGGGTGCACCAGTTGCAATGTCCGAACCAACATATTTGTATTTGGCTGCCTGGACCTGATTTGGACTGTTCAAATTTCTTGCTGCAGCTTCCTCTCTATTGCCACTGATGACAAATGGAGGTTGTAGTGGAGCACCAATATCAGTGTTCGTGGAACTTGCGAACCTACTTAAGTCAGGGGTGCCTTGAGCTGTGATATCATGTGTCTTGTTGACCATATCTTCATCCTTTCTGATTTGACCTGAAGTGTTGACATATTCGTCGGCTGCCGGGATCTGATTTGGACTGTTCATATTTCTTACTGCAGCTTCCTCTCTATTGACACTGATAACAAATGAAGTTTGAATGGGAGCAGCACTATCAGTGTTAGCGGAACTTGCTAACCTACTAAAGTTAGGAGTGCCTTGAAGTTGAGCTGTGGTATCATGTGTCTCCTTGACCATATTTTCTTCCTTTCTGATCTGACTTCTTGGAGTGTTCAGATGCCGATCCACAGCCATATTTTGATCATTATTGGGAATAATAGGTGGCCGGATTGGTGCATCGACGTCAGGATTGCCAGAAGTTCCTATGCTATTTGGGGGGTTGGGAGTGCGCTTAACGCTAGATCTGCTGTTGAATGGCTTTCTGTCTACATCTTCTCCTTCATCGTCCGAATCCTTGACTTGCACCTCCATCATCTCTAGTTCCCAACTACTGCATGAAATAAATAGCCAGAATTAGTTTTTGGGATATTCAGTAATAGATAGCCTAACTGCAACTAGCACATTCCTAGAAAGCATTATAGTGAGATGATTAAATCAGAAGATGTATACAACACAAAGTGAAAAGAGAACTCGAAAGAAGCATGCAACTGTACTTCTACTTGCCTCTTTTTATAATCATCTACTGGAAGAATTTCCCACGACTTCAAGCTACAAAATAAAAATAAAGGGGAAAACGGTAATATTAGGATATCTAACACGTGAGCCTTATAGTTAAGATTATAACGAAAAGATGTAGTGTAATACCAATCTTCCAACCATCGGTGATTAACAAGCTTGATGCTCAACCTTTTAGCAAGTTCGTACTTCTCACCTGGTTCATTTGAAAAACTGAGATACTGCATTCAAGGAGCATATAACAAAACTTTCTAGCATCATTATAAATGCACAAAGAAATGGCCGAAACCAAACATTCGATAGGCATGTTGCGATTATTTTAAGTTACTGAAAAGCCTATTTTTTCATAGGCTTTCTAACCGATACAAAGAGTAATGCTTTTCCCCAATATACACAGCGTATGTTTGACCAAATCTCCCAACTTCTCCTTTTCTCACTGTACACCGCACCTTTTTTAACAATTTCATCTCCTCTTTCTATTATCAGAAACCAGTAGTTCAACTACAAGGACCTTTCAAAAGGAAACCAAACTAGAAAAAAGAGAAAAAGATCAGGAGGGTGCAGGCATCCTAATTTGTAGACGACACATACCAATAGACATTGGCTATCTATGATCATGAGATACTTTTGCATATGGGTCACATAAAGACAAAAGGAGCAACGACTCACAAATTAAAAATGTGATGCCAGCGTGTTCAACCACCAAATGACAGTGCACTAACCAGTTTGTTGACATCAAAGATTCTTACTTTAACATTGCCACTCACGTCTAGGCTGCCTCTAGCCTAAAAGGTGGACCACAGTGGGATGGAATTGTTTTATTAAATTGGCTAGGTAAGTCCTGAAATCAAAACTTCTTGGATGGTTACAGATTGAGTTTTATGCATCAGACAGTACACCCAAAATCCTAATCTGATGACGAACTAGAAGAATAAATGTCATAGACACCGAGATACCAATTTGGGTATAAGATTCTTACTCGTCCATAGAGTTAGTTCTTAGCAACAAATTATATACATCACATCTGAAGCAAAGAGCCACCAATAAGAATAAAAAATAAAGTTTTCATTACAGCGCTTGTAAATGAATTGTCACAACTACAGAGCAACAGCAGTGAAGGTCCGTGATGGGAAAAGCAGCAAAACAAATATGAACTATATATGCATATTTATGGCACTGACTGGCTGCTAAAAGCAACAGACCTTCAAATTTGTAGCAAACAAGATGAGTGACTACGCCTCCTACCAAAGGCTTGGAGAAATGTGCGCCCATCAAAGAGACCATTTTCTGCATTAAACATGAAAAGGGAACAGAGTGCCCTTAAAGTCAATATATATAACTAGTAACCCACAGAAATCCAAGAACTCAACTACATTTCTATATCTCAAGTACGGAAATACCGGAAAGAAATTCCACAAAAAATAAGGTGCTCAGGCATCAGCATAATGACAGGGAACAAATTATCCTCGGGGTTACATATATGACACTATGTGATAAGTACAAAACAAACAGGGACTATCTACTACAGAAGAAGTAAACTCGTAGGTTTGTATGTTTTTGTTTGTTTGAGGGCACGTAGGTTTGTATGTTAGGTCAAATGAATTCAACACTAGCAAACAAAATCACCATCTAAAGCAATCAATCGACTCCTTGATTGATAACATGTGGATTACATTGGGCTACTGTATTACTGTTGTATAATTAGTTACTAATAAGTGGGACACGGTTCTTTGGGTTGAGCTGACCCAACAAGAAAGCAAAGAGGACAAACTTCTGAAACATAGGTGCTCAATGTTACATGCTGACTTGAACTTAAATTAGTACTGCAATAATTAGAACATTTTAGAGATAAACTGCCAGAATGGAATTATAGAATTCAGAAAGCTACAGCACAATGTGACCAAAACTCCGCCTTGATATAATATGTTTGAAGGAAATCTACTAAAGGCCGACATAGCTCATGCTTCAGAGTTTGACTACAGGATACGAGGATATAAAGTAAAAAGGCGGTTACCATTATATCTTCACGGTCATTCCTTTGGTACCCCGTCAAACAGATCTGCAGTGACTCGCTACCCGGAATCCCATTCAAATCTCTCGTCGGCCAATAAATAACCTGCCAAGAAACAAAACGCTGCTTGAGGAAACTAAACCAGCAACAGAACTGTGGCCACGGAAGTAAGTACATGTTACATCGGCAAGAGCAGCAACACTTGTGGCAATATGATCAACTGGAAAATAGGAGAAGCACAGAGGCAATCAGCACGGGAAACGGACCCTGTCGGCGTCGGCGAGAGCAGCCCGGTCGAGGCTATCGTCCACCCAGAGCTCGCTGACGACCTTGTTCCCCTGCGCCCGCGCCGCCACGCACACTGGGTCATCCTGCACACACGCACAGAGAGAGAGAGACAGATCGGTTCCAGATCCCCTCAAGAAAGCGAACCAGAACATGGACGGGGAGAACCGTAAGGCGGGACACTCACGTAGACGCGGCCGCAGGCGACGACGTGGGTGCAGCCGCCGCCGAGCCGGCCGGCGTCGGCGCCGCCGCGCCGCACCATCTCCGCGCGGTACTGCAGGAACGAACAGCGCCGCCGGAAGTTAGAGCGTGTACGGGAAAAGTAGAGATGGGGAGGAGGAGGTGGCGGACCTGGGACTCGGAGACGGTGTCGAAGCCGACGAGGACGAAGCGGACGCCGGCGAAGAGGTGCCGGTCGTCGTCGGCGCCGGCGGGCGAGGCCATGGCGAGTGGCCGAGGGAGGGAGGGAGGTGGTCTGGATCGGATGGGGGCTAGGGTTTGGGTCCCTGGGGAATGGGTTTGGGGATTATTTTGGCGGTGGTGTGGTCGGGAATGGGGATCTTGCTGGGGAAGGAAGGTTTGGAGGAGAGAGAAGGAAAGTGGGGATTTCGGATTTGGCCTTTTGGAGGGAAACCAAACCCAGATAGGGGTGACTCGAAAAAAAAAAAAAATAGGGCAAGGCAGTCACCAGCAGATTACACCACACGTGGCTATCACTCTGGATTGTTCCACGGAGAGTGAGAAACAAGCTAAATTTTTTTAAATAATACGCGAAATTTATTTAATTAGGAAAATAATACGCGTTTTTTTTATTTTCAAAAATATTACCCAGTCGTCCTGGCCGAAAACGATTAGTACTAATCGTCATGTCCGAAAACAATTAGTCCTACTCATCCTAGGCGAAGACGACTAGTCCACCTATCGTCTTCAGCCAAGACGATTAGTACTTATCGTATTCAGCCAAAACGATTAGGACGATTAGTATTAGGACGATTAGTACTAATCGTCTTCGGGCAGCACGACTGGGTAATATTTTTGAAAAAAAAACACGTATTATTTCTTGAAATAACTAAAAAATGTATTATTTAAAAAAAATAGCGAGAAACAACTCACCCAGGAACATTACACAAAAACCCCAAGAAAAAAAGAAAGAATACAGTTCGGTCCTTTTGGGTCCTTTCGTCAAACATATTTTTCGTCGTACTGTCTGCCTCAAAAGAGGGAGACGGCCAGGGGCGGAGACAGGGGGCTAGATCCCCCCCCCCCCCCCCCAAGGTTCGGCACCCCCTAATGATATGGTGTATGTATTAGTATAGTTGGTAATGCCTACGTGCTAGTCAGGGGTGCTAATTGACGCATAATTTACTTAATTGGTGCAAAAAAGCCCACGCCACACTATCCATGCCCAGGTCTACACAGTACGCACGAGGCCCAGCCCAGATCAGGCCATCCTCTTGGAGCTCGATCGGCCAAATCAGGCCATCCTCGTGGAGCTCGATAGGTTTTACCGTAACTCTCGTTTTGTTTGTGGCGGCTGTGCGGTCCTAATCCCAGATTGATCTGCCATGGAGCCTGCCGCCTGCGGCAGCTAGCAAACTATGCAAAGAGCTATCCGCTAGAAAATCTCCCAGTGCCATCGTGCCAACCTGTGTGTTGAACTGTTGATCCTGCCAACTGTTGGGCGCCTCGCCATTGTACAGGACGCCGACTCCTGAGTACCTGGTCAAATACTCAATCTAGAGGTACGAAGGTAATTCTACACATATTTGATCAGTTGTTATTGAGGACGTGTATACAGTATTGTCAAGCCTAGTAAAATTGCTAGCCGAGATCAGCAACAGTTTTCCATTCAATTTAGGTAGAAGTGCGAGCAGAAATCTAACAATTTCATCTATACTAGCATAGGAAGTTGATAATTAATTGTATATTAGGAGCCCTAGCTACGCTGGTTAAGGCTCTGGTTTTGTTAGTTGCCAATATTGGCGACTTGACAAGTACTAGAAGATTATAAGGGGAAAATGTCATGAGTAGCTCGTTGAACACCGAATATTTTTTTGACTCGCTTGAGCCTCGCCCCCCCTATGGTTAAATCCTGGCTCCGCCCCTGGAGACGGCCCCACCCCCCAACTCGCCAAGCTCCAAGAAAGGGTAATAGCAGTCGCGCCGTGTTACGGACCTCTGAACATGCATCGCCGCGAACGACGACGCACGTGGCGATGTAGGTCGCCGTCCCTATCCGAGCGAATCGTTGTCCAATTGCCGACGAAGGCTGCACCACCTACCTCTTATACAACTTCGTCCCGATGGTGTTGGAGAAGACATCAGGACGCCATGGAAGTAGGAGAACAAAAATCCCAACAAGGTCACCATCGTCGCCTCGACTACCTCGTATGGGAAACCTAGATCGACCGGTCGGGACAAGTAGTGGGGACACATATTTTACGAGTCGTCGCCACAAAACATGATCGAAGTGGCGTCTCGGAAAACTTTATTTTGCGGCCTTACAACTGTCTACACTACTAGCTAAAAGAATCTGGGATCCCCATTCTGAATCTCGTCCCCACCGTTGTTGGAGCTACACGAGGATAGAGAAGGAGCTCTCGTCCTCGCCGGTGGAAGAAAAAAAAAAGGTAGGTGTGGTGCTCCTCTTCCGCATCTTCTGGTAGATGGGGAAGACACATTCTTGGTAAAAAACCAGCTTTCTTGGGGTTTCAATTTTGGTTCCCTGATTCCTTGGTACTAATCAGTTTTTCCATGGTGTTCCACGATCTTCACTCCCCCTCCCTCTTCCCACGACATACTCGCAGATGTCGAGACGAAGCGTTTAAACTCATTTGATCGTGAGTCCATGTCATGGACACTTGATTTAATGAGAACAAACTAATATTACATCTATCCCAAAATATGAGACGTTTTGGAACAAAAAATGTTATAAATTTTGGAACGGATATAGTAGTACTTAAGGAGTTCTCACTCGGTTTTTTTTTTTTGGAAAGGCGAAGCCCGACCTCTGCATCAATAGATGCCTACAGCTTTTTTTTTTTGCTAGTTTATTAAAATTCAGTCATTAGATTACATCATAGGTCAAATAGGGTCGATATTTATCAACCATCTTTTTTTCAAAAAATATATAACAACCATCTAAAAAGTAAAGACAACATAAAATAACACTGCATCAACATGTTATATTGAGATCAAAACGCTAGGTGGCTGTATAAATCACGAGCAACCATATCCATCGAGTTATACCCAATTTTCGTAGCCTCACGCTTCTCCATTGGTTTTAGCGAGGACCACATATAGATCAAATGAGTAGCCATTGGTATAACTGGCATAAAAGAGAATGATTTTGCATTATTAAAAATATTATCAAGCGTATATTCCATGTGGCCAATAGTAAAGGGCAAACTCAGACTCAGAGTAGTTCTCGCTCGATGGGCGTCCCTTGCTTATAAAAAAAGAGTAACAAAAGAATTAAAAGATATTCATATTCCCTCTTCTTCTATTTAAGACTCGCTAAAAAAGAAAGTTCACGAGTGCCAATTCTTATGATTAATTGGCGACTATTAAATAGATCAGAAAATGTTATGAGATTTAGATTAATTGAATTCAGTATATTTCGCCAAATGGAAAAGATAAAAGGCCCTAGACTTAGCGTGAATAAATAAATAGTCATCAATAGAATCGTATACTATTATTTTCCCATCTTTCCGATTTCTCAATATTGTTTTTCTCAACCAAACCTACTAACCTAGTCGCACATGCTCGGGAGCATAAGACACTTTTTGGAGGAACACATGAAAATGAGTGTACTAGAAAAAATAAGACATTGAATTAAGGACGAGAGGATTAAAAGGGGTGCAAATGTGACATGCCAGTGGTGTGTGGGCACGTTTGGTGTCAAATGACCATCACGAAAGGGTCTTTTTTAGCCGCCGCACAATCTATTTATAGTTCCACGTCTTGCCATGTATGAATTTGCCATATGAAATTCTCAGGCATATAGTTAGTCTGTAGAAAATTACAACAGAATCAGGTTATCGAGCGTCTGTCCTATGGCGACACAAAGTTGTCACGCCAGGACGATGACACTACGACATGGGAGGACGGTGCAGATGAGACCTCCAAGTCTTCTATATTCCTGTTCAAAAAAAAAAAGTCTTCTATATTAGAGAGGACCATAAGATTGAGAGAATTTTGCATAGTACCTTTTTTCTAAATAAAACCTGCATGACATCGGTCTACAGACCATGTGGACTGGTTAGAGTAGTGTAGGTCTGAAATGCACCATTTTTTCACCTGTAAGATCCAGATGAGCATTTTCATAATTTTTGATCCGGTTGACACATCTCAAATATTTACAGGGCCGTTTTACCCGATTGTGTACTGCATACATTTTTTTCAAACGCGCCACCCCTTTCAATTATTTTATTAATGGAAATAACAAGTTCTTACAAAAAGAAGGCGACATGAAAGAGAAGGTAGCGAGACGTTAACAGGAAACTGCGAATGCTCGATCTCGAACACCCCTACGGGGCAAAAACCTGCTAAAGATACTCCCATCTAACCTAATAATGGTTCATATTACAAACCATGACACAAGCTTAGGAAACAACATGGACTCTAAACTAAAAGTATTGAAGAAACAAAATGTCCAGCCTTCCATGATCAGCAGGATACCTACAGCCAGAGACAAAGTGGAAGAAGCGGCAATACATGACATTACACACTACTGTATCAATGTTGTTGACATGTTGCACGGTTTTGAGTAGCTGCCATGAATGCATTGTAATCCTTCTTGATGCTTTTCATCTTCATGACCACATCGCCCATGCTCGGCCTCTGGTCGGGAGAATCGCTGGAACACTCCAGACCCATCTCGAATGTTGATACAAGAAAGTTACCATTGTAGCCAATGGAGGATGACGAGGGCAGAGTAGTAATTGTTTGCTGATGAAAGGCATGGCTCATTTGTTCAACCTGATGTAGCTTCACATCCAAAACATCAACGAGCTTTGCTGGAAATGCTTGCAAAACCAACTGCCTAAGGCTAGATTCCCTGACCAAAGTAGGATCCGTGGGCCTCTTCCCTGTGAAAACTTCAAGCAACATAATCCCAAAGCTGAACACGTCGCTCTTCTGTGACGCCCTTCCCATGAATGCAAGCTCTGATCAAGAATAAAGAAGTCAAGATTGTTAACTAATTGTACAAATACTCCATTGTTTTATGGTTTGACAAATAAATTGCTAGAGTGATCATGGCAAATACATACCTGGGGCCATGTACCCAATTGTCCCGGGCATACTTGCTGAAACCATGAATTTTTCATCACCTAGAAGTAACTTTGCAATGCCAAAGTCGGCAACATGCACCATCATGTCCTCATCGAAAAGCACATTGCTAGGCTTCAAGTCGCGGTGTAGGACAACTTGACAGTCATGATGGTGCAGATAATCCATTGCCTCTGACACGCTCAGCATAATGTCCAATCTCTCGATGAATCCTAGTGGTTCCCTATTTTCAGTGTGCAAGTGTGCCTCCAAGCTACCATTGGGCATGTACTGGAGCAACAGTGCCCTGAAGTCCAGGTTGGAACATGTATTTAATATCTGTATCAGGTTGCGATGTCGAGCCATCCGCAACACTTGATATTCAACATCAAAGCTCCTCACGGCCTACTCGACTTGCATATTGAGCACTTTTATCGCAACTACCAAACCATCATCAAGTTGACCCTTGAAAACTTTTCCAAAACTTCCAGCTCCAAGTAGGTTATCCTCATTGAAATTTTCAGTGGCACGAGCAATCTCGTGGTATGATACTAACCTATGGCTGATCAGACAAGTAAAGCCAGCTGTAGAAGCAGTAACATATGGCTGCTTCTTATTTTTCTTTTTGATCATTAGGTACAAGCAAGCTACAAATGCACTTGCTCCAATGATGACAGCTGGAAGTATAAACTTGAAGATGTGTCGACCAGAAGTTGGTCGAGACTTGTCTATACACGGTGACAGTCCTAGACGAGGAGCACCACATAGCCCAACATTCCCAACCAAGGATTGCAAGGTGATGTTTGAGAAAACACCTCCATTTGGTATTTGCCCTTCTAAACTATTATATGAGATGTTTAGATCAGAAAGGTAGGTGAAGTTGGCGAGGTAGTTTGGTATTATTCCAGATAGATGGTTTGACGATAGGTCCAATGTTGCCAAGCTGGTTAAGCGGCAGAAAGAATCCGGGACTAAATCTTTGAATGAGTTGTGCGATAGATTTAGGGAAGTTATTGGCATCGCAACCTGCCCAAATGAATTTGGGAGGCTACCAGACAAGAGGTTGCCAGAAAGATATATCACGTCAATACTTTCCATTACTCCTTTAAATGTCACAAGCTTCCCTGGCCTCTCAGCCATCGGGCAAGGCAGCTTATCCTGTGCGTTGAAATCGGTCAAACAGTAATTTTCCCATCCCACGTTTCACCACAGCCGTCGGATGATGGCATTTCTTTTTGTACTCTGTGGCTACTAGAATGGGTGAGTGACGGGTGGGCCAATTTGTGGGCGGGCCCTAGAAATCAGCACAGAGACCAGCTCGCTTGGGTGTCTCTCCGTTTCGCCGCGCCCACAGCCAAACAAAACCATCGCCCGGGTGAAAACCCTAGAGCCAATCCGCTCGCTCTCTCCTCGGCCAATACGCCAATCCCCTCCCGGGTCTCCTCCACGACCTCGTCGTCTCGCGCCGCAGCCGCTGCTGTCGCCCTCGGCTCCGTCCTCCCAGCCCCTCTGTCGCCTCTCCCGTGCCTTCTGTGCGGCCAGCGGACGGAACCAGAAGGGACGGCCGCGGTGGGGTGGGAGGAGGCGCTGCAGGAGACCCAATCCCCATCCCCTCTCTCTCGTGCCCCGCCGCCATCACCCTGGCGCCCGCCGCCCAGGTCATCGCCAAGGAGTAGCTGGAGGGAGAAGGCGCAGCATGAAGCAGCGCGGGAGTGGTCTCGTTCGTCGAGTTCGGCAGGGGAGCCGCTAGGGTTGGCCCGCGAGGAGGCGCGCTCCTCAACCCGGACGGCGAGCGCGGGGCGCCGTGGCGCGCAGCCCCGAGCGCGGTGAGGTTCTCGCTCCCATTCTCCCTGGTCCTGGTTCGGCGTGGTGGTGTTCCCGGTCTCCTCTGCTCCTCGTCGACGGTGGCAGCGACGTCCGCGCAGCAGGAGTTGGCGGAGGAATCCTCTACACCGGTAGTAGCAGCGCCTTCGCCATCCCTCCCGCCCCCTCTTGATCTGGTCAGCGGCTGGCCAGATCCTCGCCGGCCAAAGCCATCTCGGGCAGCTGGAGCTTCCCCTCGGCTTGCCTGCTCCCCATCCCCTCCCCTTACTTCTCCCCGTCGCCTCTCCTGCCCTGTTGTTCTGACCAGCCTCCTCAAACTCCGACCCAGCTCCAACCTGAGTTCCGGCCCAGCTTGGACCTGCAGCCTCCCCGAGCTCTTCCTCCATGGCCTCACCAGGTCTCAATATCTCTCTCTGCTTTACGATTTTTTGTGTATGGACTACAAATTTGTTGTTGATGCTGGGTATGCGTGTTGAATTGGCTCTGCTTGATGTGCTTGCCGGCTGCTGGTACTGCTGCTTTATTTTGAGTAATTGAAATTTGGCGGATAATGTTTGATTTTTTCCCTCTTGCAGGCTAATATTTTTGTCAGTACTCAAATTGATTTAGGATGGCTGTACATCTTTGGTTTTGGTGCATTTGGAATAAAAAGCAAGAAGGCATATAAATCATAGAACAAGGAGACAGTATTTCATAGCGGTTCATAGGATGGAAGGGACAATACGTCATAGTGACTGAGTAAGAACATCAATTTTAGAATCCGAGAACGAGGTAGTTGAATCAAACGAGGTTCCTGAAGTGCACACGTTTATGCGGTAGGCTAATAATCCACACGGTTCTTGTCTGGATTACATTTTTGTGTGAAGTTCTGGGTTAGCTCTTTTGTTCATAGAGTATGTTCTTGGTTTTGCAGGTGAATATTTTCAGGATGTTTGTGGATTCCATTACAGTCAGATGGAAGCTAATGAGACTTGGAGACAAACTGGGTCATGCACCAGTCCAGTGATGCTTGACTCTGCAGATTATCAAGTACAATATACTGCAGCATATGATCAGCTTCTTAAATTTATGTTGCAGCCAGCCACATGAAAGGCTTTCTATCAAACTTTCCCTGCTGGATTCAGTAAAGATGGTCATAGGTATGTTCCTACTCGATAGGTTCAGCGCCGGTCAGAGGTCTGCTTTTGCTGTACTAATGTTGACTTTAACATATGCATTCCTGGAGCTATAATGTACAAAGAAGCTAAAGTGCAGGTGATTTTCCCTTTCAAAAATGAATCTACAAGTTGGACTTTGTTGGACATTAGCATGTTTGTTCTTTGTGTTTAACGCCACTACTTTGTATTCAGCTTCTCAATCTCCCCAGAAATCATTGAAGGTGCTCAAGATGGAAAGGGTTGAGGGAGGAAGGTAATATGTCCAGCTTTTGCTCTATTTTTGCAGTGAAGTTAACTTATATGGCTTCATGCGTATTCAGCTTTTCGATCTCCCTAGAAAATATTGAATTGTGTGTTCTCTGTACTTTAAGCAAGATGTTAAAATAGGAAGGATGGATCCAGTCCTGTGGACATTTCCGAGATGCATGGTTTAATATCTTGATATTTTCTTCAGTTCAAGGACATCAACAGTTCTACCCCCAATGGTGCCGCACATAAGCCAGATGTATGTTTTGTTCTGTTGGATCCGCTCTGGTGGATTCTTTCCTATTTTCCTCTTTGGCGCTTTGTCTATACATGTTTGACCTGATCTTTAAAATGGTATCCTGATTTTTGTGGTGGGTTGTGCATTAATCTGTGGTGGGTTGTGCATTTTGTGCTCATTGGCAATACCAGTGTGGTTGGTCACCTTTTGACCTTTTGTTTTTTTTGCAGGGAGTAGATCTTTCGGAATTGATGCGGATGGATTGAGCAGCAATAGAGCTTTTTTTAGTCCTATTAGGTGAGCGCTTTCATAGTGCTGTAGAAATTTTAGTGCTATGTGTGTATGTCTGAACGCAAACTGAACTGAACGCACATGAATTTCTCTTCTACTTATTTTTCACATCATTGCTTGTGTGTATGCCTGCAGGAGTCAACTGAAGATTTCATGTCATGCAAAGTGCAAGATATTGCCTTTTGTTCTGTTCCATCCAACTATGGTTCATTATCCATTCAGATATCTAATTATTTCTTCCTCTCCTATATCAGCAACACTCTCCACACACGATTGTGTTTTTCAGGTAAACTGAGTTCAGATCTTTGAGCTAATGATTTTGATTCTGTAAGCTACAATGTAATGTATTCTACTATTGTATCTCTTTCCATCGAAATAAAGAGCATGCCATTTACTTCCTACCAGATCAACTTTCTTATTTACATTTATGTAATTTGTCTATTCAACTCCTTATAATTTGCTCATATTTTCGAAAGCATTCCAGACTGGACTCATAGCATTATATCACGTAAGGTGCAGACTAATATGAACCAAGAATTGACTTCAATGCAAGAACTGTGAGCTATTTACCAGATGGTAAGTACTTCTATGTTATGGCAAAGCTTCATAAATCATTTAGTTTATAGTTATATATGCCTACCGATGGAGCTTTGTTATGTTTTGAACTGGAGATTATTTTTTACACGATAACTGGAAATTAGAAGCTGAAAACAGCAGCTCATATTTATTTTGATTAAAGTTATAGTTGAAAATAATACCTGTTGCAATTTCTATATTGACAAGGATGCTGGGTAACGTTGTATAAGCTTCTCATTTGCTGCAATCTCTTGCTCTTTTGTGTACTTTTGGACAATTTGGTGTTGATGCCTTTGTCTTACCAATGCTCTTCGATTGATAATTTCATGAAATGTCTTCAATATGAGGGTGGTGAAACAATATATTGGTTTGATTGTCACTCTGAATTTCGATGTAAGGTATTCTCCTCTAAACCCAACTGACCATAGAGTCTGCACTATACTCTTATACTTTTGACCATCATTAAAGTATAATGACTTGTTGGCCTCATTTCCATAAATTACAATAACCCAACACTGCTTGATACATATTATTCTACAGTCTACACTACCATGCCTCTTGTACTGATTTTTGTGACTGATTGATCTGAAAGGCAATGACTATTACATTTTCCTTTTGTAGGGTAAGAAAATGGCTCAGCTTTATTTGAAAATGCAGGAATAAATATTTAGTCGGTGGTATCTATTTACAGACTGGTGTTTTCTTTCCACTAGCATATCCACAGTATGTGAGCCATGGTGTTTGTGAGAAGAGGTCCATGCTCTAAAGCGGGTAATACCCCTCTTCCTTCCCATTTATGCTCTGAAGCGAGTAATGCACTTCCTTCCCATGTATTCAATCCATTTTGCTTCCCATGCTCATTGCTTTACCATGTGTTGAACTGAATGAATTAATTAGGATCTTACTACTGGTATAGGGAAGAGAAGGATAAGGCTGGGAAATATAGCATATCAGAAGCAGACCTGACCAAGGTAAAGAAGCAGAAGCTGGATAAGCAAGGCATGATCCACTGGCCAGTTCTTCCGCTCTACCTGGAGGTCAAGTGGCTTCATTACACATATCGGGAGATTGATACTGTCACTACACAATAACTGGGAATACTATGGAGGGAATCAGGGAACACACAATATGTAAGATGGGGCAGCGAGTTAGGTGATTATCCTTCGATTTTACACTAGCATCATCTATTCTTTGTTGATGTCATGTGTTTCAGTAAATGCACAATAGAGATACTATTTTTACAATATTTGTATAGGGTGATAAGAGGAGGGATGGGCTCCTTAGCGTTTGTATAGCTGTATTCCTGTTTTCCTCTCTCAGTAAAGCCATCGCATTGCTCGCTGGAAGCTGTTTCCTTCTTGCCCAGTAATTTTTGCCTTGATTTTTTGTGTATTATAGAGCATATGCATTTGAATAAAGAGTTACGGCAAAAAACTCTTGTTCATTGAAAAATAAGATTTAGGGCCGTGGTATGCTTTCTTTTGTTAGTCCTTGCTTGCATTAAAATGCAGACGTGTTAGCAATTTGGTCCTTTTGCTGATTGAAAATTCAGTGCGCTTCACATCTATCATCTTAGGTGCCAGTTATTAAACTGAGGCAGCAATATATCTACTACACTTGGTGCTGACAGTGTGTGATTAATGCCTAAGTTATTGCTGTAATCACCAGCTGAAATGCCAATTGATAAACCAAGCTGCAATATGTCTACTACACATGGTGTTAGCGGTGTATGTGAAAGCCTAGGTTAATGCCATGCTTTCTCTGTACAAGGGTGTGTCGGGTCCTTTTTTTCTGTACAATTCATGATATGGCAATTAGCAACAAAACTATGAATTTGATTAGTTATATGCAATTTGAGTTGACTGAAATCAATGACAGTTTGAGACGCTAGAAGTAAATTCAAAATCATACCTGGTCTAAGGATGGACCATTTTGTAGCTGATCGTTGGATTATACAAGTTGGGACCTTCCGGGAGCCTTTTCTTGGTGGTAGTTGTAGAGTGACATTTTTTATGATAGGTAGCACGTTTCTTTGTAGCACAGCATGTTGCCCCTAAGATTAATTAACGTGATGACTGACTGGGAGATTTCTGAGAGAATATTTAAGTGCCAATCTTTTCTATAGCATACTCCATAATGTGATGATTCTTAGGACTTAATTTGAGAATGTGAATTGTCCCCTTGCAAAGATTGATCTTTCTCTTGTCAATGTTATGTTGCTCAATTAGAAATCAGTATTTTGGAAGCATAGGTGTTACTTGGCTAGATCGTTACCATGTGAATTGGGATTATTGTTTTCTTATACTTGCAGCCTTTTAATCTAACAGGGTGATTGTTAAATTGAAGCCACAAATCTGATATGAGCTTCTGTTTGAATGTGACATTTTCATGAAAAGAGCTAATTGGTCTCGCTAGAAAGAATATACATCAGCGGATCAAATCCAATCCCAATATATTATCAAACAAGGTATGTCATGTTGCTTGTCTTCGTTGGTTCTTGCAATTGTTAGTCCTGGAAATATATTTGACTAAAGGAACATTTGCTTATACCTGCAGCCTTTAAATCTAACAGGTTGATTGTTAGATTGCAACCAAATCAGATATGCGGTGGTGTTTAAATATGACCTTTTAATGAAAAGAACTAATTGGTTCTTTTTTTAGGTGATTTTCCTGTGGAAACTTACACGATAATGTTTATGACAGGAGCATGGATGATTCTTTGTTTAACCAGATATGGGTTCGTTATCTGTGCTACACTAAGATGATAAGAACAATAAGATAGTTCTTTGGTGGATGAATATGGGATATTTATTGATTTGTGATAGTTTTATTTATAATTTTTTTTGTTGGTACTGCTCATTCCTACCTTCCATCGCAAAGATGAAGCATTTCCCTAATCAGTCTTTTTGTTGTGTTCCTTCTCTTGTATTTTCCAAGTTTGAGGCTTTAGGTCATACCTTTGTTGTACCTTTGCTTCAGGTGGAAAAGGAAGCTCCTGCTTATCATATGACTCTTTTGGCAAAGAGGCATATAACTTAGTGGAATTGCTTTTGGATTGTGCGATTTTTCTGAAAATAGTCTCTGTGATACTTATATGTCTCCATGGTACTTTTAGTGTAGAACTCTCTGGTACTTTTATGTCCGATCTCCAAAAAACTCTCTGGTACTTTTATGTCCTGAATGTCATGGACAGTATTATGACAATACTACAAAGGGAACCAAATGTCTCATGATTTGGTTGGGAGACAAAATTTGCGCAGATGAACATATACAATGGGAAAAGGTAGCTCAGGGATGATAAATGATGATAAATCATTAGTAAATCCTAATTGTGTTTGTCTTTTAGTTACACTAAATTTTACCAAATATATGTCTTCCATTTTTGTCCACTGATAGGGTTTGCATCTGGATTGCCTTTAGGCTGTTCCTCACGGCAATGTATGATGTTGCAGTTTTTTAAAATAGATTTACAATGCTAATCACAATTCTGTTCATGCAACAAGCAATTAAGATATAGAATAGCAACTTTTTATGTCCATAAAAAGTATATACTACCATCAATGTTCAGAGTATATGACATTTTAGAGTTTGGGTGGTCCATCTTCCTCAACTTTGACCGATTATGAATTGGATCAGAGAAGACAATAGACGATGCCGTGTTCTGCATTTATACATATCTTGAAACATAATCTCTCTTTTCTGCTTTGCAGCTAGCGATCTATACAATCAGGGCATGGTGTATGATGGTGCTAGAAAACGTCCACTTACTGATCGGCCAATCAGCCAAACCAGAATTTCTCCACTTACTGGTCGCCAATCAGCCAAACCAGAATTTCTTCAGAAGCTCACTTACCTGTGCTGGAACCATCAATAGGCTGTCAGGCACATCGACACCATGCGGGCATACACATTCGGCTCCCAATACTTTGTTGACGTGGACATTGTTCTGCTATGCGACATGCCCTTGCAAGAGGCGCACAACATCGGCGAGGCCCTGCAGGAGAAGCTGGAGAGCTGGTCCGGAATTGAGCGCTCCTTTGTCCACCTCGACTACGAGTTCACCCACCAGCCCGAGCATGTTCGACCCTACGGCACATAGTATTGTCAGTCTAACTGTAGGCCTGTTCATGGAACTTCAGAGAGCCTGAGCTGAAGGTATTGAAGTAGCACAGTTTCAGAAATCTGGTCTTTTTTTTTAGAGAATAAGAAATCTGGTCTTTAGCAGATTCAGTTCTGCATATTTTTTGTTGTTGCCTGTGCTTTGGTTCTTCTGTTGTTGGCTACGGACAGTCTGAGCAGTGCAGGCGTTACAATGCGCAAGTCATGACTACCTGTTAGTACTGTACATGTAGTGTCTCACTCTGCCCATTTAAAAAATCATGGATCTGTCAATTTAATCTTTGGTTCCAGTCGTATCACTAATTAAAGTACCTAAGCTATTGGTTGACCAGCAAAATCTGGGTAACTTATGATGTTTGTTCCAAATTTTTGTTGTTTTCTGCAGCCCTTGGAGATGCTTTCATTAATCTATTTAGTGGAGTTCTGTTTCCATGTACGTGTGTGAAATTAGTTGTCTGCTGACGACGAGATGCTCGCCGTGGTGCGCCAGCGTCCTCTTGCTCTCCCCTTATGTGATCCTTGTGTCATGACGCCTAATTGGCAGTGAGTTTATGTAGTACAACTCCTAAAGGTTACAATGCCATCCCTTGCAAGCTCAGTCTGTCAACTGACGGATAAAAAACAATATGTGCATTGTACCGATTATCATAGCTTGTTGTAGCATCTCGATAGTATGGCTATTCTATGTTGGCAAGATACATAACAAATAAATTTAGGGCTAGCTCCCGGTATCCGCATATAGTGACATACACGACTATACTGAATGACTCGTGAATCAGGTCGAGAAACACGACATAGTGACATACACGACTATACCGAATGACTCGTGAATCAGGTCGAGAAACACAACGACGATGTGGAGCTGAACCCAGTGAAGAGTTGTAGGTTGCTTGACGGGACTATACAGAATGCTCAGACCAGAGCAAGGATGTAGGGATTTCCATTCAAGTCATAGGCGATAAGCATCGGGCAGACTATTCTGGAAAAGAGGTCATCTTCTTCTCCGGTAGTTGCGCAATTGCTCAACGGGTCAAAATTAATTACTTTTCACTGGATTACAATTCATTTTGTAGTGTCGCTTTTTATTCATCTAAGCCGTTTTCTTCAAATGGGGCTCGCCTTCGGCACTTGCGCCAGTGGCGCAACGGGTCATCTAGTATGACTAAGATCAGAAGGCAGTGTACCAGTTAGGGAGTTATGGGACATATCTAATACAATAAGGGTACTACGATAAAACATGCCTGGTTGTCGGGGATGTAACCCCGGGTACCCCAGAGTTGATGGTTTTTGTGGAGTTTATAGAGGAAACAACAGAGAAATAACTGAAAGGATAAAGGGAGAGGAGGAAAAATTCAACAGGGCCGGGTTTGACTCGCCTGTGACCGACACAAGGTGATATCGATGTTATTTATCTCGGTTGGACCGAATTGTTGATTACCTCGGTGGAGCAAGGCCGGCCCGAGGCCTTTTTTTATCTCAGTTGATCCGAGTTGCCCAGCTGTGGCTGGACCGAGGCATCATTTCCTCGGAATGGGCCAAGTTACCCGGAATGGGCCGATTTAGCCTCACCTCGGAGCAGGCTGCCTTGCTCTCCTCGGGCAGGCCGAACTGCTTATCTCGGTGCTGGGCAGAGGTCCGCACCACCTCGGTGCTGGGCAGAGGTCCGCACCACCTCGGAGCGGGCCAACACCTCGGAGCGGGCCAACATACCGGAGCGGGCCAGCATCCCTCAACCTCGGCAGGCCGGGGTCCGCACCAACTCGGACGGGCCACTGCGGGGCAGGCCGCGTCCTGCTCATCCCGGGCAGGCCGAGGCTGGGCCGAGGTCCCTTATCTCGGATGGAATTGAGTCGTTACTTCGGTAGCGAACTACAGGCCGAGATCGCCAGAGTCTCCTCTGCACGGGCTGGACCGAGGCATCGCCATACTCGGCTCTGCCGAGGTGTCCACAGCAGCGATCCAAGCGGGCCATCACTCCAGTGACTCTGATCGCCTGCCTCTGCTGCCACTTCTACACCGACATGTCCACGTCTCGGACCGGACCAGCGCCACGCTTCCATCGCCACCTCGGTTTGGACCGAGGCCGGGCGCTTCCTCGGCCACATCTACATGCCACGCCCCCGTCACCACTACCTCGGCTACCACCACTACCTCTACACTACACCGGCACCCCTGCTACCTCGTCCAGTACGAGATACCTCTGCCATCTCCAGGAGACAAGCACAAGTGGACAAAGGAAAGGACACAGCCAGCATGGCTACAGTGCTCCTGATGTGACTACGGTACTGTCGTGGTGGGATCACGGCAGATGCCATAGGTATGGCTAAGATGGGGCCGAATGGTCATTGGGGGAATCCGGGGAGGGTTTATGCACTCAAGAAGTGCACACGCAAGAACACACAAGAACACGAACGAGAAACCAAGAACACAAAGCACGCCACGATGTACCCTGCTTCGGGGCCCTCTTGCGGAGGTAACACCCCTACTGCAGCACTATCCTACTCAGTGTATAGCTCAAAGTGACAAGTACAACCTGCTCCTCGAGCTGTATGATGATACAATGGTGAGAACTTGAGGTAAAAGATGGAACTACGCGGGAGGAAGAAGGCACTCCGAGCTAGATCCGAGGTGTTTCCGGGGTGTTCCGAGGTTCCTTTCTCTCTTTCTCTCTCTGTTGATCGATCTCTCCCTCGGGGTCCTCAAGCAGGAGGGGGTGAAGCCCTCTATATAGGCCAACCGGGTTACCGTTGTGCCCCTCGCTGAACACTGTAGCCATGCCTCTGTGCTGGTCATCATTGTACTCCTGTCAGGGACAAGACGTGGCCTGCCCATCTCCTGTTGCCTAACGGCAGAACTAGCATGTCTCCTCTGACAGAGACAGGACGTGGCCTGGCAGGGCTACCTCGTAGCCTTTTCCCAGATCCCGCGTGGTCAGCGGTCAGAGACGTGCAGCCCCGCCGAACCCGGGGCACGCCTCTGCCAGGCTCCGTGACAGACGCTCCCGCGTCAGGCGCTCTTGTACCCGGCTAGAAGTGACAGGAGCATTGACTCCTGCCCGACCTACAGCCTCCTGCCTTGGTTAGCTCGGGTCTTGCTACCGTTCCTTACCTCGGGTCTTGTACTTAAGATCCGACCACCTCGGTATAACTTCCTTCACACAGCTTCTCTGTACTCACCATATAAACCATAGCACCGAGGTATTAGGTCGGCTGACCATAGCTCGGACAGTGAACCTCGGCCCAGGCTGACGGGATACCTCGGATCCCTCTGGGCCAAGATAGGTCGGCCTTTGTATCCTCCAGGTCAAGATGATGCTCGGACACTCCCAGGCCCAAACAGGTCGGCCCTTTCCGTACCTCGGCATATCTTTAAACTCATCTTTATGCCAAGCCTTGACCCTACCCGGGGTAGCCCCCCGACATTAGTCCCCGAAGCTGGTGCGGTCCTACGACCTCGGATGGAGGGCCGTGGCAGGTTTAAAACAAGCAAGGCACCACCTCTAAAACCGACCTTAAAAATTGCCCCGCCGAGGTACTTCCCACAGACCATAATTTAATCCGAGGTTGATCTGCAATCGGAACTTTCCGAGCTGTTTGACTCAGCACAATCTTGCCCCGAGATCTTCCGAGGCACGTGGCGAAGAATCTCTGCCCGGACCTCGAACCCCGGACCTCTGAAAGACAGGTCCTGACCACACGCCGCCCTCGTCAGCCGGACCCACCAAACAGCGCACCTGCGCACTCAAGTGCGAGACCAACTTGACCGCCCACGACTCCTCGATTCTCGCGCTGACCAGCACAGGGAATCCGAGGCTGGCGGTTGCCACTCCGCGGCCCACGATGTGGCCGATCGTGCGGCCACCAACCGCGCAACCGTGCGCTCACCGCACACGATCCCGCGCCTTCCCGATAACCGCGCGGTAGTGCGCGTTAATGCACGCCGTAACCGCACGCGGCGTATAAATAGGGGCCCAGGGGTAACTTCATCGTCTTCCTCTTCCCCACTTCACCGCTTCGTGCCCTCTGCCTCCAGCGCCGCCGTCGAGCGCCTCGCCGCACCGGAGTACGCGCCGTTCTGCAACACCGTTCCGCACCGCCGTCAAGCGCCTCGCCGCACCGGAGCACGTGCGCTACGCCTGGCGCCATCGACTCGCCGCCGATCCCTCGCGTTCCTCCACGGTGAGTTCCTTGCTTCCCCTTCATTGCCGTGGATGAGTTCATCCTCCGATGAACTCGAGGATCCTGATGAACCCTAAGATTTTGATGAACTAGATGATCCCCTCGAGCCCTTTTAGCACATTTTAGATCTCGCTTAGATTTGCACCAGACGCATCCGTAGCACTATCCTTTTAGTTTTGCCCCTGGATGAACTCGATTTTATTTCCCTTTTTAGCTCACCGGTAGATCTTTGGTAGCATCTCGCCACGGTAGAAACATGTTTCCCGCCTAAATCCTTTAGCTCGGCTGTTTTGACTGATCCGAGGTATTTTACCCCGGCTATCCTGAACTATCCGAGGTACTTACCCGGTTGAACCTCCCTCTTCTGCAGGAAAGTGCCAACATGTCGGCAATTGCTACGTCAAACCGAGCCGAGGTTTCCGCCAGTGAGAGAGGTGGATGGGATGGCTCGGACGTCACCGACGATGATATCAAATGGCTCAAAGAAACTCATCGAATCCCAGCCGAACTGCTAATCGACTTCACACTGGGGACGGCGAACCGATCACCAACCCCGGCGAGAAAGTGGTGTTTGTCTCTCACTTCGAGCGCGGATTCGGACTTCCGGCCAGCAAGTTCTTTCGGGAATTTCTGAAGTTCTTCGGCTTGCAGCCGCACCATCTCCCGCTAACTCCATGCTACAGCTGTCGTGCTATGCAGCTTTCTCTGAAGGATACCTCGGCCTCTGGCCGAGCGTTGAGGGCTGGGCCAAGTATTTCCAGCTGAAGAAACAAAGCATCCCCAACAAGGAGGTTGTGAACAAGGATATGACTGCCTGTGGTGCGGCCTCTATCTCACCCCGGCTGGGCTCCGAGTTCCCACGGATCAAAGGCCTGGAGAGCTGCAAGAAGTGGCAGCGATCCTTTTTCTATGTGAGGAACCCCGGTACTGTCGACCTCATCAACCTCCCGGACTTCCAGCTCGGCCCTCCCACTGCACAACTCAATTGGGATTTCAACCCGGAGGACGCCTACGCCGAGGTTCAAGAGATCCATGAATACATGCTGGATCTCAAGAAAAGAGGGTGGGGTTCCGATGACATCCTCCGGACTTTTGTGGATCGAAGAGTCAGCCCCCTCCAACAACGAGCCCATAAGATCTGCCATATGGAAGGTCTACTCGATCCTACTCGGATCAGCAGCAAGGCGCTCTCCAAGGCCTCAGTTTGGCGCCGGGTCAAAGCCATTGCCAGACTGAGATGGACGAGGAGTGGACATGGGGCGTGGAGCCTCACACAGAGAAAATCTTCCGGAGCAAGTGAGTACTTACTAACTTTCCGAGCTTACGCTCCGGTCTTGCACACCTCGGTTGCTTCTTAACTCAATTCTTTTTTGCCACTCCTGCAGCGGTTCGCCCGGCAGCTGATCGAGGACGGCCGGAGCCGTCGAACTGGGCGCCTGCCCGCCTCGCCCTGGAAGGTCCAGAGACTGAAGACCCGGACAATGAGGATCACCTGCCGATCCCTAAGGCCGTTCCGAGGTCCGCCCCAAAGACTAGCTCCTCCAACCCGGGTAAGAAACAAGTTCCCACTTCCATCAGAGACTGGTCTGACGACGATGATGACAATGACGATTGCCAAATTCTGGAACCTGTCAACGTTATTCCCATCTCATATGCTCCTCCACATATAAGAACTTTCATCCAGCGCCTGCAGCTTCCCGGAAGCGCTCAGGACCTGGTACCTCGGATGCCGAGGCTTCCAAGACCTCGGAGACTGCGGCGCCCAAAGCCAAGCGTGCCAAGAAGACCTCGGCGAGGCGCAAGAAACGAGGCCCCGTGGAGGAAGATGCGTAAGTCACCTTGCTCCTCCTTACTTCTCACGCTGCTCCGAGGTTAAGTTTTTACACTCTAACTTAATCTTTCTCCTTCGTCTAGCCCGGCTCGGCAGGTCAAGCAGAGCCATAGCTCGATACACTCACCACTACCTCCAGTGGTTGAAGCTCAGACCACCGAGGTCGAGGTTAACCTCGGAAGCCCCGCCAGAGCCTCTCCTCCAGAACGGTCCATTGACCTCACCAGCCCGGAGAAGACCATCTCCTCCCCGCGCGCGTCTCCTCCGCCGAACTTCCACCGCCGAGCTCTGACTCCGGCCTGGGGCACTCTGCTCCCCGCCGAGATCAGACTCCTCCGCCTCCTCAGAAGGATGCGGAGACAGATCGCGCCAAGACTCCGGTTAAAACCGTGCAGGAGCCTCGGCTCTCCCCCAAGTCTCAAGCTGCGCGCAACCAGCAGCAACAGCAGCAAAAGAAGAAACAACAACAACAACAGCAGAAGCAAAAGCTCCAGCAGCAGCAGAAAGATTCAGCTCAAGACGTTGAGCCCCCCAAACAGCCACAGCAAACTCCGATGCCGCCACCGCCACCGGGACCCAAGGCTGCGAGCACCCAACTGGTGCCGCACGTTCCTGCGCCGAAGTCCACCTCCACCAAGATTGCGCCCTCAAGCTCTCAGGTCGCCACCTCCCGAGCTCTTTTTGCTGCTACCACTCAGCCGGACATCAGCAGCTGGGAGGTCGGGCAACTCCGGACCAAGAGCGGGAACAGCTTAGGCTCGGAGAAGCACTATGACATAGACTGGAACTCGGCTGACACTGCCGAGGTCTCCTCTAACCCGAGCTCTGAGCATCCAGTTGGACCTAGCGCCGTGCTCCAATCTATCTACAACATGCAGACTGCGGTCCTTGATTGCAGCAAGAAGGCCTCGGTAAGTTTCTTTACGCAACTCTCTTTCTTCCTTTGAAACCAAATGACAAACATACACTATCCCAGTCCCCGAGATTCGGGTTGAGCAATTGACACTCCACCGAGTTAAAATTGCTCGGCTTGAATCTCAAAAACTTGTCATTTCTCCATGCTGAGTCCCCGAGGCCAATGCCAAGTCCCCGGGACTCAATTGGGCCTCGGGTGCTAGAAATACCTCGGATTTATCCGAACTGATCTCTCTATTTTTTCAGGAGTGCAACAATGCTCGGACCAAATCTTCAAGAACCTCCTGCTGGATCACAACAGATTGAAGAAGTCTCACCGGACTCTTCTATCCGCAAGGAGCAGAGCGACAAAGATTACGCCTCCAAGTTGAAGACAGCCGAGGATGAAATAGCTCGGCTGCAACAAGAGCTGAACCGGGCTAACGAAGCCAAATCTGCTGTGGAGGACGCTATGAAGGTCAAGGACCAGGCCGCCGAACAGCAGCAAGAGCTTGCCAAGACCCTGGAGAGCCGCGCCACCTCGGCCGAAGCCGAACTTATCGCCCTCCGAGCTATATCGAAAAGCTGGTTGTCCGAGCTCGCTCGGATTAATCATCAAATGGACAGTAAGTTTCTTTTCCCCTTTTCCTTATTTTCTGCCGACCTACACCCCGTGCCACCGTATGCCTTATTTCAGCGACAGCCTTTTTGTCTTCTTCAGAGAACTTCGAGCACTCCAAGGACAAGGCTATCCGCGAAGTTCAAGCAGCTCGGGCAAAGAGGGCTGAGACAGAAACCCTCAGCGAAAGCTGGGATATCCAGGACCACCTTGTTGCCCTTAATGCTCGGATCAGGCCGCTCCGAGCCATTGGAACCAAACTTGTTGATGCTGCCATCGAGGTCCACCGTGCCCTCTGGCCCAAGGTTAAGACCCCACTTGCATCGACGAGCTCGCCACGAAGCTGAAAGGAGCCGAGGCTAGACTTCGGGAGTGGAGATGCTCGTCAGCTCGGGCTGGAGCGGACAAGGCCCTGGTGTTCGTGCTGTCCTGGTATGAAGATGTTGAGATCCACACTGTTACCTCCCTGCGCAGGGGCTCTCCTTGGAACTCCCCCTGATGGCATTGCGAAACGCCAAGCAGCAGCCGACCTCTTTGCTAGTTACGCAAACACCCGGACCTTTGATGACGGGCGCCTCTACTCTGAGGACGAAGAGAGCTCGGACGAGGAAGCAGAGTCCGGTGAAGAAAGTTCTGAAGGCGAGGACATTGACTTTGACGAGCCTGAGAGCTCCAAGGGCAAGGCCGGCAAAACAACCGAGGTGGCTGAAGGCTCTGATGATGACTTCAGCTTCGACGAACCTCCGAACTCCAAGGGCAAGTCCGGCAAAGCTGTAGCCACCGAGGTGATCTCCCCGACGTGACGGACACCCGGCATCCACTCCAACAACCGAGGTTGCCTCCGCGACCGAGGTGTTCCTGCGCCCGAGGTTGTTCCTGCGCCCGAGGCTCCTGCCCGAGTTCCTGCGCCCGAGGCTCTTCTTCCGAGGCCTGAACTTGTCTCGAACAAAATATTAAATCCCCGGTATGCCGGGTGCAGATGTAACAGACCTTAAGTAGTTTGCTTTGCTACCAGTACTATTAACTTGCTATCCGAACCATGCTTTTCTAAAACTTTATGCCGAACCCTTTTGGAACGAGTCCCCGAGTTCACTTTCGTGTTTACTATATCTGGCATTCTTTGCTCTTGTCTACCATTTAGGCGTTCGACAGTCGAGTCACAAGATTGTTGTTTATAGCATACAGTACTTAGCAAATCTCGAAGTGTGTTTCAAAACCATCCGACATAAACGAAAGGTAAAGACAGGGGTTAGTAAACGACACATGCCGAACTATATTTTTGGACCGAGTCCCCGAGTCCATTTTCATGTCTCCCACGTTTTTTCATCTTTGCTCTTGACTACCTTTTAGGCAGATGCCAGTCGAGTCACAAGATTAGTTACATAGCACACATTACTTGAAGTTTGAGACGAGGTTCAAAATAGTTCGGCATATGAACGAAA
Organism: Poa pratensis; assembly: GCA_947311845.1. Classification (NCBI taxonomy): domain Eukaryota; kingdom Viridiplantae; phylum Streptophyta; class Magnoliopsida; order Poales; family Poaceae; genus Poa; species Poa pratensis. The sequence continues at coordinate 30,677,414 of CAMZMU010000095.1, forward strand.
CTGACAAACAGAAATAAAACACAAGCACAGAGCGAGGCAGTCCCCGAGCTTCAACCTCGGAGTGCCGACATTTCATTAAGGATTAACCGAGGTACATACATTGCGCCTTTCATGAGTAGAAAGGTCGGAGTAGAGCTATATTCCATGGTCGCCTGACCTCTGATCCGGGGTTGTCCAGCCCATCTTCCCTTGGTTCCTGCGCATCTATTAGATAGTAGGAATCATTGAGCAGAGCTCGGCTCACAATGAACGGTCCCTCCCATGGAGGTGACAACTTGTGCCGACCTTTCTTGCGCTGCACCACCTCAGCACCAAATCTCCCTCGTGAAACACACGAGGGTTGACACTCCGGCTATGATAACGTCGGAGACCTTGCTGGTATATTGCTGACCGAGATGAGGCCAATTCTCTAGCTTCCTCAAGCAGATCTACTGCATCCTCCCGAGCCTCTTTTGCCTCGGCTTCAGTGTACATTGCCACTCTGGGCGCATCATATTCGATGTCAGTGGGTAGCATAGCTTCTGCCCCATAGACCATAAAAAATGGCGTATAGCCAGTTGATCGATTTGGCGTGGTCCTTAGACCCCACAGTACTGCTGGTATCTCATCTATCCAACACCCCGGAGTTTTCAGCAGTGGTTCAATGAGCCGAGCCTTGATGCCGGCCAACACTAGAGCATTTGATCTTTCCACTTGTCCATTAGACTCCGGGTGTGCCACCGAGGCTATGTCCAGCCGGATTCCCTTGTTCATGCAAAACCGAGCAAATTCTCCAACAGCAAAGTTCGTGCCGTTGTCCGAGATAATGCTATGGGGGTACCATATCGCAGAATGATCTCCTTCAAAAAGTCACTGCTGAATGACCATCCAACTTCCGGATTGGTTTCACCTCGATCCACTTGGTGAACTTGTCCACCATCACCAGTATGTGCGTCATGTTACCTCGGGCTGGTTTGAACTCTCCCACCATATCCAAACACCATACCGCAAACGGCCAAGTGATAGGAATTGTTTTGAGCGCCGAGGCTGGCATATGCGTTTGCTTGGCAAACCTTTGGCATCCTTCACATCTCCGGACTATGGCCTCTGCATCAGCAAGAGCAGTGGGCCAATAGAACCCATGCCTGAACACCTTGGCCACCAGAGCTCTTGTGCTGCAATGATGACCACACTCTCCTTGGTGGATCTCCAAAAGCATCTCCTTGCCTTCAGCTGGCTCGACACACCGTTGCAACACCTCGGTTACGCTTCTTTTATAGAGCTCCTTGTTGATGATGGTGTACGCCTTGCCCTCCTTTGGATTCTCCTAGCCTCGGTTGTGTCACTTGGCAAGCTTCCCTCCGTTATGAACTTCATGATTTGCTCCGCCCACTCCGGCACTGGGTGCAAAGGAAAAAGTTCTCGTCCACCTCCATTGGTTCGGCCACCATAATCTCCTCCATTATTTCCTCCACCATCCTGCGACCAGTCCCCGAGTCTTGATGAGCAGTCCCCGAGGTTCGGTGCGCAGTCCCCGAGCTCTGCCACGCAGTCCCCGGGTCCGACCAAACGCACCCGACGTCTACCTCCATTGGAACAGGTCCGGGCTCTTGCTCCGCCGGGATGAAAATAGATTCGGATTCAGGAGAAGGTTTGATTGAAGGAGTTCTCAAGTGATTCAGGGCTACCCCTGGTGGTACTGCCTCTTTCGATGAACCGAGCTTTGACAACACGTCGGCAGCATCATTTTCTGCCCGAGGTATATGCCTGTACTCACACCCTTCAAAGAACCCGGATATCTTTTGCACATGGAACCGATATAACGCCATGTTGGCATCCAGAGCATCCCAAGTTCCAGAAGATTGTTGCACCACCAGGTCGGAATCGCCGAAGCACTCTACACGCCGGATACCGATCTCCTTCGCCACATTGAGGCCATGGATTAAGGCCTCATACTCCGCCACATTGTTTGATGCTGAGAAATGAATCTGCAGCACGTATTTCAGCTGATCTCGCTTCGGCGAGGTGAGGACTATTCCAGCCCCCAGCCCGATCTTTGTCTTGGACCCATCAAAATGCATTTTCCAATAATTATAGTCCGGCCTGGGTGGCTCATACTGCATTTCGGCCCTCGGTATCTCATATGTCTCGGTATCTCGGCCCCTCTGGGCATATCACATATGTCTCGGTATCTCGGCCTCTATGCATATCACACATGTCTCGGTACCTCGGCCACTCTGGGCATAACTCATATGTCTCAGTACCTCGGCCACTCTGGGCAAATCACACATGTCTCAGTATCTCGGCCTCTCTAGGCATATCACACCTGTCTCGGTACCTCGGCCACTATGGGCATAACTCATATGTCTCAGTACCTCGGCCACTCTGGGCAAATCACACATGTCTCAGTACCTCGGATGTCTGGTAGCCACTCTGGGCGCTTACCGACATAGATGTCTCCAGCCACTGCTGGTTTGACATAACCATGTCTCGAATGCCGGTTTTAGCCACCTTGGGCGTATACCAACATAGATGTCTCCAGCCACTGCTGGTTTGACATATAACCTGCAAAACATATCTCAAAGGTTGCCTCTGATTAACCAACATAGACACTGATCTGGTACACAGGTAATGCCATGATACATTGGCAAACTGTCGTGGTGGGATCACGCAGATGACTAGGGGTAGGCTTATTCTGGGGCCGAACGTACGCTTGAGGATTCGGGGAGGGATTGCGCGATGGAATCGCACACTAAGAACACTGCAAACACAAAGATCTACCCTGCTTCAGGGCCCTCGTGAGGAGGTAAAACCCCTACTGCAGCACTATCCTATTTGGTGTATTTCCCTCTGTATATGCGGTGTGTACAAATGCTCCTCGAGCTGTGAGGTGCTAACCATGGAGAGGAGCTCCAGGAGGAAGAAGCTAAGGCCAAGGGGGGAAAATGAGACAGCGTGGGTGTCCAGCCTCGCGTGTCCGTCTCTTGCCTCTCCCCCTGGTGCTCTTTATATAGGGAGAGCCCAGGGGACAAGGAGGGGACAAGGAGACCAAAAGTACTATGCACTGTACACTGTAGCTGAGGTGACTACTGGGGTCTTGTCACACTGTAGCAGCGTCACTATAGCTGTACTGTTGTCACATCCTGAGCACTGTAGCCACGCTGGCTGTGTACCCTAGTCACATCAGGAGCACTGTAGCCATGCTGGCTGTGTCCTTTCCTTTGTCCACTTGTGCTTGTCTCCTGGAGATGGCAGAGGTATCTCGTACTGGACGAGGTAGCAGGGGTGCCGGTGTAGTGTAGAGGTAGTGGTAGTAGCCGAGGTAGTGGTGACGGGGGCGTGACATGTAGATGTGGCCGAGGAAGCGCCCGGCCTCGGTCCAAACCGAGGTGGCGATGGAAGCGTGGCGCTGGTCCGGTCCGAGACGTGGACATGTCGGTGCAGAAGTGGCAGCTGAGGCAGGCGATCAGAGTCACTGGAGTGATGGCCCGCTTGGATCGCTGCTGTGGACACCTCGGCAGAGCCGAGTATGGCGATGCCTCGGTCCAGCCCGTGCAGAGGAGACTCTGGCGATCTCGGCCTGTAGTTCGCTACTGAAGTAACGACTCAATTCCATCCGAGATAAGGGACCTCGGCCCAGCCTCGGCCTGCCCGGGATGAGCAGGACGCGGCCTGCCCCGCAGTGGCCCGTCCGAGTTGGTGCGGACCCCGGCCTGCCGAGGTTGAGGGATGCTGGCCCGCTCCGGTATGTTGGCCCGCTCCGAGGTGTTGGCCCGCTCCGAGGTGGTGCGGACCTCTGCCTAGCACCGAGATAAGCAGTTCGGCCTGCCCGAGGAGAGCAAGGCAGCCTGCTCCAAGGTGAGGCTAAATCGGCCCATTCCGGGTAACTTGGCCCATTCTGAGGAAATGATGCCTCGGTCCAGCCACAGTTGGGCAACTCGGATCAACTGAGATAAAAAAGGCCTCGGGCCAGCCTTGCTCCACCGAGGTAATCAACAATTCGGTCCAACCGAGATAAATAACATCGATATCACCTTCTGTCGGTCACAGGCGAGTCAAACCCGACCCTGTTGAATTTTTCCTCCTCTCCCTTTATCCTTTCAGTTATTTCTCTGTTGTTTCCTCTATAAACTCCACAAAAACCATCAACTCTGGGGTACCCGGGGTTACATCCTCGACATTAGTCCCCGAGGCTGCAGGGGACTCGCAGAGTCGTGCACAGACTTCCCGAAACAAGGTATCACAGAGTTGATGCCAACATGCCCGTATGCACATCATCATAATTCGGTCAACCAGCCATGCCCTCTAGGTCAACTGTGACATCCGGTTGACCAAGCTCACCCGAATCAACAACGAGATGGACAGTTTGTGCTGGAAATGTATTGCGTGCATGGTCACCTTGGTTAGCCCTCCTGGCTTTCACCGAATTGGGATGCCGCCAGCGTCGGTTAGCCCTCCTGGCTTTTACCGAATCGGGATGCCGCCAGCATCGGTTAGCCCTCCTGGCTTTTACCGAATTGGGATGCCGCCAGCGTCGGTTAGCCCTCCTGGCTTTTACCGAGTTGAGATGCCGCCAGCGTCGGTTAGCCCTCCTGGCTTTTACCGAATTGGGATGCCGCCAGCGTAAACTGGACCGACATAACCTGCAAGTATGTATCCCATATGTCTCGGTATCTCGGCCCCTCTGGGCATATCACACATGTCTCGGTATCTCGGCCTCTCTAGGCATATCACACCTGTCTCGGTACCTCGGCCACTCTGGGCATAACTCATATGTCTCAGTACCTCGCCCACTCTGGGCAAATCACACATGTCTCAATATCTCGGCCTCTCTAGGCATATCACACCTGTCTCGGTACCTCGGCCACTCTGGGCATAACTCATATGTCTCAGTACCTCGGCCACTCTGGGTAAATCACACATGTCTCAGTACCTCGGATGTCTGGTAGCCACTCTGGGCGCTTACCGACATAGATGTCTCCAGCCACTGCTGGTTTGACATAACCATGTCTCGAATGCCGGTTTTAGCCACCTTGGGCGTATACTGACATAGATGTCTCCAGCCACTGCTGGTTTGACATATAACCTGCAAAACATATCTCAAAGGTTGCCTCTGATTAACCAACATAGACACTGATCTGGTACATAGGTAATGCCATGATACATTGGCAAACAGAATAAACGATGATTTGGGATATGGAACGATGCCAGGATACTATGACAAACCGAAATAAACAGTGATTAGGGATGTGAAATGATGCCGTGATACTATGGCAAACTGAAACAAACTGCGATCTAGAGAATACCGATAATGCCAGGGTACCTTGGGTAATTTGAGATAACCAATATAACCATGATACCTCGGATTTCCATAATAACCCGAATTTCCAATATACCTCGGATTCTAGAACAGCTCGGATTCCAGAACACCTCAGATTCCAGAACACCTCGGATTCCAGAATCAGCTCAGACTCCAGAACACCTCGGATTCCAGAACAGCTCGGATTCCAGAACACCTCGGATTCCAGAACACCTCAGATTCGCACTGTAGCCAACTCGAAAATGAGTCAACACACGGGGACGATGTCGAAGTTGAGTCCCCGAGTTGATGACGAAGGTCCCATCCGAATTAATCCAGCAAGCGCCACTATCAGCCCCACGGTGGGCGCCAACTGTCGTGGTGGGATCACGGCAGATGCCATAGGTATGGCTAAGATGGGGCCGAATGGTCGTTGGGGGAATCTGGGGAGGGTTTATGCACTCAAGAAGTGCACATGCAAGAACACACAAGAACACGAACGAGAAACCAAGAAACCAAGAACACAAAGCACGCCACGATGTACCCTGCTTCGGGGCCCTCTTGCGGAGGTAACACCCCTACTGCAGCACTATCCTACTCAGTGTATAGCTCAAAGTGACAAGTACAAGCTGCTCCTCGAGCTGTATGATGATACAATGGTGAGAACTTGAGGTAAAAGATGGAACTACGCGGGAGGAAGAAGGCACTCCGAGCTAGATCCGAGGTGTTTCCGGGGTGTTCCGAGGTTCCTTTTCTCTCTTTCTCTCTCTATTGATCGATCTCTCCCTCGGGTCCTCAAGCAGGAGGGGGGTGAAGCCCTCTATATAGGCCAACCGGGTTACCGTTGTGCCCCTCGCTGAACACTGTAGCCATGCCTCTGTGCTGGTCATCATTGTACTCCTGTCAGGGACAAGACGTGGCATGCCCATCTCCTGTTGCCTAACGGCAGAACTAGCATGTCTCCTCTGACAGAGACAGGACGTGGCCTGGCAGGGCTACCTCGTAGCCTTTTCCCAGATCCCACGTGGTCAGCGGTCAGAGACGTGCAGCCCCGTCGAACCCGGGGCACGCCTCTGCCAGGCTCCGTGACAGACGCTCCCGCGTCAGGCGCTCTTGTACCCGGCTAGAAGTGACAGGAGCATTGACTCCTGCCCGACCTACGGCCTCCTGCCTTGGTTAGCTCGGGTCTTGCTCCCGTTCCTTACCTCGGGTCTTGTACTTTTAAGATCCGACCACCTCGGGTATAACTTCCTTCACACAGCTTCTCTGGTACTCACCATATAAACCATAGCACCGAGGTATTAGGTCGGCTGACCATAGCTCGGACAGTGAACCTCGGCCCAGGCTGACGGGATACCTCGGATCCCTCTGGGCCAAGATAGGTCGGCATTTGTATCCTCCAGGTCAAGATGATGCTCGGACACTCCCAGGCCCAAACAGGTCGGCCCTTTCCGTACCTCGGCATATCTTTAAACTCATCTTTATGCCAAGCCTTGACCCTACCCGGGGGTAGCCCCCCGACAGGTACACAGCCAGCGTGGCTACAGTGCTCAGGATGTGACAACAGTACAGCTACAGTGTGCCAAGACCCCAGTAGTCACCTCAGCTACAGTGTACAATGCATAGTACTTTTGGTCTCCTTGTCCCCTGGGCTCTCCCTATATAAAGAGCACCAGGGGGAGAGGCAAGAGACGGACACGCGAGGCTGGACACCCACGCTGTCTCATTTTCCCCCTTGGCCTTAGCTTCTTCCTCCTGGAGCTCCTCTCCATGGTTAGCACCTCACAGCTCGAGGAGCATTTGTACACACCGCATATATAGAGGGAAATACACCAAATAGGATAGTGCTGCAGTAGGGGTTTTACCTCCTCACGAGGGCCCCGAAGCAGGGTAGATCTTTGTGTTTGCAGTGTTCTTCGTGTGCGATTCCATCGCGCAATCCCTCCCCAAATCTTCAAGCGTACGTTCAGCCCCAGAATAAGCCTACCCCTAGGCATCTGCGTGATCCCACCACGACACTGGTGGTATGGTCGAAGACAGATGGTTATAAGATAATGATAGAGACTCCAACATGGTTAGGTTGCTCATGCCATCTGGTATGGAGCCAGGCAATCTATTATCGCTGATATCTAACCTTACAATACTCCTTAGCATACCAAAGTGTTCAGGGATTGGGCCAATAATGCTATTTCCAAGTAGACCAAGTTCCTGAAGATTCTCCAACTTAGATATGGATTCTGATATTTCTTTTGCTAGATGGTTATCAATTAAGCTTATCGCAAGAAGACCAGTAAGATTTGATATTGTTGCTGGAAGCCCACCAACCAACTGGTTATTATTTGCTTCAAATACTAACAGGTCAGTCGAGAGGTTACCAAAATAGCTAGGGATACTCCCAGAGAAAGGATTGTTTGATATGCCAATGGTCTGGAGTTGTCGACAGCTACAAAGGCTGGCCAAGAAACTAAGACCCCCATGGAGATGATTATCTCCAACATGAAGAAAGGTAAGAAGTCTGTTGTTTCCAAGTGTTGATGGTACTCGTCCAGTCAGTTGATTATAACTTAATTCTAAGAAAGACAATCCTAATAAATTTCCAAAAAAAACTGGGAAAGGACCTGCTAGTTGATTCTGCCCAAAGTCTAGATGTGTGAGTTGCGTCAGTTTTCCCAATTCCACTGGAACCTCTCCACTTAGATTGCAAAATGGTATAGCAAGCAGACTGAGCATGGTAAGATTGCTGAGCACAGCCGGTATGGGGCCAACAAGGTCATTGTTACCCATAGAAACCCATGTGAGCTGTGGTAGCTTAGCCAACCATGTCGGCACTACATCGGCAAATAGATTGAGTGCGATACAAAGTGTTTGAAGGCGTTGGCATGCTGCAAGACCCATTGGAATTTGACCCTTGAATTTGTTACTATAAAGATCTAGCACTTGCAACATGGGGAGACTAAAAGTTGTATTGCTAGGTATATTACCTGTTAGATTGTTGAACGCCAGACTCATGTCAACAATCCTAGACATGTTGAAGATGGAAGGAGGTACTGGACCGGAGAGCTGGTTATATTGCAAGATTAGAGTCTGGAGCATGGGCAAGGAGCCAATACCAGATGGTACTGGCCCGGACAGACTGTTGTTGTGAATGCGTATGTGGCGTAGTGTAGGCATGCTGCCAAATGAGAAATTGGGTAGCAGGCCGCTCATGTAGTTTCTTTCTAGAGAGAGGTACCTAAGGCTACGCATGTTTAGCAACTCGTTGGGGATCTCCCCAGAGAGCTGATTGAATTTTAGCACCAGAAAATTGAGCTTGGTGAGGTTTCCTACAGTAGACGGGATTGTGTGTGATAGATTATTATGGCCAAGATCAAGATATCTAAGACGGGCTAATCGTCCAAGATCGGGGACAGCAAACTCGGGAATGAAATTTGGAATTAAACCTTTTATTTCCCTGAAGTCACTAAAATGTAAGGAGATGACCGCTAGATGGAGCAGCTCGGCGAGGCAGTGCCGCAGTTGGCAGCATCATCGCGCTCGTGGAGTTGGAGCCCGACTCTGCATCAGTGGCGGAACCAGGATTTGAGCAAGACCCGGGCCAAAAATTTGGCTACAAAAACTTCAAAAAAAAAACTGTCGTAATGGCATAAAAAATTGGTATGATTGCAAAGATGACTACAACTCCAATTCATAATGGTCAAAAAAAATATGTAAACAAAACTAAAAAAGAGTAGTACAGAGACGTAACAAATCAATGATTTATTTCATCAGCCTCCCATAACCTCATCAATGGTAGAAGAAGAACCGGTGCTAAATCGATTGAGTGGAGCACCAAACCTAGAAGCTTATTCCCTCATCAATGGTAGAAGAAGAACCTGTACTAAATCGATTGAGTGGAGCACCAAACCTAGAAGCTTATTCCCTGGTTATGTTGCTTCTGCAGGCCGCTAGTAATGGCCAATGGGGACTTGGGAAGGGACGCAGGGGGCAGCCTCGGGCCGGAGAAGGGGACTGGCCGGGATCCCCAGTCGGCACGCCGCGGAGGACTCGACTTGCTGGAGCCAGGAGGGAGCGGCCAGGGCGGCGACGGGGTCAGCGCCGTGTGGAGGAGATGCGGGCAAGCCGGAGTCTGGGGAGGCCGAGGCCCGGGCGCGGCAAGCCGGCCTTCCGACTTCGGCGGCAGGGGCGCCGAGGTGGAGCTGGGCGACCGGCGACGGGTGGCGGCGCGCTTCTCAGCAGGACAGCAGGCCATGGCTTCGGTCGGGGCCGCTAGCGAGTGGGAGAGTTGGGGCAGGCCTGGGCTGCGCCCCGGGCCAAATAATTTTTGGAAAAAGTATAGATTTCACCCTGAAATCTCACCCTCGGGATCAAATTCACCCCAATCTCCAAAACCGGATAATTTGTACCCTGAAATGTGATAAACCGGACAAATCACACCCTGGAGTGGTTTTAGATGATTTGGGCGGTTTTGAGGGTTGACGTGGTGATGATATGGCGCTTACCTGGTGTTGACCGTCAGTTAAGTTCAAGTCAGCGTTATGTTCGCGTGGCCCCACTTACTCCCTCCATCCAGAAATAATCCATCACCTCCCGATCCTCGCGACCATCTCCTTCGTCGCGCCCGCGGGAGCACCGGCGATCAGCGACCTCGCCCTGATCTCCTCCTCCCTGCCCCGCCCCGATCTCCTCCTTCCTCGCGCCCCGTCCAGGCCCGCCCCACCGGCGAGCTCCTGGTCCAGGTCCCCCGCCGCCAGCCCCCTCCCCGCCGGAAGCCGGAGCTGCTATCCCAGGTCCCCCGCCGGCAGTCGGATCTCCTACCCCGGCCCCCCACCGCCAGCACCATCCCCGCCGGCAGCCGGAGCTCCTGCCCCAGGCTCCTCGAACCAGCACCATCCCCGCCGGCTGGTCGTGGTCCTCCGCTCGCCGCCGCTGAAGCTTGTCACCGTAGCTCCTCCGGTGACCAAAAAACGGTGGCGCCGCCACCCAAGTGTCGCCCACATTGCCCGTGCTGCTGCTCCTCTGCAGCCGGTGGATCTCGTGTTGCTTCTGCTCCCTTCCCTTGGAGTCATTCTCTGAGGAAGAAGCTACAGCTTACTGTATACTCCAAGAATTTCTGCATGCTCCTCAAATTTTAGTTATGTCGAATTATCATAGCTAATTGACGGGTCAAATCATCCAGTAGAAACAAAAGAAACAGAAAGATGCACAGTGAGTGAAAGGGACGAGCATATTTAGGGTTCATGCCCAATAAAAGACAGTAAAGATAATGTGAATACTTACATAAATGTCATTATCATGGGAAATAATTTGTCCATGGAACAATAAACAATCCCTTTCAAAAGAAATCAGCACCCATACCATAAGTGATCTTCGGAGGACATCTCTGTGTTGTGTGCAGAGAAACATATTGCAATCACTTTCTTGGAGATGTGATCGGTGGCCCAAGAATAGATGGCTCTGTTGCTAAACAGATTCTGTAATGACACGTCTGCAGACAAGAAATGCAGTCAGGTAAACTCCCTATCTGAAGATAATTCCCTGTATTCAGAAGAGGCAAATTGACTGTATTTATGATGCTCAGCTCGTTTTGATCCTGGCAAGCGGGAAACACCATATACTGAACATACAGATCATCCAAGTCATACCTCCAGTTGGTACAGACCCATGTTGCTCAGGAAGGAAGCCATCCAGAGGCACATTCTCCACAGCATGGTGGAAATCTGGAAGGTTGAACTTCTCCTCAGGCCTATACGCAATCTTGAGCTGATGGAAGTTGATGTATCAGTAAAAGTGGAAGGATATATAAAACACTAGAGAAGGATTGCATCTGGGATTGGGACTAATCAGCAGTGTAAGAGTGCGATTTCAGTTGAGGACAATTCATCTTTCAGCGAGTGAGTGGATCATGGCAATTCGCCAACAAATGCGTAGCTAATTTAATCTATGTGGGCAGCTAATTTGACATTTTTATACACACGCCCAATCACAAGTTGGTGAAACTGACGTCAACGTACACAAGACGAAATAGGCCGTAACCCCGCTATATAAATATAGCAACCCACCGATACAACCAACGACACCCACCCAAGAAAAAAGAAAAGAAGAAAGAAAAAAACGACATAGGCGGATTGACTAAACAAAAGTGACCCGCAACCGTTGCGCCCTCTCCGACGAAGTACCACCACGCTACGAGCAACGAATCGACAAGTACCAAGCAACACCTTCAAGAAGGAAAGCCATGCTGCTGCCCAGATCAGCGGACTGATCCTAGGGTTTCCCCCGGTACAAAGGGAAGCGGATGAAGGTAGCCACGACGCCCTTCAGGAAGGAAAGATGCCACCCGAAGGCGGCAACACGTCGGTGTCGGACGAACCGACAAGGATTTCTCCCGAAAAAACCCCATCCACAACCCCGGACGATTCGTAAGACATGAGCCCCACGAGGACGAGCCTCGACACCACCAGACTAGCCGCCCACCAACATGCGCACAAACGATTCCGAAGCCACCATCGTCGTCTCACCGAAGAGGCCGTCACGAGGTCTGCAAGACGGAGGTGAGAAAAAGTATGACCCGGGGGCAGCAATATCGCAGCCGAGCGGGAGGGAACAACCTCCACCGCCGAGGACGGTAGTCGACCGGACGCGGCAGCAGAGCACACCAATCCCCGTCAGGTCCGGCCGGGCCCATCGGGCCCGTAAAGCCCCACGGGGGCACACCAGTCCTAACAGGGTCCGGCCGAGCCTAGAACGGGCCCGTGAAGCTCGCCGCCACGCTACAACAAGGTCGGCCGCCATCGTCGCTGCCCCTGCCATCTCTTCCTCTCTTCCAACTTCAGAACACACAGCAGCTCCAGCCGGCCCGCCCCCACCTAGATGGGGCCCGTAGGGCCCAGATCTGGGCCAAGGGGCTGAGCCAGCCCGAGATGCAGCACGCCGCCGACCACACTGCTGCTCCGCCCCAGCAACACCACGGGAGCACCTCCGCCACACCGCCACCCGGCAACGCCGGACCGCCGCCGCCCTGGGAGCGCCGCCGCCGGGAGGGCAGGACCCCGATCCCGCCTCCATCGACGCGAGGAAGAACATGCCGCCGCCGGCGCCACCGGGGCGCCGCCCGGCGGCCCCTGCCGGCGGCGGCGATGGGGAGAGAGGAGGGGAGGGAGACAAGACGGGGAGAGTGGGAGGAGCGTGCCGCCGCCTCGGGGGACGACAGGCACGCTAGACCTGTTTCGGGAGCTCCTGTGTGGTTCCCTACGTACACAAGATGGTGGGACTTAGAACAGACATGAAACCAAATTAAGGAGCGGCGCTAGAGCAGCAGAGCACGGGAAACACAAATTCAGAACTCAATCGGATGAGTTGGTACGGAGAGGCTCGATTCGAGCTAACCAATTATGCAAGCACGGAAGGCGGGAGCTGCGCGGGCACGGAGGGCGCGCCGCGGCCGAAGCCGGCGAGCCCCGTGGGCAGCTGGTGCACGGACGCGAGGGTGCAGCCGACGGCGAATCCCCTCTTGGCGGCGCGGCGACGGCGACGACTCGGCGGCGTCTCCGCCGAGCCACGCGACGCCGAGCTCCGTCGCGGCGCGGCCTGGTGCGGATGGCGCGGCGCGCGGCCACGGTGCTGTGGCAGGAGACGAGGCGGGAGGTGGAGGAGTTCTTGGGGTGGAAGACGGGGAAGGGGCGGTGGCAGATGGCGCGGCGCCGGTTGGACGGGGGAGCAGGCGAGCGAACGGCCGGGTGCTGACGTCACCGCCACGTCGCTAACGACGTTAGCAGCGGAGGCATGTCACCGCCACGTCAGCGCCTACTTCAGTGTGTAAAACCACCCAAATTACAGTCAAAACCGTCCAAATTCGAGCAAAACCACTATCAGGGTGTGATTTGTCTAGTTTGTCACATTTCAGGGTATTAATTATCCGGTTTTGTAGATTGGGGTGAAATCTATCCGCAAGGTGAGATTTCCGGGTAAAATCTATACTTTTTCCATAATTTTTTTACTAGATGGTAAGAAGGAACTTTTGCTGCGCCCCGGGCATGGCCCAGGTTGCCCAGGGCCCAGCTCCGCCCCTTAGTCTGCACCAACCCGCGTCAGCAGGTGCCACCTCCTCACGGACGCCGTCACCGACGAGGTCCGCACCCACCTCCGCTTTTCGGGGCGAGTGAGCTCCGCGCCTCCGAGACAGCCGACGGAGATCACAGGCTCCGACGCGGCCGCGGCTGCTCACGGACGAGGGCGGCGACATTGCACACTGGGAAATCGGCGTACCAGCGTATGCCCTGATTCGCCTTTCGAAAGACAGTGACGGAAACTGGCTGCTGATATATTTTGCTACAGTAGCTAAAAATATTTTGGTACAGACGTTGCTGCTGTTTATACTGAATATTTTTTTTGGGAGAAACAGTGGGAGAGTTTTCCACTGCAATTTTTATTTATTTATAAAGTTATTTACAAAATAAATCAAAACTAAACTAAGCCTACAAAATTATTGTTGCAAAACGAAATGCATACCAAATATTCAGTTTTGGAGGATGCGTTTGTTGCAAAATTTGACATGAAGCATAGACGATTGTATTGCAGTATAACTGTGAGACAAGGCAACAACATACCAAAAGATATATATATATCTACTACTAATAAAGGAAGGAAGGTTTCTGTCGTTTGGGTTTGGTACGTCTTTTTTTTTTCCGATTTTGCCCCTGCGTACTACAAGCTATTACGCAAACTGCCACCACTTGTAGAATAATTATTCTACAACTCTTTCTGAACTTCGTCCGTCACAGAAATGAACTTCGCCCGTTACAGAAGTGAACTTCATAGAAATTTCACAAATTAAGTTTTGGGTTGACCATAATTTTTTCTGAACTTCGCTCGTTACATATGTGAACTTCACAAAAATTTCGCAAACGAACTTCTCGGCTGAGCATCATTTTTTCTGAACTTCGTTCGTCACTAAGTGAACTTCACAAAAATTCGCAAATGAACTTCTCGGCTGAGCATTATTTTATCTAAACTTCGTTCATCACATAAGTTAACTTCAGAGAAATTTCGCAAATGAACAAATTTAAACTTAACTTCACCAGAAAAGTAACTGAACTTCTTAACGCGTATAGGAAGCAAACTTCGTGTGACAAAGAAGTGAACAGCTCTTAGATTATATGTATGAAAAAATTGTACACACATAGCCAACAAGAACTACACTCTAATCTAACCAGTAGCCTACAAATGGATGGACCGTGAACTTCACCACGATTAATACTGCTACAGTAACATGCAACAACAAATAGACAAGGAGCAAACTTCATGAACCCGTGATTTTGAACTGCACTAGTAAACTTCAAAACAGAACAGCGTGAACGGCTGAGCTCACTCACATCTCTTGCTCGCTAGTGATGGGATAGTATAGTAGAGAGATACGCCGCCGAGTTCAACTGGGCAGTGCAGCCGTTTGCAAGAGTTCATATGAACCTCCATCCAAATTTGCCGGTGAACTCCAGCGGTGGAAATGATGAACTCCAGTGGCGGCACCCGTGAACTACCGCGGCGGCGGTGATACATGTGGTGACTCGTGGGAGTCCATGCCGGATCTCACGTGTGCAAGCACGACGGGGGCGCAGTGTGCCGCGTCGGCCAGCAGGACGGGTACACGGTGTACCGCATCGGCGGTCTACAACATCGCTGATGGAGGCCATGTTTGTCGGGGCAGCGCTCGGGAGAGTCTAGATGGATGCACGCGGGAGTCCAAGGCAGCGAGCAGCGCAGTTCAGGAACATCCTTGCGCGCCGGAGCAGCACAGTGACACGCCACCCGACCGGGTGGGATGCAGGACGAGAGCGGCGCCGCCCCCGGCCAGGGAGGGCGACGCGGACCATGTCGACAGCGGGAGGTGGAGGGCAGCGCGCTGCAGAGATGCAGGGGGTTGCACGCGCCGGCGAGTGGAGGAGCACCAAGGACGCACCTCTGGTCGTCCTGTTGGTGAGCCACCGTGGAGGAGGCCAGAGGGCGGCGTCTGGCGTGGTGGAGGTTGGATCATCCTGCGCGTGGAGGAGGCCGGGTGGCGGCGGCGGCCGGAGAGGAGCAGGGCGCGCGCCGGGAGCAGCCGAGGCGGCCCGCCAGAGTCCGCGGCTGCGCGCGAGGGGTTGCCGTCCGTGGCCGCGCCCTGGATGGTGGCGGCGGGCAGGGGTTGCTGTAGGCAGCGGCGCGCTAGAGCTGCGGGCAGGGGCGGTGCGAGGGGTTGTTCCCGGGGTCGTCGGGGAGGTTCGGCGGCGCCGTGCGGGAGGTTAGGGACGACGCCCTTGGGTCGGGTCGGGTGAGTGGTATGTTTTTTTTTTTAGAGAGGTGGGTAGTTGGGCTGCATGGTGGGTGGTGGGTCGGATAGGTTGGGGTTAGCAGTTTGGTTTTTTTAGAGGTGGCTCGGTTCGCTAGTTTTACGGGTGGGTTGTAGAATAACTATTCTACAATTCTCAAGAGGGGTCGTAGAATAGTCCCACCTTATATATAACTCAAAAATCCATTTGCCCTTCGGTTTAAGCATCCAAAACGGTTGCATCACATGTGTCACAACAATTACAAGCTGCCAAGCATAGAATCAGTGTGCCATATGGCCATTACAAACACCAACATGGTAGCCTTGCAGTGTATTACATTCAGGCATCAGTTCTCCTGATCCCTGCAACTCTGCTCATTACCTGCAGTGAGATAAGACCACATCCTGCCGTTTCCATAGTTGTTGTTTTCCCTTGGCACTCTTCCAACTCTTTGGAGCTCGTGGAGCTGATCGTCGAGGGGATGGTGGAGCCTGTGGAGCTGCTTGTGATCGCGGAGGTGAAGGTGGTCCAGGCTCAGATGACTTTCTATTGCTCTGAGACAAAAAGAACTGTGTTAGAATGTACGGAAACATATATCCTGAAATCTGAACTGGAAATAGAAAAAAAAAGTATACCTTATGCCCAGCTTTCATAGCCACCAGGTGTGGCCTCAAATGTTGCGTGCAGTTAGTGTTGTATATATGCCCTTGCAGCTAACAATTTGAGCATTTTATTGTTGTCACTCTTGCACTTTTTGGACTTAGCATTTTCATTAGGGCCCATTCTCCTTTTCTTTTGCTTCCTGCCACGCTAAGGAGGATGTAATGGTGGAATTGCTCTCCAGACCAATCAAAGTTCAGGTCCAACTGAATCTTTAAGGGCCACTCCATATTAGTTCTTCCCATTGGTTCAATGTCCATATCAGAAGGCCATTCCATGTTGCTTTGTGTGTTGGTAATGACATCCTTTTTGCTCCCAAAAGTCACGCTTTCCTGTGTACCTTCAGCTGCTTGCTTCGACCATGCCATCTTGTTCTTGCTATTATTCCTTGCAACAAACTTCACAACAGATAGATACAAAAGCCTTACATCCTCATGTTTTTTCTAGACCTCCACAAGCTTCCTCAAGAGAAGACAAACTTGCGCTCGTGTCAACATGCCCATTCTCCACCTACAGCCGCTTCAAATTCAGCAAACGCAGGTCCAATCTGCCACAAAAATTCTTGTATGGTGAATATACAACCGCCAGAGTCACATTCAGAGAAAGTGGTACCATGCTCCCAGCCTCCTTTTCAGATTTTCATGTACACGCCGAATAATTTCGTAAGTTCAGTGGACCATCATCCAGGCCACATGGGCTAATTAGACTAGGGTAGGATCTGCAATGAACCACTCATCCGTTTCTTAAGACCTTGATGTGCATTTTACAGCTTATAGGATCTGGTTGGAACATCTTGAATATTTTTAGGACCTTTGATACACTTTAATCAAGCATGTAGTACATACATGGCACTACACATTACCGTACCAATGCTGTTGCTGCACGCTTTGAGTTTATACCATGAAAGCAGAGTAGTCCTTCTTGATGTTCTTCAGCCTCATGACCACTTCTGTCATGCTCGGCCTCCGGTCGGGAGAATCGCTAGAACACTCTAAACCCATCTCAAATGTTGCCACGAGAAAGTTGCCATTGTAGGACATGGAGGACGACGAGGGTGAAGTAGTAATTGTTTGCTGATGAAAGGCTTGGCTCATTTGTTCATCCTGACGTAGCTTCTCATCCAAAACATCAATGAGCTTTTCTGGATATGCTTGCAAAACCCACTGCCTAAGGCTGGATTCCCCGACGAAAGTAGGATCAGTGGGCCTTTTCCCTGTCAAGACTTCAAGCAGCATGATCCCAAAGCTGAACACATCGCTGTTTCGCGACGCCCTTCCCATGAATGCAAGCTCTGATCAAGAAAAAGGAAGCCAAGAGAGTTAACTAATTGTACAAATAATACATTGTTTTATGGTTTGATAAATAAATTGCTGAAGCATGATCATGGCAAAACGTACCTGGGGCCATGTACCCAATTGTCCCGGGCATGCTTGCTGAAACCATGGAGGTTTCATCGCCTAGAAGTAACTTTGCAATGCCAAAGTCGGCAACATTTGCAGTCATGTCCTGATCGAAAAGCACATTGCTAGGCTTGAGGTCGCAGTGCAGGACAACTTGAAAGTGATGATGGTGCAGATAATCCACTGCCTCTGACACGCCGAGCATAATATCCAATCTCTCGATGAATCCTAGGGGTTCCCTGTTTTCAGTGTGCAAGCGTGCCTCCAAGCTACCATTGGGCATGTACTGAAGCAGCAATGCCCTGAAATCTGGGTTGGAACATGTATTCAATATCTGTATCAGGTTGCGATGCCGAGCCATCCGCAACACTTGACATTCAGCGTCAAAGCTCCTCACGGCCTGCTCGACTTGCATGTTGAGGACCTTTATCGCAACCACCAAACCATCATCTAGCTGGCCCTTGAAAACTTTTCCAAAACTTCCCGCTCCAAGAACGTTATCCTCGCTGAAATTTTCAGTGGCACGAGCAATCTCGTGGTATGATACTATCCTGTGGCTGATCAGATCAGCCATGCTAGTAGAAGCCGTATCACATGGCTGCTTCTTATTTTTCTTTTTGATCATTATGTATAAGCAAGCTACAAATACACCAGCTCCAACGATAACAGCTGGGAGTATAAACTTGAGTATGTGCCGACTATAAGTCGTCTGTGACTTGTCTATGCATGGTGACAGTCCTAGACGAGGAGCACCACATAGCCCGACATTCCCAATAAAAGATTGCAAGGTGGAGTTTGAGAAAACACCTCCATTCGGTATTTGCCCTTCAAGCTTATTAAAGGAGAGGTTCAGATAAGAAAGGTAGGTGAAGTTGACGAGGTAGTTTGGTATTGTTCCAGATAGATTGTTCGAAGACAAGTCTAATGTTGCCAAGCTAGTTAAGCGGACAAAAGAGTCTGGGATTAAATCCTTGAAGGAGTTGTGCGAAAGATTTAGGTAAGTTAATGGCATCGCAACCTGTCCAAATGAATTTGGGAGGCTACCAGACAAAAGGTTGCTAGAAAGATCTAGTCGATCCTGTTGAATAATTCAGTGCAGTGCTAGTGTAGAATTTGCTTTTCAGTTGTAAACAGAGTAGTTCAAGTTTGGCTTTGCTTGTCTGTGGCAAAAGCCAACTTGACATTAGTTTGGAGCTAGCTAGTAGGAGTAGTAAACTTCTCTTTGACATCTTAGTTGGAGCTAGCTAGTAGGAGTAGTAAACTTCTCTTTCCTATCTTGGTTGGAGCTAGTTGTTTAAGACGGTTTGTAAGCCTCTATATAAGGAGAGGCACCCCATATGGAATTAGAGAACCAAGAGTATCATGTAATACTAAGGAAGCTAGAACAGCCAAAACATTATACCTCTGTTTTCCTTCCTGACTCTCCAACATTTGGTATCAGAGCCAAGTTGACGTGAGCAATGTCGAACCGGCAGCACACCGGCAACACCCCACCACCAAGTCGATCCGTCACTCCGGCGCAAGAGCAGCGACGGCGCTCACAAAGTCGTGGGCGTAGCAGAGTTCGGCGCGGAGGCGAAATCGTGGTGCAGCGGGAGGTGGTGCGCGAGATGGGCGGCGGCGGCGCAGGCCTCGTCTTCCCGATGCTGAAGCGGGGGGAGTACACCAACTGGGCGATGGTGATGGAGGTGAACATGCAGGCCGCGTCGCTCTGGGACGCGATCGAGGACGACGGTGTCTCCCGGCGCGAGGACAAGCAGGCGCTCGCAGCTCTGCTCCGCTCCACGCCGCCGGAGATGCACCTGATGCTGATTGGGAAGGGCAGCGCCAAGGCGGCATGGGAGGCCATCCGCGTTCAGCACCAGGGCACCGATCGCGTGCGCGACACTCGCGTGCGACGGCTCAGAACTGAGTTCGAGTCGATCGTGTTCAAGCCCGGTGAGCGGATCGAGGACTTCGGCATGCGCATCTCCAACCTGGCGTCGACGCTGCGCTCCCTCGGCGACGCCTGCGACGAAGAGAAGGTAGTGCGCAAATTCTTGTCTGTTGTTCCAGGCCGTTTCGTCCAGATCGCGTTCTCGATGGAGACGATGATGGACCCAGCCACCCTCACTGTCGAGGAGGTCGTGGGCCACCTGCGTGCTGTCGAGGAACGCCTTGATGGCGAGCCGGGCGGCACGGGCGCCGGCGACCAGCTGCTGCTGACAGAACAGCAGTGGGAGGCACGCAAGAAGAAGCCCAGCGGCGGGAGTACCGCTAGCAACGGTGGTGGGCGTGACCGCGGCCAGGGATATGGCACACGGAAGGGCGATCCATCTCCAAAGAAGGGCACGCCACCGTCCGTCGGCAGCGATGACCCTTATCGCGTCAAGTGTCGCTACTGCGGCAAGAAGGGGCACTGGGCCCGTGAGTGCTGGAAGAAACAGCGCGACGAGGCTACGGCGGCAGCCCACTTCACACAGCACGAGGACGACGAGGAGCCTGGTCTTTACATGGCCACAGTCGTCGACGCCGACGAAGACGACGCGCACATGCTCATGGCGCGCGTGATCGAGGTCACGGAGCCGCTCGATCCAGACTTCGTGCACCTCGTGCAGGGTGGAGGCGACGACGGAGGTGAGGCGCTGCTCGCGACGCAGACCTGCACCATAAGCGTGCCGTCTACCTCGCAGCTCACCGTGCCGACTGGCCCCAAGGTGCAGCCGGATGCGACGGTGCCAGCTGCTTCGACTCTCTCGGTGGCAGAGACAGTGTCTCTCCTGGTGGCAGAGGGCGAAGTCCAGCCAGCACCAACACAGCTGCGTCCCCAGATTCGTTGGACGGCGGAGTGGGATGTCCCGGCTCAGGAGGAGTCGGCATCACCAACTCCCCTAGCGGATCCGAAGCCGACTCGGGAGGAGTTGGAGGAAACTCCCATGGGGAGTGCCCGGGAGAAGATCCTGGAAGCCCGGCTCGAGGAGCCGGAAGCCCAGCCTTGCCGACTGGAGAAGATTGTCCGGGAGGAGCGCCCGGAGACCTGTGTCCAGCTGCAGCCGCAGCCGGATACGAATGCCTGGGAGAAGATCCCAGAAGACCAGCTAGCGGAGCTAGAGGAATCCCTGTCGGCTGCAGCACAACCGGAGGATGCCCAACTCGTGGAGTTGGAGGAAAGTGCAGCGGCAACTAACCACGCCGTACTCTCCACAGCAGAACGGCGTGGTGGAACGCCGGAACCAGACCATCGTGGCGATGGGAAGGAGCATGAAGAAGACATCGAAGATGCCAGGTCGTTTTTGGGGGGAGGCCGTGACAACGGCTGTCTTCATCCTCAACAGGGCATCGACGAGATCCAGCGTTTCAAGGACGAGATGAAGAACTCGTTCTGCATGAGTGATCTTGGCATGCTCAGCTACTACTTGGGCATCGAGGTGCACCAGGATGGCAGTGGCATCACTCTAGGCCAGAGCGCGTACGCCAAGAGCATCCTGGAGAAGGCGGGCCTCGCAAGCTGCAAAGCTGTGCAGGCCCCGATGGAGGAAAAGCTGAAAATGAGCAAGGCCAGCACGGCGAAGCTGGTCGATGCCACCATGTACAGGAGCGTGGTGGGCAGCCTGCGCTACCTGGTTCACTCGTGGCCTGACATCGCGTATGCGGTGGGCTACGTGAGCCGTTTTATGGAGAAGCCAACTGAGGAGCATTGGGCTGCTATGAAGCATCTACTGCGCTATGTGGCTGGTACCCTAGACTACGGGTGCTACTACAAGAGGGAGTCCGGCGAGCGTGGACTAGTTGGCTTCAGCGACAGTGACATGGCCGGCAACGTCGACAAAGGAAGAGCATCACAGGAGCTCTCTTCTTCCTCGGCGACAGCCCTATCAGCGGGCAGTCGCAGAAACAGAAGGTGGTGGCGCTATCGTCTTGCGAGGCTGAATACATCACAGCCACCACTGCAACGTGCCAAGGTGTTTGGCTCGCGAGGCTGCTCGGTGACGCAGCTCGCTGATATCCTGACAAAGGCTCTGAGACGTGTGCGTCTCCAGATGCTCCGTGAGAAGATCAAGGTCGTCAAGGTTTAGTAAGCTCACTGCATCTGCCTTAGGGGGAGATTGTTGAATAATTCAGTGCAGTGCTAGTGTAGAATTTGCTTTTCAGTTGTAAACAGAGTAGTTCAAGTTTGGCTTTGCTTGTCTGTGGCAAAAGCCAACTTGACATTAGTTTGGAGCTAGCTAGTAGGAGTAGTAAACTTCTCTTTGACATCTTAGTTGGAGCTAGCTAGTAGGAGTAGTAAACTTCTCTTTCCTATCTTGGTTGGAGCTAGTTGTTTAAGACGGTTTGTAAGCCTCTATATAAGGAGAGGCACCCCATATGGAATTAGAGAACCAAGAGTATCATGTAATACTAAGGAAGCTAGAACAGCCAAAACATTATACCTCTGTTTTCCTTCCCGACTCTCCAACAGATCCATACTTTGCAGATGACCGAGACTAGAAGGCAATGCACCGATTAGGGAGTTATGGGACAGATCTAATCCGATAAGGTTATTATGATAAAACATGCTTGGTGGTATGGTTGAAGATAGATGGTTATAAGATAATGAAATATACTGTAACATGGTGAGGTTGCTCATGCCATCTGGTATGGAGCCAGATAATCTATTATACTGGAGGTATAACCCTAGGATACTCCTTAGCATACCAAATTGTTCAGGAATTGGGCCAACGATGCTATTTCGAGAGAGATCAAGTGCATGTAGATTCTCCAACTTAGAGATGGATTCTGGTATTTCTTTGGTTAGGTGGTTATTGGAAAAGCTTGTATCAAGAAGATTAGTAAGATTTGATATTGTTGCTGGAAGTCCACCAACCAAATGGTTGTTATTTGCTTCAAATCCTAACAAGTTAGTTGAGAGGTTACCGAAGTAGCTGGGGATACTCCCCGAGAAAGGATTATTTGATATGGCAAGGTATAGGAGTTGCCGGCAGTTACAAAGGCTGGCCAAGAAACTAAGATCCCCATAGAGATGATTATCTCGAATATCAAGAATTGTAAGAAGCCTGTTGTTTCCAAGTGTTGATGGTACTGGTCCAGTCAGCTGATTCGTACGTAAAACTAAGAAAGACAGTTCCGACAAATTTCCAAGAAAAAATGGGAAGGGACCTGTTAGTTGACTGTGCGCAAGGTGCAAAAATTTGAGTTGCATCAGTTTTTCCAATTCCACTGGAATCTCTCCGCTTAGGTTGGAGAATGCGATATCAAGCGTACTTAGCATGGTAAGATTGCTGAGCACGGCCAGGATCGTACCAAAGATGCTGTTGTCACCCATAGAAATCCACATGAGCTGTGGTAGCTTAGCCAGCCATGTTGGCACCACATCCACAAATAGATTTCGCGCGATACAAAGTATCTGAAGGCGCTGGCATGCTGCAAGACCCAATGGAATTTGGCCCTCGAATTTGTTCTGACATACATCTAGTATTTGCAACATGGGGAGACTAAAACTTGTATTGCTAGGTATATGACCCGTTAGATTGTTGTACCGCAGATCCATGTCAACAAGCTGAGACATGTTGAAGATGGTAGGAGGTACCGGGCCGGAGAGTTGGTTACCTCCCAAGCGAAGAACCTGGAGCACAAGCAAGGAGCCAATACCAGATGGTATTGAACCGGACAAACTGTTGTTCTGAATGTCCATGTGGCTTAGTGTAGGCATGCCGTCGAACGAGAAATTGGGTATTAGGCCGCTCATGTAGTTTCTTTCTAGAGAGAGATACCTAAGGCTACGCATGTTTCGCAACTCATTGGGGATCTCCCCAGAGAGCTGGTTGAAATTTAGGACCAGATATTGGAGCATGGTGAGGTTTCCTACAGTAGACGGGATTGTGCTCGATAGATTATTGTTGCCAAGATCGAGATATCTAAGACGGGCTAATCTTCCAAGATCGGCTGGGATGGAGCTGGTGAGGGCTGTGTTGGTAAGGTTGAGGACATGGAGGAAAGAGAGGTTACCGAGGTGAGGGCTGAGCTCTCCTTGGAGGGGAATGTATGGCAGCTCCAAAGCAGTGACTCGCCCATGGTGATGGCTGCTACATGTCACGCCGATCCAGCGACAGAAGGACACATCCCTTGTCCAGTTATTGCTCAGGATGGACAAAGGATCGGATAGCTGAGATCTGAAAGCCAGCAACGCCGCAAGGTCCGTGTCATTGCTTGGAGCAGGAGATGAAACAGCCATGGACGAGACGAGCAGCAAGCTGGTGGCCATTAGCATGACCGGAATGTATGAAGGGGGCATGGCGCTCAGGACCGGACTATGTGTGCCGTGCAGGAGTGCTAAGGAGCTGTGGACAATACTAGGTGCTTACAGCCCTTGCACCTCAGACACTTATATCATTATGGGTTATTATTTCTATATTCTTGTGGTGAACCTCAGTCAATCATTCGATGGATACCAATCATGGACTCGAGAGTGTCATCATTTTCTAAAGTCTGGCTATTGGCACTGTAATCATTTGTCTGAAGTGCGAGGACTGGTCAGTCTTTGCCATAATTTCCATGTTATTCTGTCCCGTGCGACCCGTGACTTGGTAGTGGGATTATCCTTCCATTCCTTTCTATTCTATTTTCCTTCTTCCAGGGTGTGGGATTATCATATACAGTAGTAGACGACGAAATACCTTGACTAGGAGCAGAATACCCGTCAAAACTGTCCACCACTCCATTCCATTCTATTGTTCTTCTTCCAGGGAGAGGATTATAATATACGGAAGACCTTGACTTGTTGAATGTGCGTCCCTAATCATCGAGCAATTTGCAGCTTATCATAGTACCCTTCTTCCACGGCAGATACATTTCTGTAAGTAAGACAATAAGCCATGTAAGTTATTGTCTTTGGCCATTGTTGGTTTTCTTTAGAATGTACAAACAATCACATGATTCTTGTTAAATGAGGTAATTACTATCACGAATAGCAAACTCAGAGGCAATTCTTTTGGAATTGAAACTTTTCATTCCTTGAAGTCAGTAAAGTGTAAGGAAGTTGACCGCTAGATGGAGCAGCTCCGGCAGCTCGGCGACGCGGTGGGCAGCATCATCGCGCTCGTGCTCGAGCAGGACTTGTGCATCAACCCGCATCAGGTGACGCCTCCTCGCCGACGCCTGCGCGCACACGCGCTGCACGCCATCACCGCGAGGTCCGCACCCACCTGGCCACCTCCGCCTACCGAGCGCGGGACAAGTGAGCTCTGCGTCGCCGAGGGCTACGTCTGGCTGGCAGTGCCTCGAACCTCTCGGCAGCCGGTGGGGAATCCCCAGACCATCGAGAGCGCCGCGGAGATCGCGGGCTCCGACGCGGGCGCGGCTGCGCACGGAGGAGGGCGGCGGCGTCGCACGGTGGGGAATCGGTGTCGCTCTACTCGTTCGAGATGAGAGACGAGGCCACGAGGGGTGCCGGTTCGGCCCATGGGCTCCTCGCAGGCACCCAGTTAGGATACTCAAAATGGGCCCGAACTAAGAATGAGAGTCCTCCGTGTATTTTATGTGCTGCGCTTTGTACATTCCTTATCTCAATCTTCCACTGGATGTGCAGAACCTTTAATGCCGGTTTACCTTACTTGCAGAGAAGGATCGACAACACTTGTAACTTTGCATCCTTTGTTTTCAATCAGCTTTGGATCAACACCTAGGACGACAACTCCTACCAGCTCTGTTATCGGTGCAGTATCATCGCTCCATCCTACTTACAATCTACGACGATTGTTGAGATCACGATGAGCAAGTTATAATGTCTGCGGTGATTGCATCCACTGTTTGTTGGTGTAAATATTATGAGTTTGCCTACCTAATTTTTGTAAGTACAAACTTGAAACTGGCATGCAATATTTTCAAAACTAGATGGTTCCCCGCGCGTTGTGGCGGAATTAGTAGGAAAAAGTTTTGTCATAATAATGTTGATTTCATGTTCAAAACTTTCGGGGTATATATTATCATCTTTCGCGCGCCGGCATAGCATTTACCATACGTATCAATTCGTAGAAAGATGGACAGATGGTATGTGGCATTTGGTCAAGGCCATTGATCCACTTCTAGTGACCTTGATTCGACAACATATAATAAATCTCCACTATTCTACAAAAAGGAAAGAACAAATAGGACTGTATAAAATAAGTACTACCTCCGATCTGGAAAAAATGTCGTCATAAAGCAACTGATCACGTACAAATCCATAGTACAACCAGCGACAGTTTTTGTGGTCCGGAGGGATTACAATATATTTAGAAGTATATGTGGTCAAACAAAAGTCAATTATTGATACTCCAGGAGTAGATTGATCAGAATTTATAAACCTAACTATAAAAAAAATTCTGGAAGATTCTTGCATACTACTACAACAATTCTTTGGAGAGCTAACATGTCCCTGTAGAACATCTCGAGCCAAACTTGCATGGATGGATGAGGTCACGTAGGGATATGCATTTTGCAACCATAGTGACCAACCTACGTAAAATATGGACAGCTAAACATATCTGAAAGTGAACAATCAGAAAAAAGGACAGTCGCTAAAATTCAAAGTATATAGTTACCTTACCTTCTTGAGTTGGTACTTTTAACCAATCATGGTCCCCTACCAATGCCTGAAATAAATACGGTGGGAGATTAAATCTCAGAGGAGCAACATGTAGTACTGTCAATACGGTGCAGCAATCTCTGTAGTACATCGACACCATATTGTTCTGAGAAAATTACGGTACATATTTATCCTAGATGTGGACCAGTAATTTCCTCTCTATCAAAATCAACCGTGGGGGTGAAAGAGAGTAAGAGACTGCATAGGAGATGGAAACATTAGAGAAGGATGTTTTATTCAGCAACAGTCTGGATTAATAGTCACATACCACATATTTTTTGGGAAAATGAACTACCGCAAAAAAACCATCGGCAGCATTAGGTTTTCCGGCGGTACTGGAAAACTGGGAGAGAGGTTCCCAACGGGCATGGGTAAAGGAACGATCAAGCTGCAAGCCGCGACCTTCATAGAAGAGAAGTCAATTGAAGAACGGTAAGGAGTGCTTCTCCTGCTACTTCGTCTTCCGGGTTCTGCCCCGTGGAGAATGGAGATTACTGATCGAGGGAGCGTGTCCTGGACGCCATGGGCTGGATCGGCAACAAAGCGAGCGTATACGGCGAGTGGCCGAGTGCGGCAATGTGGAGTCAGAGGAGGCGAGAATAATAGGCTGGGTAATTAGCAACCGCGGAACCAAAACAGACATGGCAGGACCTAACCTACCCAGCTCTCACGCGACTGCCGCCCGGCGGCGGCACGCGCTCCCCCGCCTTCCTCTCTCCAGCCCTCCCCTCCATCTCTCCCTCGTCACAGCCGCCGGCAAGGGCCGCCGGGCGAGGCCCGGGTGGCGCCGGCGGCGGCGGCAGGTCCTTCCCCACGTCGTGCAGGCTGAGGCGGGGCTCCCCTCGCATGGCGGCGGTGCTTTTCGGGCGGCGGCGGCTCGGCTCCGGCCGGGTGGCGTCGTGGCGGCGGCGGTGCCCATGGAGCTACGAGGCGGCGCAGCAAATCGGGCGGCGGGGCGCGGCGGTGCGGCTTGGAGGCCCCTGTGGCCCAGATCGGGGCCCTACGGGCCCCATCTGGGTCGGGACATGCCGGCCCATCTGCAGAGCTCTCAGCAGCGGATGCCGAGGTGGAGGCTGTAGGGACAACGGCGACCGCAGCCGGCCTGTTGCAGCGTGGCGGCGGGCTTCACGGGTCCAGATCTGGACCCGACTGGACCCTATTAGCATTGGTGTGCCCCTGCGGGGGCTTTACGGACCTGTCGGGTCCGGCTGAACCTAACGGGGACCGGTGTGCTCCGCGACTGCGTCCGGTCGACTACCGTCTTCGGCGGTGGAGGTAGTTCCCTCCCGCGTGGCTGCGGTACCGTTGACCCTGGTGCTACCTACTCTGCCTTTGTCTTGTTGGCCTCGTGACGGGTGGCTTCGGGGAGACGGCGATGGTGGCTTCGCATCCGTGGTGGTGCTTGTTGGCGGGTGGTGCGTTTGGTGGTGACGAGGTTCGTCCTCGCGGGGTTCTGTGCTACGGATCGTCAAGGCTTGCGGATAGGGGTTTTTCGGCAGAAATCATTGTCGGTTCGTCCGACACCGACGCGGTGCCACCTTCGGGTGGCATCTTTCCTTCCTGAAGGGCGTTGTGTCTATCCTTTATCTGCTCTCCTCTGTGCCAGGGGAAACCCTTGGACCAGTGTACTGCCCGGCAACAACATGACTTTCCTTCTTGAAGGTGTTGCTTGGTACTCGACGATTCGGTGCTAGGAGCATGGTGGTACTTCTTCGGAGAGGGCGCATCGGTTACAGATCATCGTCGCTTGGTCAATCCGCCTATGTCGTCTTTTATTTCTTCTTTTTCCTTTCTTTGGGTGCTTGTTGGCTGTCGCCCCAGCCATGTCTCTCGTTGGTTGTATCGGGTGGTTGCTATATTTATATAGCGGGCTACGGCCTATTTCATCAGAATAAATAGGCTGAGTCAGGCAAAATAAATTATATGCAAACTTCTCGTATACGTCGCTTTAATCGTGGGGAAAGGAAGCGATAGAGCTGTCGTGGTCATTTACGGAGAGGGGCTGTTCGGTGGAGAAGATAAATAGTGGTGGGCCGTGCTGTTCTATTTAGACATGGGCTGAATTAATGAATTGAAAGGGTATGCACCAAAAGAACGGGAACAAAATGGAAAATTCTCAAAATAAAATAGGGTGGGATGACTTGGACGTGAGATGGCTCATCTGGTGGACCCGCTGAGGTGTCATAGCTGCATGTTGAGAGAAATTGTTATAAACGATAGCAAGAAAAACAACGAAGTAGCGGAAAGATCAACCAAAGGGGACACGAGATTTTAATGTGGAAACCCACTCCAATAATGGAGGAGAAAAAACCACGGGCGCCAGCCAGCAATACTTCACTATATCGGGTGATGTTACAAAACGCCGGGGATTTACAATGTGCAACTTATCCCATGACGGCGGCTTACAAGACGTATTTATAGTTGGCCTGACCTAATCTAGTTCGGTAACGTGATCTCCAAGTCGAGTATAACTCGTACCGTAACTTATCCCATAACGTGATCTTCGAGACGCTGTGCTCTACTTGTCACAAGCTGCCTTTATCAGTATATACGAATTTGAATCACCACAAAATAACAGAAATCAGGTAGTGGAGATCCCCTATTTAGATATAGAAGATTGAGCATTCTACATGTTAGATATAATGTATAGGTCCTAGTCTAGTCCTAACCTAATATGGTTGACTCCTGTATTTGTACATGTACATCTCCTACTATAAATACAATCAGGCCACGCCCTAGTTTGTGCTATTCCTCATAATATTGTTACGATTACATGGTATCAGACGACGGGAGATCCTAAACCCTAGCCCGCCGCCATGAGTTCTTCCGCTTCCGCCTCGGACGTCGCCGTCGCCATGACCTCGGCCGCCGCGCCCACCTCTAGCGCCCCGGTGCCCATGATCACCTCCGCGCTCGCGACGTCGTCCTCAGCACACGCGACGTCCTCCCTCGCTGCCTCCGTGACCGCGACGTCCTCGCTGTACACGGACGCCATCATCAACGCCATGGCGCCATCCACCATGGGAGCCTTTGGTTTCCCCTTCTCCGACCAGCTTCCGGGCCTCTCGGCCCCGATCTCCGGCGCATGGGCACCGCTCTCGGGTGTCTCCGTGCAGCCTCAGGCTACCTTCAACCCCGCTGCCTATGGCTTGGGGTCCTCATCGGCGCCTCCTCCGCTCGGCAGCTTCTACGCCACCGGCGCATCGTCGTCCTCGTCTGTTGCCCCGCCCGCGCCGTTCCAGTTCGGCCACCTCTTGACGGTCAAGCTCGCCCAGGACAACTTCCTGTTTTGGCGAGCACAGGTCCTCCTGCAACTCCGCAGCCGATCGCTGCTCGGCTTCATCGACGGGTCCTTCCCGTGCCCACCGGAGTGGCTCACTCTCCTGGCTGAAGGAGGCCGCGTGGTTGTCGTCCCGAACCCGGATCACCGTGCGTGGATTGAACAGGACGCGGCCATCTTGTCCGCGATCACCTCCTCTCTCACTCCGGCGGTCTCTGGCCTCCTCCTCTTCGCCACTTCGGCGTATGATGCATGGACGACCCTCACAACCAGCTTTGGCTCCGAGTCTCACGCTCATGCCAATCAAATCAGGAACCAGCTCGGCCAGATGAAGAAATGCGAGCTCTCCGCCTCTGCCTTCTTCAATCAGGTCAAGACTGCGGTGGACACCCTGGCGTCCATTGGACAGCCTCTTCGGGACTCGGAGTTCATGGGCTTCATCCTCAACGGCCTCGACTCGGAGTATGACGGTCTCGTTGAAGCCGTCGAAGGTCGGGACCCACCGATCTCCGCGCGCGATCTGTACGCGCGCCTCCTCAGCACGGAGCAACGTGTCAAAGCTCGGCGCGCTGTCCCCGACGCCTATCCTGAGGCGAACGCCGCCTTCCGTGGTAACCGTGGTCCTCGTCCGCAGCAAGGCGGAGGTGGGAACGGTGCCCCTCGTCAGCCGCCACCAGCGCATCAGTCGCTGCGGCCGACGAACTCCCAGCCACCCACCCACAACAACAACTCGGGTGGCGGTGGCTCTCGCGGCGGCAATGACAATCGCCGTCGCAACGACGGCAACCGTCCAGTCTGTCAGCTCTGTGGCATCATCGGGCATATCTCCTCAAGGTGCTACAAATGGTTTGACCGTGATTTCCTTGGCATTGGCAATGACGGCGCCAACACTGAGCGCCAAGTTGCTATGGCAACGCACGGCCGCCCCTCCACGCAGCCGCCCGTCGACCCCAGCTGGTACATGGACACTGGCTCGACGGAACATCTCACCGGTGATCTGGACCGGCTCACCATGAGGGAACCTTACGCCGGCAAAGAT
The DNA here is from genome assembly GCA_947311845.1 of Poa pratensis. NCBI lineage: Eukaryota > Viridiplantae > Streptophyta > Magnoliopsida > Poales > Poaceae > Poa > Poa pratensis. The sequence goes on from CAMZMU010000095.1 coordinate 30,707,977, forward strand.
CAAGTCCACACCGCCAATGGTTCAGGTATGCGCATCTCCCAAATTGGTCAATCATCTATTTCCACACATACTTCCACACCACTTCGTCTTAAAAATGTCCTATATGTTCCTGAAGTCACCAATAATCTACTCTCTGCTAAGAAACTTACTCGTGACAATAATGTTTTTGTTGAGTTTCATCCGTATGATGTCTTTGTGAAGGACCGGGATACGAGGGACGTCATTCTTAGTGGTCGGAGTCCAGGTGCTTTATATCCCATTGGTGCGCCCCCAGTTCGTCAAGCTTTCAGCAGTGTTCGTGTGTCGTCAGCCAAGTGGCATTGCCGCCTCGGTCATCCAGCTTCTCCAGTCGTTCAGCATGTTCTTCGTCGACACGTGCTTCCCATAGAGTCTACCAATAAAGAAATTCTAGTGTGTGATGCTTGCCAGCAAGGGAAAAGTCACCAGTTACCTTTCCCCGTGTCTACTCATGTAATAAAATCTCCTTTAGAGATCATTTAATCCGATGTTTGGGGGCCTGCGCAAACCTCTATTAGTGGACACAATTTTTATGTGAGTTTTATTGATGGTTATAGTCGTTTCACATGGCTCTATCTTATTAAGCGCAAGTCTGATGTTTTTTATGTCTTCGTTAAATTTCAAACACATGTTGAACGTCTCCTTGGTCATAAGATTCTTCACGTACAGTCCGATTGGGGTGGTGAATACCGCAACCTCAACACGTTCTTTGAAAAACGTGGTATCCTTCATCGTGTAGCATGTCCTCATACTCATCAGCAAAACGGTGTTGCAGAACGCAAGCATCGTCACATAGTAAAGACTGGCCTCACTCTCCTTGCTCATGCGTCTGTTCCTTTTCGCTTTTGGAGTGATGCTTTCGTTACTGCTTGTTTCCTCATTAATCGTTTGCCTACACGTGTTCTTAATATGCACACACCCATTGACAAATTGTTTCATGAGTCCCCGGACTACACCTTTCTTAAAGTCTTTGGGTGTGCTTGTTGGCCTCACCTTCGTCCATATAATAAACACAAACTTGAGTTTCGATCTAAAAAATGTGTTTTCGTTGGCTATAGTTCTCTCCATAAAGGGTACAAATGTTTGCATGTTCCCTCCAATCGTGTGTATATCTCTAGGGACGTTGTTTTTGACGAAAATGTCTTCCCCTTCTCGCAGTCCACGTCCGTTTCCGAGTCTGCGCCACATGCCTCTATTCCTGTTTCCATTGACCAGTTTGCAGATGTTGCATATTCTCCACTGTTGTTGCCTAACCATGGTGCAGGTACTGGGTGTGGTGCTCGTCTCGAGCTTCTGGATGAGTCGGCCTCTCCCGACATGAACGTGCCGACGTCCACGGCTCCCTCTGCTGGTGAGCGTGCTGATCACGTCGATCGCGCCGTGCAATCCCATGCATGGGCTGATCAGGCTGCTTCCTCGCCACTGCCCGCTCTGGACTCACGCATGGGCCGTGCTCATGGGCCACCTTCACCTGGGCCACGACCTGCTACACCATCTTCGACTGGCCCAGGCTCGCCTCCATCGCCTAGCCTCGGATCGCCTCCATCGCCTGGCCCAGGATCGGCTTCGTCGCCAGGATCAGCGTCAGGTCCATCGCCTGTGTCTACAGCGACCCCGTCTTCATCCACGACTGCACCGTCTGCTCCTGCTCCAACTCGACCGCACACACGCAGCCGTAACGGTGTCTTCCAGCCTAAAAAATGGACCGATGGGACTGTCGCCTGGCTTGCCGCATGTCGAGCTAATGGTGTTGCTGATCCCACTCTTGAGCCTGCTAATCACCATGAGGCTCTTCGTACTCCACATTGGCGGTCTGCCATGGAACTCGAGTACAGTGCACTTCTCCGGAATAAGACGTGGCAACTTGTCCCGTCGCGCCTGTCGTGGTGGTGTCACGGCAGATGCCATGGGTATGGCTTAAGTGTGGGCTCGCTTGGGCGTTGGGGGAACCGGGGAGGGTTTGCGCGCCTACGAAGCACGCATGAAGACCAAACAAGAACCTCGCAGGAATCAACAAGAACAAAGCAAACCAAGAACAGCGAAGAACACCACGATGTACCCTGCTTCGGGGCCCTCTTGTGGAGGTAACACCCCTACTGCAGCTCTAGCCTACTCTCTTATATCTCAAGTGTTTACAAGTACAGAGCGCTCCTTGAGCTGTATGATGAACAAAGGAACGGGCTCTAGGTAGAAGATGAAGCTTGGGGGGGGGGGGGAAATGATGCTCACAATGGTCGATCCTCCCCACAGAAGGAGGTGGTGTTGCCTATATACAGTAACCGAATTACCCTTTTGCCCCTGGCCGCAGAGGACAATGGCATGGACAAGGAGAACAGGACAAACACTGGCCACTGTCACTCAGCCCAGCTCACCCTCTGTTCACCACAGGCTTATCTTTCCTCTTTGAGCTTAAGGCAGTGTAGACCACAGTAGCCTAGCCACTGCCCCTTTCCCGAATAGGCCGAGTCAGCGCCTAGGGGCTTGTGACCCGGAAAACCTGTGGCAGCACCTTGCTGTCTTCTGAGCCCCGGTCAGTAACCTTACAGTGCCCGTGACTTTTACTGACATTACTTGGCCCCTGTGCATCATCCGAGTTGCCCTACCCGGGTCCTTCCTGACCGACCCGGATAACTTAGCCGGCTCTTCTTTCCTGGATCCGGTTAAACCTCACCGGATCCCCTTTGGTCTTTTCTTTCACTGGCTTGAAGTAGGACTGACCGAATCGCCTTGAGATCCGACCCGGATAACTTAGCCGGCTCTTCTTTCCTTGATCCGGTTAGACCTTAACTGCTCATAACACATCATCTTTGCCCTACCCGGGGGCAGCCCCCCGACAGTAGTCCCCGAAACTGGTGCGGTTCTACAGCCTCGGCTGAAGAGCCGTAGCAGGTTAAAAATAAACATCACTAACCGAATCTCATATCATATAATCTTGTCTGCCTATCCCGCGAGTGGAAATGGAGGCAAACTACTAATCATCAACTCTGGGGTACCCGGGATTACATCCCCGACAGTAGTCCCCGAGACTGTGGGGGACTCGCAGAGTCGCGCACAGACTTATAAAAACCAAGTATCACAGAGTTGATGCCAACAACAGCCATCACCAACAGCTAATTTCAAGCTGCCCGCATAGGCATGTGTATGCCGGTCGTCTAGCCATGCCCTCCAGGCCGAGTGTGACATCCGGTTGAACGAGCTCACCCGAATCAACAACGAGATGGACAGTTTGCACTGGAAACGTGTTGACTGCATGGGCATGGCCATACATATATGTTTCTGCCGACATTGCGCAATTCTGCACACCGCCTGCATGGTCACCATTCTCTGTCGGTTGTTAGCCTTCCTGGCCTTTACCGAATTGAGATGCCGCCAGCGTCGGTTAGCCTTCCTGGCATTTACCGAACGGAGATGCCGCCAGCGTCGGTTAGCCCTCCTGGCTTTTACCGAACTCGGATGCCGCCAGCGTCGGTTAGCCCTCCTGGCTTTTACCGAATTGAGATTCCGCCAGCGTCGGTTAGCCCTCCTGGCTTTTACCGAATTGGGATGCCGCCAGCGTCGGTTAGCCCTCCTGGCTTTTACCGAACTTGGATGCCGCCAGCGTCGGTTAGCCCTCCTGGCTTTTACCGAACTCGGATGCCGCCAGCGTCGGTTAGCCCTCCTGGCTTTTACCGAATTGAGATTCCGCCAGCGTCGGTTAGCCCTCCTGGCTTTTACCGAATTGGGATGCCGCCAGCGTCGGTTAGCCCTCCTGGCTTTTACCGAACTTGGATGCCGCCAGCGTCGGTTAGCCCTCCTGGCTTTTACCGAACTCGGATGCCGCCAGCGTCGGTTAGCCCTCCTGGCTTTTACCGAATTGAGATTCCGCCAGCGTCGGTTAGCCCTCCTGGCTTTTACCGAATTGGGATGCCGCCAGCGTCGGTTAGCCCTCCTGGCTTTTACCGAACTTGGATGCCGCCAGCGTCGGTTAGCCCTCCTGGCTTTTACCGAACTCGGATGCCGCCAGCGTAAACTGGATCGACTTAAACCTGCAAGTATATATCTCATATGTCTCGGTATCTCGGCCCCTCTGGGCATATCACATATGTCTCGGTACCTCGGCCTCTGGGCATATCACACATGTCTCGGTACCTCGGCCCCTCTGGGCATATCACATATTTCGGTATGTCGGCCTCTTTGGGCATATCACACATGTCTCGGTACCTCGGCCTCTTTGGGCATAACTCATATGTCGGTTCTTAGCCACTTCGGGCGTATACCGACATAGATGTCTTCAGCCACTGCTGGACTTCACATAAGCATATCTCGAATGCCGGTTTTAGCCATCTTGGGCGTATACCGACATAAATGTCTCCAGCAACTGCTGGTTTGACGTAATCATGTCTCAAATGCCGGTTTTAGCCACTCCGGGCGTATACCGACATAGATGCCTCCAGCCACTGCTGGACTGACATACAACCTGCAAAAACATATCTCAAAGGTTGCCTCTGGCTAACAAACATAAACAAAGATCTGGTATGCAAATGATGCCACGATACGCTGGCAAACAGAATAAACAACGATGAGGGATATGGAATGATGTCATGATATTGTGACAAACCGAAATAACGGCGATCTGTGATGTGGAATGATGCCGTGATACTGTGGCAAACCGAAATAAACGGCGATCTGTGATGTGGAATGATGCCGTGATACTGCGGCAAGCCGAAATAAACGGCAATCCAGAGAATACCGATAATGCCTCGACAACTTGGGTAATTTAAGATAACCAATATAACCATGACACTTCGGATTACCAGGATACCTCGGATTTCCAATGTGATTCGGATTACCAATGTGATCCGGATTACAAATATGATTCGCATTATCAATGTGATCCAGATTTCCACTCTGATCCGGATTCTCAATGTGATTCGGATAACAACAGGATCCAGATTTCCAATGTGATTCGGATTACCAATGTGATTCGGATAACCAATACAACACAGACTTCTGGAACACTTCTGATTTCCAGGATACTTCAGCAACGACATTCTCAATTAAAACGATGTCACCTTTCAACGTTAGTCCAACATACATATCATGAAGAATAATTGACGGGAACAACAATTATATTAGCTGAGGCAAACTAGCTATAGCACTTGACAAATAACGAATCTAACAGCAGATACTATGCACAAAAAACTAGACTCGGTCTCAACCGAGTCCCCGAGCCACTTTTCTTATCTAGGAGGTGGTGTAAAACAGACTGGCTACCCAGTCCCCGGGTCAAGACATCTTGTCCGGGGTAAAACATTTAGACAAAAAGCGAGGGGGCAGTCCCCGAGTACTGTTTGAGACTATGCAAGAAAGTGACACAGACATATAAATGATACTCACAAGGCAATGTTGTTGGAGAAGTTGAGGAAGATAATTATACCGGCCGGAACATCAATATCCCAGTTTGAATCACATGTATGTCAGATCTGACCAATATGCCGTATCTCCAAACTTAACTCGGATTTCCAAGATGACCCGGATTTTAGGATGATCCGGATTTCAGTATAACCCGGATAAGAGCGTGATCCGGATACAGCATGATCCAAATTTCACCCTTCAATGTTAGTCCAGCACATATATATACAAAGAATACTCAACGGGGACAACAATTCTACCTAGCAGGTACAAGCTAGTTCCAGCACACCTATCATGAACATTCAAAGAGAACAGCAAGTCTATCGGAGGCAATGAACTGTAGCATATGACGGAAAGTAAATCTAGCAGCAGATACTATGCACAAAGATCCAAACTAGACTCAACCGAGTGCCCGAGTTATTTTTCTTAAGTAAAAGACACTGTAAAACATTGGCTAGGCAGTCCCCGGGTCAAGACATCTTGTTCCCGGGGGGAAACAACTAAGCATGGCAGGAAGGGGCAGTCCCCGAGTAACTTTTGCGAATAACTAAACAACAAGCATCTTAATATATTATAAATACTCACGTAGCTATTTCGGTGCCGGGTAGATGTCAACGTTTATGTCCCTGCAGCGCCCGCCCCTTGACGCACCAATCAGAGGCTGGAGGAATTGACTTGTTGACGCCGACCCGCCTGCAGAAGTCGATCTGGCCGAGGCAGTGGACTCGGCTTAACCGAAGCAAGGAGCTCGGTCCATCCGTCATTGTCCCAACCGAGGCAAGGAGCTCGGTCGAAGCAGCGATCTGAGGTTCCAGTCCAACCAAGATGAAGCTGCCGCTAGCCCATCCGAGGCTAGCGCATCTCGGTCCAACCGTGTTTAGCGGAGAGGCCGGCCGGAGTGCACCAGCCCACCTGATTCCGGCCCATCGAGCTAACCGAAGTGTGGTTCAACCCGGAGTACCCAGACTCGGTCTGCATGCACCAGGTACGCACGAACCATCCACATGCATACACAAAGCACTAATTCGGATCTCTGTGTCAGACACAAAACGGATCTCTGTGTCAGGCAGCCAGACTCGGTCATGCATGCACTAAGCACGCACCAACCATCCACGTGCGCACGCACCAACCATCCAGCAACCTGCTTAGACTGTTTGCTCCAGCTACCTGCGTGCCTGCTTGGAAGCTGGACATGCAAGCAGATTCGGTCAAGCATGCACGCAGCACGGCCACTAGCCACACAGGCACGCTCCAACGATCCACCTGCCTGCGTGCTTGCTTTAGCTTTTGCACATGCCGAATTACAAAGAGGCGGCCACAGTAGCTTGACGAAGCAGCGGTGAAGACGACCCGCAAGAGCACGAACAACGCGGAGGAGATGCTGGGCACGGACGCAGATGCGCGGGGAAGGCCGATCCACGGCCGGCCGGCGCAGACCTGGACAGCGGAGACGCGGCCGGAAAGCGGCCAGCGAGCCGGCGAGGCGCGGCGTTGCCGGCGCGCAACCGATGCAGGGGCAGATCTGGGATCTGCCAATGACGTCGTTGACGAAGGCCGCGCCCACCTCTGCTTGCTGCTGCAAGCTATATCGCGGAGGACTATGGCGATGTCGAGTCCCCGCGTTGATGATGAAGATCCCATCCGAAATTAACCCAACAAGCGCCACTATCGGCCCCACGGTGGGCGCCAACTGTCGTGGTGGTGTCACGGCAGATGCCATGGGTATGGCTTAAGTGTGGGCTCGCTTGGGCGTTGGGGGAACCGGGGAGGGTTTGCGCGCCTACGAAGCACGCATGAAGACCAAACAAGAACCTCGCAGGAATCAACAAGAACAAAGCAAACCAAGAACAGCGAAGAACACCACGATGTACCCTGCTTCGGGGCCCTCTTGTGGAGGTAACACCCCTACTGCAGCTCTAGCCTACTCTCTTATATCTCAAGTGTTTACAAGTACAGAGCGCTCCTTGAGCTGTATGATGAACAAAGGAACGGGCTCTAGGTAGAAGATGAAGCTTGGGGGGGAAATGATGCTCACAATGGTCGATCCTCCCCACAGAAGGAGGTGGTGTTGCCTATATACAGTAACCGAATTACCCTTTTGCCCCTGGCCGCAGAGGACAATGGCATGGACAAGGAGAACAGGACAAACACTGGCCACTGTCACTCAGCCCAGCTCACCCTCTGTTCACCACAGGCTTATCTTTCCTCTTTGAGCTTAAGGCAGTGTAGACCACAGTAGCCTAGCCACTGCCCCTTTCCCGAATAGGCCGAGTCAGCGCCTAGGGGCTTGTGACCCGGAAAACCTGTGGCAGCACCTTGCTGTCTTCTGAGCCCCGGTCAGTAACCTTACAGTGCCCGTGACTTTTACTGACATTACTTGGCCCCTGTGCATCATCCGAGTTGCCCTACCCGGGTCCTTCCTGACCGACCCGGATAACTTAGCCGGCTCTTCTTTCCTGGATCCGGTTAAACCTCACCGGATCCCCTTTGGTCTTTTCTTTCACTGGCTTGAAGTAGGACTGACCGAATCGCCTTGAGATCCGACCCGGATAACTTAGCCGGCTCTTCTTTCCTTGATCCGGTTAGACCTTAACTGCTCATAACACATCATCTTTGCCCTACCCGGGGGCAGCCCCCCGACAGCGCCCTGGACTCAACATCATCGACTCGAAGTGGGTATTTAAAACCAAATGCCGCTCTGACGGGTCCATTGAGCGCTACAAAGCGCGCCTCGTTGCCAAAGGATTTAAGCAACGGTATGGCCTTGATTATGAAGATACATTCAGTCCGGTTGTCAAGCCGGCCACCATTCGTTTGCTCTTGTCCTTGGCGGTTTCCCGAGGATGGCATCTTCGTCAGCTTGATGTCCAAAATGCATTCCTTCACGGGGTTCTTGAGGAGGAGCTTTATATGCGTCAGCCACTCGGATTTGTTGATTCCTCACAGCCGCAGCATGTGTGTCGTATGATCAAGGCTCTCTATGGCTTGAAGCAGGCACCACGAGCATGGCATGCTCGCCTTGGTGCCGCTCTGCGTGCCCATGGTTTCACACCATCCACAGCGGACATGTCCTTGTTTATGCTACGTCGTCCAGAGCTCACTATGTACCTTCTTGTCTATGTGGACGACATTATTTTGGTGAGCTCCTCTACCACTGCTGCTTCTCGCCTTGTTCATGATCTCCGCTCTGAGTTTGCTGTCAAAGACTTGGGGCCCTTGCACTTCTTTCTTGGCATCGAGGTTTCCACTGTGTCACAGGGACTGGTTCTTACACAGAAGAAGTATGCCCTGGATCTTCTTCGTCGTGCTGGGATGCTTCAGTGCCAGCCTGTCTCCACTCCGATGGATGCTCGTGAGAAGCTCCACTCCGCAGCTGGTGATCCTCTGTCTGTTGAAGAGGCGACTCGTTATCGCAGCATTGTTGGTGGCCTTCAGTATCTTCTCCTCACACGTCCGGACATTTCCTTTGCGGTTAACAAGGTCTGTCAGTACCTTCATGCTCCTCGTAGTTCACATTGGATTGCGGTTAAGCGCATCTTGCGCTATGTTCAGTTGACTGTCTCCCATGGTCTGCACCTCAGAGCAGACCCATCCTGTCTCTTGTCCGCATTCTCTGATGCTGATTGGGCTGGAAATTCTGATGACCGGCGATCCACGGGGGGTCATGCCATATTCTATGGTCCTAATCTGATCACCTGGAGTGCTCGCAAACAGGCTACGGTGTCCCGTTCGAGTACAGAGTCAGAATATAAGGCACTTGCCAATGCAACTGCTGAGTTGATTTGGGTACAGTCACTACTCAAGGAGCTTGGGATTTCACATGATCGTCCACCGGTTCTATGGTGTGATAATATTGGAGCTACATACCTGTCATCTAATCCTGTCTTTCATGCCCGCACAAAGCATATAGAGGTTGACTATCACTTTGTGCGAGAGCGAGTTGCACAGAAACTGTTGCACATCAGGTTCATCTCGTCACAGGACCAGCTTGCAGACATCTTCACCAAACCACTGTCACTGCCGTTGTTTGAAGCTTGTAGGCACAATCTTAACTTGTATGATACCGTTAAGATTGAGTGAGGGTGTTAGATATAATGTATAGGTCCTAGTCTAGTCCTAACCTAATACGGTTGACTCCTATATTTGTACATGTACATCTCCTACTATAAATACAATCAGGCAGTGCGTTGTGCTATTCCTCATAATATTGTTACGATTACACTACAACAGACATCAATTGATATTGTCTTTCCCTTATTCTAGTAAACTAATCACTACATGCATATATGATGAATTTACTGCAGTTTGAACAGTCAACCATGCATGGCCCTCTGTGGGCAGCCGAAAAGTAACGTTTGCAGTACAGCTAGAACACACATCGCTAACGAAACCGACTGAGCAACAGTGAAAAACAAGACTGATTTTGCAAACAGCATAAGCAACGGCCACAAGAAGTCGAAGCAAACGGATCAGACAAGGTAACTACTCCGTACTTTCTTGCCTATGTGTGTTTTCCCTCATGTGTTCTCTTATGGGTTTAAGAACTATCAGGGACACGAAAAAGGAACTCGGCAAGCTGTGCGTGTGTAGATCGACGTTGTGTGGCCACAACTAGATAGGTGAAAGGCGTACATGACTTCTTTGCCAATATGCATCACCATTTCGTGTTAAGAGCGTCGGTATGCAGTTCAACAAACCAAGGTGGCACGACAAGACTCAAGAGGCTGCCTGGCATGTGGGTTTGAGCTCTAAAAACAGGTCCGAAATTTAAATGGGGGTAAACTGTGAAAAAATTCCTACTAAATTTCTGTCACGGATACAAAATTAAAGGGTTAAAAAACGAATTCACTCTCCTTTTTTCTAAATAAAGCGTCTACATGGCATCGGTCAACACACCACATGGGCTGGTTAGAGTAGGGTAGGATCTGCAATGCACCACTTTTCCACTTGTAAGATTCACATGTGCATTTTCCTACTTATAGGATCTGGTTGACACGTCTCGAATAATTTTAGGATCCCCAATACATTTTACTCGATTATATACAGCATACATTTTATTAAAACAGGTCACCCCCTCAATCATAAATCCGACCCTGTTAATGTATCGGGCTCGTCGAGACAATCGAAATGGACTACTCTTTGTCCAAATCGGACTCCAGATGCATCTTCCATGGTTTTATCCATTCAAAGGCTATGATTAAGTGGAGATTTCGAAAATATATTTTAATTAAAAAAAAACAAAGGCAGCCATCATCTTTATCTCTTCCTCCACGGTGAGCACCTCATCCCTATCTCCAAACAGCTCACTCCCTTTTCCCTTGCTTCTCCCCGTGAGTTCTCCTCTCCCATGGCGCCTCCTCCCTCCACCTTCCCATCTTCTCCCCTTTCCCCTGATCTCTCCAGCAGCCCCACGTTCTACCCTCCCCCAAGGGCAGTCCTTGGACCTGTCCTTGAGGAAGAAGAAGGAACAAGAAGAAGATCAAGATGAGAAGGAAGAGAAGAGAAGGGAAGAAGAGGAGAAGATTATCACCTCCCCCTGCCTGATTTCCTTTGTTCAAGCTTCAAGGGTGAGTTTCCCCACTCCCCATGACCCTCTCATCTGCTGTAGATGATGTTTCCTAGGTTCCTAAGAGCATCTCTAGCAGAACCCGCAAAACGGTCAAACCCGCATAATAACCGCCCGATGCGGATTGAAAACCGCAAAACGGCGGAGAACAGAATCCGCAAATTTACCCAACCCGCAAAAGATTTTGCAGGCCCCCGTGAATCCGCGCCTCCGAACCGAGTTTTCGCGGATTTCGGCGCCGATTCTAGGGACGCCCCTGCATTTGGTCAAAGCGGTTGGCGGGTGGGAGTTTTCACCACGAGTTCTTCCTCTATTCTTCCCCAACTCGCAGCCGCCGCCGCCGCCACCTGCGAATCCCTCCCTTTCCCGGCCGCATCTGACGGCGCCCCGCCGCACGCGAGCTGCCCCGGCCGTGGAGGTCCCCTTCCGCCGGTTTCACCTAGCCGCGTCCGCGGAGGACGGAAATCTGCGCCGCCGCCGCCGATCTGCCGGTGAGTCTCGATTTCGCTTCGATTTCGGCCGTAGTAGTAGGTACTGAGTATGCCTTGCCCATTTCAGATGGAGTTGAGCCCGGAGGAACAGCTCGTGCTCTCCGATTCGTCCTCCTCCGACGACTCCGATGTGGAGGCGCTGTTCGCAAGCCGGCGGCAGCAAATGGTGGTCGCCGTCCTCGCCGTCAAGGAGTTTGAGGACCGGTATGCAAAGCGGCGGCAAGGATCCAAGGTTGGCCGGCTTTGCATACCGCGCAACCGCTTCTACGGCAACGAGCTTCTCATGCGCGATTATTTCGCCGAAATCCCGACGTATCCGGCTCACATCTTCCGAAGAAGGTACCGTATGCGCCGCTCTCTTTTCGTGAAGATAGTAGAAGCTTGCGAGGCGAATTGTCGGTACTTTACCCGTCGCCGGAATGCCACGGGTTTGATGGGTTTCAGCGCGTACCAAAAGATATCCGCCGCAATGAGAGTCATTGCCTATGGAGTCCCGGCTGACTATGCCGACGAGTATCTCCGTATTGGCGAAGATACTACGATCGAATCCGTTCGTCTGTTTGCTAAAACAATTATCAAAGTCTACGGACAGATTTATCTTCGGGCACCAAACGAAGAATATTCTGTTTTGCGGTTCTGCTCCGCCGCGCGGCGTTCTGAGCAAAAAACCGCGAGTTGCGCGAACTGCAAATGCGTTTTGCGGGTCGGCGTTTTGCGGGTTCTGCTAGAGATGCTCTAAGGCAGGGGAACAGCAATTTCATTTGGACCATGGGATAAATCGTTTTCTGCTGCTGTCTACATGTATGCTGTAGCATAAATGTCCATTTTCGAGTTCCAATATGGCAAAATCAGAGGTTGGGTATATAGAATGTTTTGTAGGTCTTGTTCCCACGATTGTTTTGAGAGGTTAAACATTCCAATCGGAGTCATCTAAATTCAAGATTTGTTCCTTCCTAGCTTGCCTGTGATGCATATGTTCTAATACAAAAAGATTCAGTTAATTCCCATGAGAATTCCTGCTTCCATGTATCTCTGAAGGTAGCTACTCAATATTCTGAAAACTGAAAGCGTATTTGTTGGCTACGACCTTCATAACTCCATATTCTGAGTTCGAATAGTAGGAGTTATTTGTAACTAGGTTCCATATGAATCCATAGCCATCTTGTTTGCTTAGTTTCGAGCTAGGAAGCTCGAGATATGAATTCTTCTGTGAAGGGACAGCAAAGGGGTTGCTCTCCCAGGATGCGATTAGGACCGTTTTATGTGCTTGCTTTACGTGTGGTGCTTTGGTGCAATGTTTGAGACTTGTATGTATGTTTTACAACAGGTTGCATCACCAATTCTCAAAAGGTAGCCTCACACGCAATGGTTGAGGCGAGTACACCGGGCTGCAATCGACATATTGCCCTCTTCATTTGTACTCCTGTTCATGTTGTTCTCCTACATTCATGCAATAGGAGACATGTTAATCCCTTGTGTATCATTCAATACACCATACCACTAGTATGCTATAGGGATTGGATTTTCATGGTTCTTGATAAAGAAATCCATCATGAGTGTATCTTCCCAGTACAAGGAGTGATCCTCGCTTTGCGAGTTTATGGACCCGAAGTCTTCCCAGTACAAGGAGTGACCAGCTTATGGTCCTTTGGGTTCAACCTCAGATGGTCTTCTCACCTTGTGTGGGATGAAGGGATCGGATGAGACGTCGTCCACCCTAGCTTTGCCGGCAGTAGCTTGAAGAGTAGTGCATGGTTCATTCGGTTGCATGTTTTCTTCATGCATCCTCATGGCATACAAAGCATGGTTCACTACTCCTGTTATACTTCCATGTGGCATGAACTTGTATTCAGTTTCAAGTATATCCATGCCTATGTTGTGTACTTTCTGAGTCAATCGACTCACCCCTTGTGGGATTTGTTTCAGGTACTCCACTGTGATGGTTTGCAAGTAGATGGAAGGCGTAGCTCCCATGGGTGTTCACTCACAAACTTCACATTCCTGTCATATATCTAGCTGGATCATGATAGTTCACGTTTCAGTTCATGATTCCTAGTAGCTAGGGTCTACTGGTTGTGTATAAGTGAAGTTGGCTTGCTGCTTTATTTACTTGTTTCTCCTAGCGTTTGCATGCTTGGAACTTGAGGTTTCCTGGTGCTTGTGTAGCATGTTGGGTTGTGGCTTCACCACGTCTACTTGGGTGGAATAAGTTATTCTGTATGCTTCCGTTGATGTTTTATGTATATATACTCTGATATATTTATTGCCTATTGTGGATGTCCGTTGGTACAAAGGAGGTGCTGCCGGATTTTCCCACTAGCATGCTAAGTATGGGTTGTTCTGTGGTAACATTCTTTTTTACAAGGAGGGGTGTTATAGGGACGTTAACAGGAATGTTACCATTGGACATTGGACATGTTGGGTTGTGGCCTCCAAGCTACCATTGGACATGTACTGAAGCAGCAACGCCCGAAAGTCCAGGCTTGAACATGTATTCAATATTTGTATCAGGTTGCGATGCGAGCCATCCGCAACACTTGACATTCAGCGTCAAAGCTCCTCACGGCCTGCTCGACTTGCATATTGAGCACCTTTATTGCAACCACCAATCCGTCATCTAGCCGGCCCTTAAAAACTTTTCCAAAACTTCTAGCTCCAAGTAAGCTATCCTCGCTGAAATTTCCGGTGGCACGAGCAATCTCTTGGTATGATACTAACCTATGGCTGATCAGATCAGCCATGCCAGTAGAAGCTGTAACATAAGGTTGCTTCTTATTTTTCTTTTTGATCATTAGGTACAAGCAAGCTACAAATGCACCGGCTCCAATGATAACAGCTGGGAGTATAAACTTGAGGATGCGTCGACTTCTAGTCGATCGAGATTTGTCTATACACGGTGGTAGTCCTAGCCAAGGAGCACCACATAGCCCAACATTCCCAACCAAAGATTGCAAGGCGATGTTTGAGAAAACACCTCCATTTGGTATTTGCCCTTCTAACCTATTGAAGGAGAGGTTCAGATAAGAAAGGTGTGTGAAGTTGGCGAGGTAGTTTGGTATCGTTCCAGATAGATTGTTCGATGATAGGTCCAATGTTACCAAGTTGGTTAACCGTCTGAAAGAGTCCGGGACTAAATCTCTGAATGAGTTGTGTGAAAGATTTAGGTAACTTAATGGGGTCACAATATGTCCAAATAAATATGGGAGGCTACCAGACATGAGGTTGCTCGAAAGATCTATTTGGTCCATACTTTGCATTTGACCGAGATCAGAAGGTAATGTACCGGTTAGAGAGTTATGAGACAGATCTAATTCAAGAAGGTTACTAAGATAAAACAGCCTTGATGGTATGATCGATGATAGAAGGTTATAAGATAATGTAATATACTCTAACATGGTGAGGTTGCTTATGCCATATGGTATGGAGCCAGATAATCTATTATCCCAAAGGTCTAACTTTAAAATACTCCTTAGTGTACCAAATTGTTCAGGGATTGGGCCAATGATGCTACTTCTAGATAGACGAAGTCCCTGGAGATTCTCCAACTTAGAGATGGATTCTGGTATTTGTTTGGTTAGATGGTTGTTGGAAAAGCTCATCAAAATAAGACCACTGAGATTTGATATTGTTGCTGGAAGCCCACCAACCAAATGGTTGTTATCTGCTTCAAATGCTAACAGGTTAATCGAGAGGTTACCAAAATAGCTGGGATACTCCCAGAGAAAGGATTGTTTGATATGGCAAGGGATTGGAGTTGCCGACAACTACAAAGGCTGGCCAAGAAACTAAGATCCCCATGGAGCAGATTTTCTCGAATATCAAGAAGCCTAAGAGGTATGTTGTTTCCAAGTGTTCATGGTACTGGTCCAGTCAGGTGATTCGAACTTATACTTATGTGAGACATTTTCGACAAATTTCCAAGAAAATGTGGGAAGGGACCTGTTAGTTTATTCGACGAAAGGTGCAGATATGTGAGTTCTACCAGTTTTCCTAGTTCCATCGGAATCTCCCCGCTTAGGTTTGAGAATGCGATGTCCAGCGTACTAAGCATGGTAAGATTGCTGAGCACAGCCGGGATCGCGCCAACGATGTTGTTGCCACCCATAGAAATCGCCGTGAGGTGTGATAGCTTAGGCAGCCATGTTGGCACCACATCCACAAATAGATTTCCCGCGATGTTTAGTATCTTAAGGAACTGGCATGCTGCAAGGCCCAATGGAATTTGACCCTTGAATTTTTTCTTATATAGATCTATTATTTGCAACATGGGTAGACTAAAACTTGTATTGCTAGGTATATGACCTGTTAGATCATTGTGCCCCAGACTCAAGACAACAATCCTAGACATGTTGAAGATGGTAGGAGGTACTGGACCGGAGAGCTGGTTACGTCTCAAGTAAAGAACCTGAAGCATGAGCAAGGAGCCAATACCAGATGGTACTGGCCCGGATAGACTGTTGTTGTGAATGTATATGTGGCTTAGTGTAGGCATGCTATCGAATGAGAAATTGGGTATTAGGCCGCTCATGTAGTTTCTTTCTAGAGAGAGGTAGCTAAGGCTACGCATGTTTAGCAACTCATTGGGGATCTGTCCGGAGAGCTGGTTGAAATTGAGGACCAAAAATTGGAGCATGGTGAGGTTTCCTACAGTAGACGGGATTGTGTCTGATAGATTATTGTGGCCAAGATCAAGATATCTAAGACGGGCTAATCTTCCTAGATCGGCTGGGATGGAGCCGGTGAGGTCTGTGTTGGTGAGGTTGAGGGCATGGAGGAAAGAGAGGTTACCGAGGTGAGGACTGAGCTCTCCTTGGAGGCGAATGTCTGGCAGCTCCAAAGCGGTGACACGCCCGTGGTGACGGCGGCTGCATGTCACGCCGATCCAGTAGCAGAACGGCACATCACTTGTCCAGTTATTCGTCAGGGTGGACGAAGGATCAGATAGCTGGGATCTGAAAGCCAGCAGCGCTGTAAGTTCGGTGTCATTGCTTGGAGCATGAGATGAAGCAGCCATGAGTGGGATCAGCAGCAAGCTGGTGCCCATTAACATGACCGGAATGTACCAAGGGGCCATGTCCCTCGACGCTCGAATCTGTGTGTGTGTTTATTGGCTCTGCAGAAGTAGAGGCGGTCTATTTATGCTGTGCAAGCGCTACGAGCTGTGGACAATATATGTTATCCTAGGTGCTTACTGCCCTTTCACCCTAGACACCAATATTATTATCATTTTTACATTCTTGCGGTGAATCTCGGTTATTTAGGCCTTGTTTGATTCACAGGATTTTGGTAGGAAAAGCGTAGGATTCTTATTCCTATAGGATTTTGTACTGTAGCATCGTTTGAATCAAAGGATTGCACTAAAGGAAATCTGAGGGAAATTTTCCTTTGCAACCAGATTCATAGGAAATACAAGGGAAACCAACAATGAAGTCTGACCTCATTTTTTCATTCATTTGAGAGGAACGAGGCAACAGAAGCCACTTAAAGCTGCTGCTCCTACTTATTACATAGGCTAATCAAGTTGCTTAACAAATAGGTTAAGATTCCTCTACTTTTCCTTTCCTGTATATCAAACGACCACTAAAGAAAGTATTCCTACAATCTCCAATCCTTTGTTTTCCCGTTGCATTCCTTCACCGTTCCTATCCCTATTCCTATTCCTCCACTTTGTGATCCTTTGAATCAAACAAGGCCTAATTCTGTGGATACCAAGGATGGAGTAGAGAGTTTTTGGTCCGGCAATTGGCATTGTCATCCTTCGTCGGTAGTAGGAAGAATGCTGTCCCCAGTGACCCGTTAAACTTGTCCTCCACTCCATTCCATTCTATTACCCTTCTTCCAGGGGCTGAAATTTTCATAGATGGAAGACCTTGACTTGGTGAATCTGCGGCCCCAATCATCGAGCAATCTGCAGCCAGCCATAGTACCCTTCTTCCACGGGCAGATAAATTTCTGTGGCGATAGATAAATTTTCTGTAAAATAAGGCAATAAGCCAATTAAATCTTTCGTTTCCTTGAAGTCGCTGAAGTGTAAGGAAGATGACCGCTAGATGGAGCAGCTCCGGCACCCACCTCCGCTTACCGAGCGAGGGACAAGCGAGCTACGTCTGGCAGCGCCTCGATCCGAGCGGCAGCTGGTGGCGAATCCGTCACGATCGAGTAAGTCGCGATGAATGCCATCGACACCGCCGCGGAGATCACGGGCTCCGACGCGAGGTGGGGAATCCGTCGCAGTCAAGTAAGTGGCCATCGAGATCACGGGCTCCGCTGCGGACGAGGGCGGCGGCGTCGCACGGTGGGGAATCCCACCGTGCCTCTCTGCTCGTTCGTTCCAGAGGAGACGAAGGCTGTCGGTTCGGCCCAAGAGGAGAGACGGGCTCGGCCACATTTGCCTCGTAGATATCCTAAAACAATACTATAGATGCTAAAAAAGATGCCAAAATAGATCCTAAAAAACCCTGAAAAACAGTGGCGTTTCAAAAAAAATCCAGTTTTTCGAAAATGGTACTTTGGATTTTCAAAAAAAATCATTTTTTAACAAGGTATGTATATTTGTGCAAAGTTTAGGTAAAAAAGACATATTATTTTGGCTTCAGAGAATAACAAATTTGTGGTTGTATAAAGGAGTAAAAAACTCTTATTTTATCCCAATTTTGTTTAGCCTAAAATACATTTTATTTGTGGGGAATGTAAGAAATATATATATATATATGTATTTTTATAGCTTTTGGATAGATTTTTTGGGAGAGAGAAATACGTTTTTTGAAGTTTTTGAAAAACGATCTCACTGGTGCTCAGGTGCCACATTGAGCTTTCCACTCTCTCTTCCCTTCTTTCTCTTTTTCCAATACTCACTTCGATCCGGAAAAAGTGTAGTGAGACTTCAACTGATACGTATAAGCTGGGACGCTTTAATGGGATTGGAGGGAGTATTTGTTTTGTCTGTCCATCTAATTTTTTCATGCACTATTTATACCTGATGACTTCTATCCTGATGCACTATTTGTTTTGGCTTCCACGCCACTTATTTCAGTACGAGGGATAAAATTGTTTTGGCTTCCACGCCACCTATTTCAGTACGAGGGAAAAATTGTTTTGGACGAGGTTTGTCCTCGGTTGAGGATCGTGAGTGAGGAGTGGTGGCAACTGGCAACTGGCAAAGCTCAACGATACCCTGATGGACAGGTCCAATCCATACACACATAGCTACTTGAGGAGATAAAAGTATGACCTTGAGTGTTGTATTGTATGAATCCATGTTCTAGCTACGGCTACTGTATTGATGTAAACTATAAGATCTGGGGCTTTGTACGAGGAATATAGATTCATGCCTTAAACCAAAAAAGAAAAAAAGTTGACTAACTCTGTTATACGACGACGAATTAAGAAACATTGAGGATAACTACCTCACTTAACAGCGCAAAACTTCTCCAACCGGATCATTGTGCTCTCATAACACAAAAAATGGTACTCTTCAAGCTATTCTAAAACAAACCTTCAAGCTATTCTAAAACAAATAATTGTAGATGCATATTCACCAAGGAAGATATATCAGGAGCAAAACAAACATCTTCTCTATTGGTCACTCTTGCTGGCTTTCTTGAACGCGGAAAGGTTCCTTTTGAGAGAATTAACAGCAGACAGTATCTGCAGTTTCTCTGCGGATGCCCCATCGCGTTTCTGATTGGCCTTCTTAGAAGATGCATCATCTGGATTTTCCAGAGACGATTCCTCCACAGGTGGTTCGCTATCCAATGTGCCTGCACGCACACCCTTCTTCCCAGCTTGTTTTCGCACGAAGGTGGCACTCCTGCACAAAACCATCACAGACAGCTGTATAAATAAACGCTATGGAGGTCAAGCAGATTATACAGAACTAGGATATGGAAATGATGATTATGGAATCAAGAGGTACCTCTTGTACTCGGGATCAGTAGGATCCACTACACACAGATGAGATGTGAACATGGCTTCGAACCTCTCTGTCTTTCAGCCAACAGTGACATCCTGGAAAGCTAGATTTTCTGAAGACTTCTCTCTGCCAGCTCATAGAACTAAGCCTGATTTTCATCCCTTTATTAGAGACCTAGTTGATAATTTGTACTCCCTCCGTTCGGAAAAGGATGTCACAAAAATGAACTATAGATAGACCATTTTTGTGACATCCTTTTCCGAACGGAGGGAGTAACTGTTTATGGCCTAGTGCCCCTCCCCCTTGTAAATATCGTAACACTCACCCTGCTAATTTTCTAATATAGAGGCAGTAGGGTTCTCCCCTACTGTCATAAAAGTTTCTAAAAAAAACCTCTGTCTTTGCTAAGATCGATTTTAGGAAGTTCATCCTCAACATAATCCCTGCCCTTTCTACTCTTGCGTTTTATGCAACACTTTGCACCATTGGCTGCATCCTGGTCATCAGCAACCAAGAGCTCCAACTCTTCCTTGGTTGCTTATGTCTCAAAATGTTTCTCTGGAACCTTCCTTGATTGGCTTAACTTCTTCAGCAGACTCTTCATCGATCATCAAAGAAATCTTTGTCCTATAGTCATCATCATCCTTCGGCGACCTCTCCCTAGCTTTCCGCTTTTCCTTCATTTTTTCTTGGTGCATCTCCGGGGCAATTTTCCTCTCGGTGCTCTTTCTCTCAAGGATACGTTTGCTGAGGTCTTCGAGGTCCGTGTTGAATGTTATCCCCATGTCCTGGTCATCAGTTTGTTCCTCATCAGATTAATCTCCTAGTAAAAGAGCGAACCTTTCCTTATTTGTTAACTTTTTTTTTTCGCTACACCATTTGGCAGAGACTCCTCACCAGTCACCAGAATCGTCCACGATATCATCTGATGCACTGTCATCACTTGCTAAAAATATACCAAGGTCATCTAACTGCAACAGAAAAACTAAAGACGTCAAAGACCGAAAAACACAAGACAAGAAACGATGACCAATAGATTGAAAATTTTCATGAGACAAAAAGGGTAGAAAAATGCATGGCATCATTATCATGTTATGTGATTTTGTAAGAACAAGTGTACAACTCTGTTCAAAGAAGACTTAAAAAATACAATAGTCTATGATGATACTGTATTTCCTCCTTTATTATTCACTAGTGCGGAATGCATATCTTGACACTAGGTTTTCTCCCTTGACATTTATAAAGTGAACGAGAAACTGATATTCAGTTTTATGTTAGCAAACAAAATGAGCTGACCTGACCCTCTTTGAGCTTCCCCCTCAAGATCTTCTTACAATCTGGTTCATCATCATCCCAGGTGAGCTTAACTTTGCTATGTTGCAAACAGCAAGTTTCAAAATCAGGCTCCTTGTAACTTGGAGGTGCCTGCATGAAGTCAAACAAGTACTGAACTGAAATGACCACTTTCAGGACAATTGAAAGGCAACTTGTGCCCAAATAGCATCACAACTATGGAAAGCAATATGGAAAGAAACATAATATAATCATCGGCTACTGAAAAGAAGAAACTTTGATGCTGACAAGTGCCAAAAGTTTAATATGCCCACCTGAGCTAAGTGTGCACAGAGAAAAGGCATCCATGGCTGTACACATGACGTGCAGCGTCAGCACGGTGGCACGATGGCGCTCAACCTTACATGCACGATGGTTGCTCTTGGTATTAGGAGGCACAGCAGGTGGCGCTCGGCTGGTCTGCCACTGGAGCTGGACGCGCGTGGCATATGCAGGAGTAGAACCGGTGGAGCGCGGAGGCGTGCTGCAGCAGAGGCGCAGCAACGGCTCGCAGAGGACGTGCGGGAGCATCCACCTTAGGCAGGAGGCGTAGGGCATAGCCGGCTGATGCATCAGCCAGCGGTAAATAAGTGGTTTCCATATTTTTAGGACCCCGACACATTGCCATTCAATGTTGTTGCTGCAACTTCGAATTGCTACAATAATAAAGCAGAGTAATCCTTCTTGATGTTCTTCAGCCTCGTGACCACGTCACCCATGCTTGGCCTCTGGTCAGGAGAATCGCTGGAACACTCTAGACTCATCTTGAATGTCGACACCAGAAAGTTGCCATTGTATGCAATGGAAGATGACGAGGACGAAGTAGTAATTGTTTGGTGATGAAAGACTTGGCTCATTCGTTCACCCTGATGTAGCTTGACATCCAAAACATCAATGAGCTTTGCTGGAAATGCTTGCAAAACCCACTGCCTAAGGCTGGATCCCCCGGTGAACATAGGATCTGTGGGCCTCTTCCCCGTGAAGGCTTCAAGAAGCATGATCCCAAAGCTGAACACGTCGCTCTTTCGTGAAGCCCTTCCCAAGAATGCAAGCTCTGATCAAGAAAATCTAATTGAGTTAACTAATCGAACCAAAAGTCCAATATAATTGCTCAAGCGTGATCATGGCAAATACGTACCTGGGGCCATGTACCCAATTGTCCCCGGCATACTAGCTGAAACCATGGAGTTTTCATCGGCAAGAAGTAACTTTGCAATGCCAAAGTCGGCAACATGCGCCATCATGTCCTCATCGAAAAGCACATTGCTAGGCTTCATGTCGCAGTGTAGGACAACTTGACAATGATGATGGTGCAGATAATCCATTGCCTCTGACACGCCTAGCATAATGTCCAATCTCTCGATGAATCCTAGTGGTTCCCTATTTTCATTGTGCAAGTGTGCATCCAAGCTACCATTGGGCATGTACTGAAGAAGCAATGCCCTAAAATCCAGGTTGGTACACGTATTCAATATCTGTATCAGGTTGCGATGCAGAGCCATCCGCAAAACTTGACATTCAGCGTCAAAGCTCCTCACGGCCTGCTCAACTTGCATATTGAGCACCTTTATCGCAACAACCAAACCATCATCAAGCTGGCCCTTGAAAACTTTTCCAAAACTCCCAACTCCAAGTAGATTATCCTCGCTGAAATTTACGGTGGCACGAGCAATCTCGTGGTATGATACTAACCTATGGCTGATCAGATCGGTAGAAGCCGTAACATATGGATGCTTCTTATTTTTCTTTCTAATCATTAGGTACAAGCAAGCTACAAATGCACCAGCTCCGATAATGACAGCTGGGAGTACAAACTTGAGGATGTGTCGACCGGGAGTCGGTCGAGACTTGTCCATGCATGGTGACAGTCCTAGCTGAGGAGCACCACATAGCCCAACATTCCCAACCAAAGATTGCAAGGTGATGTTTGAGAAAACACCGCCATTTGGTATTTTCCCTTCTAACCTATTAAAGGAGAGGTTCAGATTAGAAAGGTAGGTGAAGTTGGCAAGGTAGTATGGTATTGTTCCAGATAAATTGTTCGACGATAGGTCCAATGTTGCCAAGTTGGTTAAGTGGCCGAAAGAATTTGGGACTAAATCCTTGAATGAGTTGTGTGAAAGATTTAGGTAAGTTAATGGAATCGCAACATGTCCAAATGAATTTGGGAGGCTACCAGACAAGAGGTTGCTAGAAAGATCTATGTCGTCCATACTTTGTAGATGACCGAGCTGAGAAGGCAATGTACCTGTTAGGGAGTTATGGGACAGATATAATCCAAGAAGGTTACTACAATAGAACAGGCTTGGTGGTATGGTTGAAGATAGATGGTTATCGGATAATGAAATATACTCTAACATGGTCAGGTTGCCTATGTCATATGGTATGGAGCCAGATAATCTATTATCCTGGAGTTCTAACCATAGAATACTTCTCAGTGTACTAAATTGTTCAGGGATTGGGCCAACAATGCTATTGTGAGAGAGACGATGTGCCTGTAGATTCTTCAACTTAGAGATGGATTCTGGTATTTTTTTGGTTAGATGGTTGTTGGAAATGGTTATCTGAACAAGACCACTAAGATTTGATAGTGTTGCTGGAAGCCAACCAACCACATGGTTGTTATCTGCATTAAATTCTAATAGGTTAGTCGAGAGGTTACCAATATAGCTGGGGATACTACCAGAGAAAGGATTATCTGATATGATAAGGGTTTGCAGTTGCCGACAATTACAAAGGCTGGCCAAGAAACTAAGATCCCCATCAAGATGATTATCTCCAATGTGAAGAAACGTAAGAAGTCCATTGTTTCCAAGTGTTAATGGTACTGGTCCAGTCAGCTGGTTCGAACTTAAATCAACGAAAGACATTTCCGAAAAATTTCTAAGAAAATCTGGGAAGGGGCCTGTTAGTTGATTGTACGAAAGGTGCAGAAATGTGAGTTGCATCAGTTCTCCTAATTCCACTGGAACCTCTCCGGTTAGGTTGGAGAATGCGATGTCAAGCAGACTGAGCATGGTAAGATTGCTGAGCACGGCAGGGATCGGGCCAAAGAGGCCATCCCCACCCATATAAATCCACGTGAGCTGTGGAAGCTTAGCCAGCCATGTCGGCACCACATCCACAAATAGATTTTTGGCGATAGAAAGTGTCTGGAGTTGCTGGCATGCTGCAAGACCCAATGGAATTCGACCCTTAAATTTGTTATTATGTAGATTTAGTGGCTGCATGTCACACCGATCCATCGGCAGAAGGACACATCACTTGTCCAGTTATTCCTTAGGATTGACAAAGGATCGGATAGGTGGGATCGGAAAGCAAGCAGCGCGGCAAGGTCGCTATCATTGCTTGGAGCAAGAGATGAAGCAGCCATGAACGGGGTCAGCAGCAAGCTGGTGGCCATTAGCATGACCGGAATGTATGGAAGGGGCATGTCGCTCAGGATCGGCCTATTTGTATTGTAAAGCAATGCTAGGGGCTGTGGAAATACTAGGTGCTTGATGTGTTTGCAGCTCATACACTTATATATCATAGAACGAGTGACTAAGGTCCACTGTGAGAATAGAAATAATAACCCACAATAATCAGCCTGTCTGTGGGATTGGGTTTTAGTGGATCTCGTGAAGCATATGCCACTTAAAATGATTATTAGTGGACACCCATGGCACAACTAAGTGGTCTATCCGCTCAATCCCATTAATCCTGCCAAGCCCACTCCAGGCTTATAATACACCTATGTCTATCAACATTGAGTAATAAAGTGTGGGTTCTAAAAAAACTCCAGAGCCTGGTTCTGCTGCGGCCATGAAGTTAAGTGGCAATGAGTGCTATCAAATCGGAAATAGGACGTGGGGTTACCAGACGGTGAGACGAAGACCTTGACTTGGTGTCATCTGTCCCCAATAACCCGTCAGACTCATCCTCCACTGCATTTCCATTCCATTCTATTATCCTTATGCTAGGGCCGGGATTATCATGTACGGAAGAACTTGACTTGGTGAATTTGCAGCCCCAATCATCGAGCAATGTACAGACAGTCATAGTACCCTTCCACGGGCAGATAAATTTCTGCAGCGATACATAAAATTTCAGTAAATAAGGAAATAGCCGTGTAGTGAATTACTATCACGGATAGCAAACTCGGTGGTAAAAATTGGAATTAAACCTTTTCTTTCCTTGTAGTCATAAGTCATAGAAGTATAAGGAAATGACCGCAAGATGGAGCAGCTCCGACAGCTCGGCGACGCGGTGGAACTGGAGCCCGACTGCCGCATCTTCGCGGACAAGGTCCGTGCCCCCGCTTACCGAGGGCTGGACAAGTTGTCAGGACCCTGCTGGATCTGACGGAGGAGGATCAAAGATAACAGAGGTTTGGGAGGAATCGACGATAAAAACAAGTAAATTGCAGGAATAAAAGACAGATAAATTGCAGGAAATAAGGAAAGTAAAATTAGGGTTTATTTCTTGGTTGTTGCAACAGGATACAAATGATGGCTTATAAAGACATAGCCACTACTAGATGCCAATATGTAGAATATCTACTATGCCCTCAGAGATACCAACATATTACTACTCCATACCACTACTGGTACCTTACATTACTCCCCCCTGAAGCCATTGGTCACCAATGGAACAAGTTTCTTCAGAAACTTTTATCATTAACGATTATCCTTCATAATTCCTTCACCGTATCAGGGGGAGGTAGAAAATGGATCAGCCAAAGAGTAACTTCATAGCACTTGATGTCGCTGTGCCAATCGATCTTTTCCTCTGTGTACAATAACCACCATTTGGACTTGTACCGGAGTAACAAAGTACCAAGATCCCATACAAAAGAAGCACTGGTCACTTGCCTTTGCCATATTGTTAGCTCTGGAGTTGGTAGCCAAGACAAATGTTTTTCAGTTGCAATCCTTTCGGTCAACCCTTGCAGCCAGAGATAGATGGAAGAAGGTGTTCCAATTCCAGTGTCCCGATCTTGGATTCCTTTTGTAATTCGCATCATGTGCCACAGTCGGGTGTGATTTTTGTTTAGCGGTGCTTGCTGAATAGTTAATGAAGTATCACCAACCGAGAGTTTTGTGATGTAGTTTTCCCTTATGATCTTCGGCACCTAGCCAATGTGTAATACCAGGTAATATGGATGCTTCAAGACTGGAATTTGTTCTTGGCATGCCTTCTCAGATTCCTTGTAGAAACACTTGAAAAAATGGTCACCTTCCTGTTGTTTCTCTTCAGATATCTGCTCCTCAGAATTGTGAACGAAGACGGCATCCACAGAATTCAGACAAGCATTTTTTCTTCATTATACGCATCATACACTGGCTTTCTCTCAATTGCCTGACACTGTCCTTTGGCAGTAATAGTAGTGGACATGAGAGGGTGTTGGCAAATTAGTACATGTTCTGATGCCGTGCCGCGGTAAGTGGAAGTCTGTTCATTCTCTTTTAGCAATTGTTCTTGCTCATGTGTGTCTTGGGAGAGAAGGGACAGAAAATTCTTTACTAGAGGGGTGAGTACAGCTGCAGCATTTACTTTTGTCCAGCCCAAAATAAAAGCATCAGAGTGCATGATATGAGCTTGGAAAATGGGTAACCTTTTTGCACCGAACTTCACAGCTAGTTTATGTACTCCTACAAGCTTGTAGACATCTAGGCACTGCAATTTTGTAGCACTAGCAGCAACCGTGAACAGAACATGGATCTTTGTATCTCCTGGATCCCATTCTTCTCTTTTCTCACTAGTTACCAACACATTCCAACATGTGTTTCTCAGCTGTTGTACATTGGTTTCAACTTGATTCCCGAGAAGCTCAGCTTTGCTTGAGTAAAGAGATGTTGAAGCTCCTGGATCCCATGGAAAATATGATATGGGAAGCTCTGTAGCAGTTCGGCAAATAGATTTCTCCCAACATAATTTGTCATCGCCTTGGGATTCCTTCTGGCATGTTCTTCTCTCATATACATCCAGAACATCTCGACATGCAGAGACTTTGCTGAAGCACTTGATAAGTTGCTCTTTTGTCCTGTTTTGCAAGGACAAATTTTCACCACCATTCAGTTTCGCTAGACAACAGATTGGCTGCTGATCTTCATTTTTCTATTGATCTTCTTCATGTGTTTGTTGCCCAAGTGTGCCAGCAAATACATCAACAGACTTACTTGAGAAGCCCTCTGTATCATCATCATAGACATCGAACACTGACAGCCGCTCGAATGCCTGAAACTGCATTACCTCAGTCGCAAGAGCATACATGGGTGAGTGTTAGGAGTGTGTCTCATTTTCGGATGCCTTCCTTGAGTATTTGGAGGTTTCTTTAGTTTCTGGTTTGTCCTCTTCACATGTCAGCTTCTCAGGAGTACTAGTGAACGAAGGAACTGACTCAGTTGAGGAACTATCTGACTCATCATAGACAACAAACATCGGCTCAGGAACAACACTCTTGCAATTGATATTGTGAAAACCATAAGCTTGAGGCATGCCATCAATGTTCTGCTCGCTGAGATTGCTGTTTCTATCTAGCACACATGTATTCAGAGAAATATTGTGATGTCCAGGACAGTAGTCATACCCAGATCGTGAGGTTGGCATTACACCGAACACCTGGGGGCGACATGAGCAGGAGCTTGGATATTGTCGAAGGAAATCTGGTCATATGCTTGCTGCTCATCGTGACTAGCCTGACCTTGGACAAATTTCTCGTTGGAGATGGACTCGCCGCCTGTGTCGTTATCCCTGGTGAAGTCGCAGCCTTGGCGTGTGTAGTCAGGTAGCACGGGGTGGGTGTCGCTGCCGGTCTTAGCCCAGTCGTAACGCGTGGCCGCGTTGCCGTCCTCCTCCGTCTTATTGCCCCCATTCTTGTGCTAATGGGGCTTGGGCCGGCCAAGGGTAGTGCTCACGGAAAGGTTGGCGCTTGGGGAAGATGGAGTCGTTGGCGGGTCCGAGGATTTGGAGGAGGCGTGATTCTGGGACCTGCAGCGCTCTCGATCTGGAGCTGTCGGAGTAGCGTCCAACAGCCGCGGCTTTGGGCTGGAGCGGCCGGAGGAAAAAGTAGCGCTGGGGACTCGGTGGAGATGGCGTACGAGTGCGGTTTCCGGCGTCGCTGAGAAGGACGGAACTCCTGTGGGAGGCGGCGCTGGGGTGAGTGGCTCTGTCGATTCAGGCGGCGGCGGGCGGCGCTGCAGCGCTTGAGGCAGGGAAAAGAGAAAGCGGCTAGGACGGTGGAGTAGCCGCACACTGGGAAGGAGGTCGGGGTGGGGGAAATCGGTCCTCGGCGGAGATGGCAGGCAGTTGACCAGAGATCGGGCGCGGGTGGGTGAGGTAAGCTGGTGGCGGCGATGGAGGAGGATGGACGAGCGGGCAGGGGAAGACGGTTGGGGCGTGGTAGTAGAAGGGAAAAGGGGGAGTTGTAGTATCCGCCGGGCGGTGGTGTGGACGGGAGGGGGAGTCGGGCAGGGGAACGCGGGTGGGGCATGGTAGAAGAAGGGTGGGTAGGTGGCGGCGGAGGGACAGGGGAAGGAGTATGGCGCGGTCGCCATGGACGCAAATCGAAGAATGAAGGGAATCGCCGGTGCGACCGGAGGATAGATCGAAGATAAGGGAGGGAAGGGAGGGAGAGCACAATCCGATGGATCGAACTGCTCTGATACCAATTGTCAGGACCCTGCTGAGATCTGACGTGTGGAGGAATCAAAGATAACAGAGGTTTGGGAGGAATCGACGATAAAAACAAGTAAATTGCAGGAATAAAAGACAGATAAATTGGAGGAAATATGGAAAGTAAAATTAGGGTTTATTTCTTGGTTGTTGCAACGGGATACAAAGATGGCTTATAAAGACATAAGCCACTACTAGATGCCAATATGTAGAATACCTACTATGCCCTCAGAGATACCAAACATATTACTACTCCATACCACTACTGGTACCTTACACAAGTGAGCTCCGCGCCGCCGTGACAGCGAGGTCCGCACCCTCCTCGCCTACCGACAGCGCGGGACAAGTGAGCTCTGCGTCGCCGAGGGCTAGTCTGGCTGGGCAGTGCCTCGATCCGCGCGGCAACTGGTGGGGAATCCGGGAGCGATACAAGTAAGTCGCGATGAAAGACCATCGAGACCGCCGCCGAGATCACGGGCTCTCCCACGCGACGCGAAGAGCAGGGACGAGGGCCGGCGGCGTCGCACGGTGGGGAATCGGAGAAGTCGCTCGATAAAAAAAGGAGAGACTGGGCTCCGCGATATTTTGCCTCGGCGATATATCCTAAACAACAGATTAAAAAAAGGCTCCCGAGCTTCACTGCTCAATTCTGAAGAAAATTCAAAAAGCAAGAAGTATCAAGTATTTAAAAGTTTTTTGAAATTCTCTGAATAAAAATCCTGCGTATTGTAAATGATGTATCCAATAAACATGTAGTCTTCATTTAAAATTTTTATATTCAAGCTATAAAAAAAAGGCAAATGTGTGGATCCAAGCATACACACTTTCAAAGAT